>JALBUN010000003.1:1552500-2068992 GCA_025174535.1 Cantharellus purpuraceus | reverse complement strand
AAGATAGACATTTGGGATAATCCATTGCATGAGTTGTTGACTTTACACTTTTGCAGTCAAACCATCAAAAGACTTCAGCGGGCAGTCATGAATCGCATGTAAGCTGTGCTTCTTGATGAGATTCAGGATCGTAGATGGCATGAGAATGTGCTGAACTCGACATGCTGTGTGCACTGCTAGACTGGAAGTGTACCCATGTGGATTGTGGTGCGCTCAGATGAGAGACAGCTGATCACCGCCAGAAATGATGGGGTTCCTGTCAGCTGAAGTGGGAAGGAGATGAGCTGAGTGATACATGATATGAGGGTGCTGGGATAAAAGTAAGATACAGTAATATCTTGTGTACTGTAGGAGCACCAGTAATACATAGGTAGGTTTTCCAGCTCTAGTATGTCCTGGTCATGAGGAGTGTTAATCATGATCTCCCCTATTCCAAGGAAAAATGTAAACTAATCCCATACCCATAATTACATACCTGAAACAATGCTGGGAACAAGAGATTGTAATCCCAGAACTATATTCTGTCACATGCCTCCTTGGCCACCTCCTGTGCATGTGTCTGAACAACCAAGACAGATCATGGCCATTTGACACTTGTCCTACTATTATATATACTATGTGAAGTTGGGTGAAAATTTTTAGAGCTCTAGGATGTCTTAGCACAATCCCCTTCTGGCCAACTTCAGATGTCATTTTCTCAAGAACCAGTCTGCCAATTTTTATAAAAATTGGCCATTCTATTCAGAAGGAAGAGTAGAACAACATATCCAGATTTCAGCCCAAGAGCATGGTTCTTGCATTTGAAGCTTTCATGCCCCGTCTATAGGATGAAGAGATGACTGCTAGGAGAAACTGAGGGGGAAGGGGAGGATGCAGTGGATTAAAAAGCAAAGTGTGATTGAGGTTGAAGTTGTTATTTAATGGGGAATGAGAGTGTTTTGGAACCCACAAAATTATGGTGTTAGGGCAAACTCTAAATCACCACAATTCTGTGAATGAACAGCTGAGAAGAATATCAAACCCTGCTGCAGCACAACTCCAGAAACAATTTAATGTTTGTACTTTGGTTACAATCCTTTGTATTGGTCAATGCAGACGATACGCAGAAAAGTAATACATTTCTTAGCAACAAGAAATGAATAAGACTTCCAGAGTCTAGAGTTCACGGATGCTTAGGGGTCCAGATATTCCAAAAAGAGGGGAATGCACTTAGAGACTAGAGGAAGTAGGTGGATGAATCCAACCGTCCAACCAGTGACACTCTGAAGCAGGTAACAGTGATGTGTGAAGTAGTCTAGCAACTGCTTCACACAAGTTCAAGATCCTAATGCTCTGCAAAGGCAGTACACACTAGTTACTTAAACAAGAGCACTAATGGCAGGACTATCGACAGACAATCTCACCCTGTGGATTTGTAGTCACGCGAGGTAGATACTACACTCACGCCCAAAGCAGGACAATCACTACTTTGAGTGCAATCAAATACAGTTACACAACTGTAAGCGACCCTTGAACTGGAGAGATATAGAGGATGACACTGTATGTCACTCTAGTCACACTGGTGTGCAGAAGATGGGTAGAAGTGGTAGAATATATTACTATTTCAGAGGCAGAATGGCCTCCTTATATATTGTATTTACAGGGGCTGACTAATGCTTCTGGAATATTCTACCTATTAATAGATGGAAACTACTGGAAGGTTGTGGAAAGGGGTAGAATATTCCAAGGCAATCACCTGATTTGATCACCCATCAGCTGATCTGATCCCTGAACTAGGCACTGATCAGGCAAAAAGAAGGGTGTCCACCCTGTTTTCTGCACTGGTTTGCACAGCCATGGATAGCCACATCTCAGGTGATGATCTGCATGGGATATAGTGCCCTGAGAGGCTGTGGTTGTTAAGTTACAGAATATTTATTGATCAGAGACATCTGAGCTTGAATTCAGGCTGAATGCCTGGTCCAAACGGGGAGAGCCGGCTGTGCAAAGGTTTGTGGGTGCCTATGGGTCCACAACTGTAGCACAGCAGAAATAAATGATTCTGAGCCGAGTTCTGCATGGAATATTCCCAAAAAAAATATGAAAAATTAGAGAATATTTGAATAAGTTCATTCCAGGTACAAGCACCAAATATATGCTGATATTTAGGAATGGAAAAGCAAAGAATAGCACATTGGTGCTGCATAAATGGAATTTGATAGGGAAAAGGTGGTTCCCATACAGAGAGGGTTGGAAAAGATGGATAGAAATGAGAGGATTTTGATGATATAAGTGTGTTTGAGCAATTGTTTAGAGCTGGAGGCTGGGGCCCATAACCTGTAGAGCTCAAAAGTGAAGATGTGTGTTATTAGATAAGCCAAAATACAAACTCAGTAAAAAAGTGAAATTGTAACACATAAAACACTCATATCTCCTTATAGAATAATCCAATCCATACCAATCTTTCTAGGGACCTTCAGTGCATTCCAACAATAACATGTTTGGAGGAAGAGCTTCTCAGCTGCAGAAAAGTGAAGAGTTGGGCTATTGGGTTGCCTGTTGCCATTTCTTGGATTCTACATGTTGACAGAATGTTACTGGCAAGGGGTGGTTCTGTATGGGAACTGGTTTTCCCTTAAAAGATCTTGTTTAAAGTCCCGAAACTGTACAATTTCGCTTCATGGCCTTAAAATATCAGCATATATGTGCTGCTTTCTCTTGATTCAGGGCCATTCAAATATTCTCTATTTTTTCATATTTTTTTTGGGAATTTTCCATGTAGAAATGAGTCTACAAACTTATTGTTCTGCTGGGCAAAGTTTTGGGACCCACATGGACCCACAAACCTTCCCAGATGTCAGCAGCCCCAAAGTCAGCCGGAGTCACCTGGACAACTGACTCATTTTCAATCACATGACTCATTTCAATCTCTGACTCAATCTGGTCACCACTGCCAGTAAATGCTCAATATCTTTGCAACCACTGCACCTCCTGACTCCATTTTCAGTGGAGAGTTCAATAGAAGCTGTGCCTACCCATAGCTGTGCTAATCAGCCCAGGAAACGAAGTATTGATTAAGTTATTTGAGTAATGGTGACTCATGCAATGACTCCTGCCATGACTCATGCTATGACTCTTTCCATGACTCATACCATGACTCCTGTGATTACTCATACTATGACTCCATCCATGACTCATGCCATGAGTCAGAGCAAATCCAAGCAGCTCATTGGCTAGGAAACTTCCACCCCCTTCTCACATATTCCACTAGCTTCCAGTAGTTTCCATCTATTAATAGGTAGAAGTTTCCAGTAGTATTAGTCAGCTCCTGTAAATACAATATAAAAGGAGCCCATTCTGCCTCTGAATAAATGACCATTTTTCTACCCCATCATTTGCACATCAGTGTGACTAGAGTGACATACAGTGTCATCCTCTATATCTCTCCAGTTCAAGGGTCGCTTACAGTTGTGTAACTGTATTTGATTGCACTCAAAGTAGTGATTGTCCTGCTTTGGGCGTGAGTGTAGTATCTACCTCGCGTGACTACAAATCCACAGTGTATGGGAACCACCTTTTCCCTATCAAATTCCATTTATGCAGCACCAATGTGCTATTCTTTGCTTTTCCATTCCTAAATATCAGCATATATTTGATGCTTGTACCTGGAAAGGACTTATTCAAATATTCTCTATTTTTCCATATTTTTTCAGGAATATTCCATGCAGAACTCGGCTCAGAATCATTTATTTCTGCTGTGCTACAGTTGTGGACCCATAGGCACCCACAAACCTTTGCACAGCCGGCTCTCCCCTTTTGGACCAGGCATTTGGCCTGAATTCAAGCTCAGATGTCTCTGATCAATAAATATTCTGTAACTTAACAACCACAGCCTCTCAGGGCACTATTTTCCGTGCAGATCATCACATGACATGTGGCTATCCATGGCTGTGCAAACCAGTGCAGAAAACAGGGTGGACACCCTTCTTTTTGCCTGATCAGTGCCTAGTTCAGGGATCAGATCAGCTGATGGGTGATCAAATCAGGTGATTGCCTTGGAATATTCTACCCCTTTCCATAACATTCTAGCTGTTTCCCTCTATTATTAGATAGAACTTTCCAGAACCATTATTCAGCTCCTGATCAGTGTTAGTGCTGTGATCAGATCCTGTGATTGGCTTGGAATATTCTACCCCTTTCTTCCACCTTCCACTACCTTCCAGTAGTTTCCATCTATTAATAGGT
This sequence comes from Cantharellus purpuraceus, assembly GCA_025174535.1. NCBI lineage: Eukaryota > Fungi > Basidiomycota > Agaricomycetes > Cantharellales > Hydnaceae > Cantharellus > Cantharellus purpuraceus. Next base: position 2,064,768 of record JALBUN010000003.1, on the reverse strand, counting down.
AGAATATTCCAGAACCATTAGTCAGCCCCTGTAAATACAATATATAAGGAGGCCATTCTGCCTCTGAAAGAATAACATATCATCATATTCTACCCATCTTCTGCACACCAGTGTGACTAGAGTGACATACAGTGTCATCCTCTATCTCAGTAACTGTTGATTACCAGTTCAAGGATCTTTTACAGTTGTGTAACTGTACTTGATTGCACTCGAAGTAGTGATATTCCTGCTTTGGGCGTGAGTGTAATATCTGCCTCACGTGACTACGAATCTACAGGGTGAGATTGTCTGTTGATAGTCCTGCCATTAGTGCTCTTGTTTAAGTAACTAGTGTGTACTGCCTTTGCAGAGCATTAGAAGCTTGAACTTGTGTGAAGCAGTTGCTAGACTACTTCACACATCGCTGTTACCTGCTTCTGAGTGCCACTGGTTGGACGGTTGGATTCATCCACCTACTTCCTTTAGCCTCTAAGTGCATTCCCCTCTTTTTGGAATATCTGGACCCCTAAGCATCCGTGAACTCTAGACTCTGGAAGTCTTATTCATTTCTTGCTGCTAAGAAACGTATTACCTTTCTGCGTATAGTCTGCATTGACCAATACAAAGGATTGTAACCAAAGTACAAACATTAGAATGCCTCCGGGTCCCCCCATATGGCGGGGTCATGCTGAATGGTATACGCAGGTGCGGAGAGCTCAGTCTGATTTTGCGTGTACAAACCCATCAGTTTGTGATTTAATACCACGAAAAACATACTTACACCACCCTCGAACAACCTTCCCGCTACATACACACTTGTCCCTTGAACGCCACGCAGGAGACCAAATGCGTTGGTTGCGAAGAGTCGTAGACCTTCGTCGATGTCACTTGGAGATATTTGAGGGATTTGATCTGTGCCAGAGACGTGAGTGTCATGTGCCACACAATCTGGACAAACGCTGGTGGATGAGCGCACCTGGTCAGCAGTCCATCCGGGTCATCGTCCTCGTGCTCGTCGACAGCGGCCTTCAACTCGGCGCGAAGACGGTGCAAAACACCAGGCGAGCGCATCACGTGAAAGTACTACGGCGGTGCTGTTGGCTGTAGGTCGTGAGAGAGAGGAATATAGTACGAGATGATCCATGCTCACAAAAGTAGCATTGCCTCCGACATTCTTGCCGTCACCATCGCCTCCTCATCCTTTCGCCACATCTCCATCCTCACGCACCTCTCCCCCTGAGCGCCGCGTTGCCTCCAGAAGGTGATAGAGAAGACCAGGTCCCGTATGAGAGTCGTCAGAGTCCCCCCATATTGTCAGCGGTTGATGCTGAGTATACGTCCATGTCCGTTTCAGTATCCGTATTTGCCCCCTCGTCGTGCCGTCACACCCAGCTCTATATGCTCACCCAAACTCATAATAGTCGAAGCAATTAGGTACGTGTCCGGGCTTCAAGCTCGCTTCGATATTTAAAGACCGTATTTGATGCTGTACTGACGCCAGGGGAAAGGTCGAGAGCGGGGAGCGAGGTGTCGGAGCCCGTTGAAGTGTGTATGACGGGGCGGGATTTCAGGCGGCGGCGTACGTACATGGACATGCTGTCAGACCCCTCTCGATGCGTTCAGCCTGGTTGCAGCGGAGCGGACGAAGAGCTGTCATGTAAGCACCCCAGGCATCACTTTGAAGATGATGCTGCAACGCTGAGGCCAAAGGACCGACTCTTGCGGGAATCGGACGTCACTCTCGAGCCATGCAGTGGACTAGGACACGTGGTTATATTCAGCCACCAGCGCGTGCCAAGGGTTCACGGTTTCCTCCTTGCGCCGAGTCCCAAAACTGGCCGACATCGCTGTCGTCGAACAGGAACGGAAACGTGCGCGAGAGGAGAGGGAGGCGAGGCGAGGTGAAGGGAATGCCTTGCCCCCGTCAAAGCGCATATCTGCAGAGCCATCAGGTAGAAAGGCGAAACGGCTGTACATGTGGGCGATGCGAGAGTTGCACAAAGAGGGGGGGTATTATCTTGCATGAGGATGACGCACCTGTCTGGGAACTTGCCGTTCCGGATACAGTGAGCTCGGGGATTTGGAGGACATCCCGCGCTAGCCAACAGCAACAGCAGCACCATTCTCTGACCCTGGACGCTGCCGACATGACTCCCAGTCGCAGCATCCCCGGCCTGACGGCCGATACGAGCCTTATCTTGCATTAGGACCCCGGCGATGGCGATCTCTCTGACCCGCCAGCACGTGAGGAATCCTATGTTCCACTGACACCCGCCATGTTGTCCATTGATGCGATCAAGGGGCTCATCGTGCGAACGCAACCGCACCGCTCTAAGCGCGCGGGTGGCCCTGCGGGTCAGCAGGCACCCGGGACGTACCGCGGCGGGGGATGCGCCACGGCGGGGGTGGGACCCACCGGTGCAGAGGTGAGCGGGTATTTAAGCAGGGTGGATGCGCAGTGGGAGCATGTGGGGGAGTATACGGTTATGGATGCGTTGGATGTGTTGAAGAGGGAGCAGAGGGTGTATCGTGTTGGGAATGGGAGCCAGCGGGCTCCAGACGACTAGTACGTCATTTTTACTTTCTTTGCTTTTTCCGTCTCTAATCCATATACAGTCTATTTACCCATCCCACTCACCGACCCGCATCTATTGTAGTAGACGCCGTGTCCCTCGGTCTGCTGAAGGGCTCCATCATCGACTATGCACAGAGCTTATTGGTGGCAGCTTTAGGGTCGTTGATAATCTGCAATCCAAGGGGAGTGGGTGTGGTTGCGGGGTGAGCTGGGAGGCCAAGTTTTAGTTTGATCAGAGATTGCAGGACTTATTCGAAGGAATGGTCTTCAATCCTTGCGACGACTGGCGTGATTAAATATGCAAATTCCCTCAAATTGGTACCTGCAAAAATGATATATGGAAGAGACTTGCGTGTACCTCGGGCTTGTAAATCTGTCGATCCCGGATTCATAGCGGTCACGTGGTCGTGGGGCGATGATGTTGTAGTTACTGGCATTCGGCCAAAAGCTTCTCGGGCAATGGGCTTTCTCAGTCGGGTGCAAGTTTCCATGAGGCATCGATATCATCTTGGTCCAAATCATTTAAAACATGTTCGACTTTATCAAGACATACATTTACAAGTTCTTCAAACTGTACCCACCCATGGACGAAAGACCCCCAGAACATTTATACATCCCCATCCTCACTTCCAGTCATGAACACAATGCCGTATTCTTCTTCACCTCTATTTGCGACACCGATCCCGATGTTAGGTCTCAGTACCATGTCAAGCGACTGATATGGTATAAGGAGCCATCTCATTCCAAACATGAGTTCATCGTAGCGGAGCTCTCATATTCTTGTGCCTTGCTTATCGAGAGGCAACCCGCCCGAAACGCAGCATCGAAAGCCATACTTTCCACCGCATCGCCATCGCTATCAGACGGGACGGTTTCCGCACATGATACGGTTCAAGGCATTTCAAGATCCTCTCTCACCACGCGCCTCACGTCCAGTCTTGCAGAAAAGGTTTATCAATATACATTCCAGCGCTTTCCCTTGCTGGAATTTACCCGGCTCGTCGCTGTGATCTCGGAACAAAGGCCAAATTATGTGATCAACACGACGATGTGTTATTGGTTTGCATCGACTATTGTGTCGATCGCGAAACTGGAATTCGGGGATGGAAGGATTGAGCGGACCATGTCATCCCAGGCGGGAAGCTGGAATGGGTGGAGGTTCCATGTTGACGTAGACAAGACAGAAGCCCTACAGAAGGTATACGTGGAGAAACGGGCGGCGGATCCAGATCCTCTTGGGCCCAAGGGGGCCGAGCTACAACACTTCAAACAGAATGCAAAGAGGAGTGACGAACGTGCAGAGCGTGCAGAGAGAACTGTACAGGAGCTGCAGCAAGAGAACGAAGAATTACGGCGCGCCTTGGCGAGAGGTAACGATCGTGAGGACCAATAGGTATGTGACTCATTTACTTTTCTGACCGTTAGCTCTTACTATTTCATGAAGGACACATTCACATTTACTGTAGCGATAGAGAACCGGCCCATCTTACAGAATGAAGAAGCGGATGCTAGGAATCCCCATGTTTTGAGACATATCCATGTAATATGTCGCGGATCTGTGCATGCATGCAGCCATCTGCTGCCTGTTTCGTTTTTCCACTCCAATAATACCCCTTGTTGGACCCCTAGTTCCTAACTTGCAACACACCCACCTCTTCATGTCGTAGGATACACTGCGGTCTGGCAGACTCATCGGCACATCCACCTACTCCCATCATGTTGACGCCTCGATATGCAATTACTGTGGACACAGAGGGTTTTTCGTCGTTTGCAAGAGGGCTCCAGAGGTCAAAAACGTGTCGTACTTGTTTACACATTCGTGCACGGTGTGACCCCAACAGGTACGCCCTCAATGACAGGATCTCCAGACATGCGTGTCTCCAAGTTGTCTTGCCGATAGCCCAGCCCACATCCAACGCATTAGCGACGCCGCTTTGCGGGATGTAACGCCAAGTCGCTTTGTGCGTGCAGAAAGATATCGCCTGTTTTCGAGGATTCATTAGAGTCCACAAGTTTTCTGAGTCTCTCGTTTTGAATCAAGATATGCTTTTGGTCTGGACATGTTTCGCACGTCCTCCCTGATGCGTGTTGTTTTTCACAGGGGCTGATCCGTCCAAGGCATAACTGACGCTCGACTTGCATAATGCTAGCGGCTGTAATTCCCCATGTTTATCTGCATGATTCTACAAAAATGGCAACATGTTTCAAGGGACTTGCATGTTCCTCGGGCTTGTAGATCTGTCGATTCCAGATTCATAGCGGTCATGTGGTCGTGGGGCGATCATGTTGTGGTTCTCAGGCAGTCGGCTTTCTCAGTAGGTCTTTATTACATCGACTGGATCCGATGACACCATCCGCACCATTGTCACTTTGTACGTTCCTTGTTCTTTTTACCTAACCCTTGACATTTCCATGTCTCAAGATTGACTGTGCGGCATTACGCGTTTACGCATTTACATTAAATGACCTGTAATTTAACTAGGCCAATATCATGGATACAATAACAGCAACTACACATGCAACACCCGTCATGGCAGCATGCGAAGCAGCCCCGTTCTTTCCGGTAGAGGTGGCAACCGCTGTCGCTGTCGATATGAAGCTGTCCCACGCAGCGATGTCGCACTCGGCCAGATGGTCGACCCCAACGTTGTCCCGGAGCCAGTGAAGATCGGATTGGTCTCTGCAGGAAGAATATCGTTCACAAGTGGATGGTTTACACCGACGGTGGCACGACCGATCCGTTACGGTTCGACCCTAGCACGAATTCACGCACAAAGACGAGCGCCTGCCAAATGCATAAATTGAAGTTGCTGATGAGTATCAAGATTGGACCCACGCGCAGAAAGGGATGGTGTATGAAAGTGAACCGCTCACCCGTTCAGGCTGCCATTGTGGGATTAGATGGCCTGCCTTATCGAAAAGAATGTAGGTGATGTTTCGTTCCTGGTGGACGATACCAGCGAATGCACCATCATTGCCGAACCAAGCTGTCGATGGCTTTTGCGTGAACCCTTGGATCCCCCCAAACGTCGTGTTCTGAATTGTGGCTGGTCAAGATATTGATGTGAGTACTGCAAAGTCCCGAAAGTGGAAGCCGGCGTACTTTCACTGCCCAGGTGTGAAACAAGGAGGTCGTCGTTACCCGAGTAGATAACCCACGAGATATTCATCGCACTGCTGTTTGTAGCCAGGTCTGTCAAGAAAGCACCCGATCTAAGAATGGCGTAAGTGAGTCTCAATTCCCGCCGTAATCAATACAACTCTTACTCGACACCTGAGTAATTCAAGGATGAGGATTGACGTCAAATGCCGATAGCGTATGCACTTACTCGGGTCACCGAACTGATTCGTGCCAGCTGTACACAGCATGTGATCAGTTGAAGAAACTGACGCGCAATGCACACACTCACGCTTCAAAAAATTGGTAACATTGTTCTCGAACGGATAATTGATGCTCGACATCCAATTCTTGCTCGTCGGCGCGTGCAGCGCTGCACGGGTACGAGGATCTACAAAACGCACCACGTTAAAACCTGACAGACTAGCATACACATGGCACATACCATTCATGAAAAAGGTGCCAACCTGAGGTGCCTCAGGGTTCAACGCATCGGGAATGCTATACACATCAAAGCCAGGCTGCGTGGAAAGTGGGTCATTGATCGCTAGTCAAACATGTAACGTTAATAGGTAAGTCTTTGGTGCCTATTGATCATAGACCAAGCCACGCACACCACGGCAGCGTGAAGTTGACTGCGTAGTCGATCAGCTCAATGAGCAGGAAGCACTGATAGAACGGGTCAATGGTGCCATTGGCGCGCATGGATAGATCACGCTTCCACGATATCCTTCTCTCCTCTCGCGCTGCTAGTTCGCGCTTGCTCATGCTCGACGATGATTTTGATGTCCGGGAAAGGGCAGACAGGAATGATTCCTTGGTAAGAGTCTTAGGCTGCGCGAGGCCAGCTGCCTGGAAAACGCTTGTACTGTTGATGATCTGGTTAGGGTGGAGAGATGGAAAGGGGCCGGCTTGTGGATATGTAAGGTTCAAGTCGTAACCACACAAGTGACGTCTATACAAATGACATCAACGGGTGACAACAATCAAATACGAAACAAAGACACACTGTTCCTTGAAGTAGTTGTATACCTCTGGATCAAAATCTATGAGCTGTGGGTACGTCTATGACGCGAAGCTATGAGCGATTGTCGGTGAATACTGACCATCATACGAGGAGGTTACGAAAACGTACCACCGGCAAGTCTTCAACGACTGGTTCCGAGCCTATGGAACCATCTGGGTGGGGTGTCAATGGATGCACCTGGACAACAAGGATCCACTTACCGCCAATAGCGAATTTGACGAGGTGGACTGGGGGGTTTGGCGTGGAGAAATATGTTTTGGTAATGTATGGTATATACGTTCCTGGCGTTTCATGAGTTGGGTAGATTAGGGGCCACCCATGCTGAACGTACCAGCATAACTCTACGGAGAATAGTTACAATAAATACACTCGACAGATAGTTTCATGACTGTTCTTACCTCGCCTGTGAGATACAAAGGTCGTTTTGCAAGACTGGGGAAGACCTGAACTAGGTTCGATAGGAAGCCCATAAAGTCGGTTCCCATCTGATCCTCTGAGAAAATGTACCCCATGCTATCGGCGGTCGAGAATCCTGTTCCAACCTGCAGACAAAGGGAGAGACTAAACTGGGGTGGAATGAAGCTTCACTAGCACTGACGGGCTGGTCAATCCAGACGCTTGACAGACGCTGTGAGTACAGAAGAGAACAGATAAAACGTCAGAGGACTTACGTATCTGCGAGTGAATTCCAACCAAACTCATTTTTGACAAGTGACAAGTCATCGGCGACGTGCAATGGCCCATTCTGGAAACAACATTAGACTGCTCTCATAACTCAAATCATAGAAAGTTAGAGCATACCTCAAATAACATGCCGAGCATGCTGGAGGATCCAGGGCCTAGCAAGCCGACATCTCAGGCACTGGGCCATTATACATAATGCACGACAACCCACCTCCGTTGAGCCAAATCATCCAAGGACTGGGGTATAAAGCAAAAGGTGTGAGCGGTGGGGCGACACAATGCAACAGAAGAGCAGTTGAGAGAAGAAAAGACTGACTCGTTGCTGCTGTCATTCGCGTTCCCGGTCAGGGAGCCATTACTTTTCTCAAAAGCCCAAAAGAACAGGATATTGTTGGGGTGTCCTTATCGATTCACGGGTAAATTACCAGCAAAACTCCGTTCCAACGAGAATGTCATGTTAGGCAGTGGATCCTTTACAAGAAAGTCTAGTACGGCGGCAAATTGCTTTTCTTGGAGGATAAAGACAGGTGATATGGCTCGCAGTCCTGCCATGCCTTGCTGTCTTGGTAGTTATTAACTGTGTTAGGTATCCCTGTGTAATTTTGAGGGAAAGAGTTGGGCGGAGAGGTGCGACTCTCTTGTGCATGACCCGACGTCAATGCGAGAGATGCAGCAAACAGGCAAGCAGCTAGCATAACTTGCTTGCTTGGGAGGAAGTTGGCAACGCTGGTAACATGTATATAAGTACGCCATGGCAAAATTGAAATAGGATGGGGCACGTGACATGATGCATATCAATACTGCCTCCGGCAGCCCGTCAGTCCCATGTCTTCTATTCACTTGAGACGATAGATATACTAGCGCCCAGGAAGGACAAGGTCACATGTTTCGTGGGTCCCAAATAATTGGTTTGGGCGACCATACGCTGCTAATGTATCAGCTCATACCGGTGATTGAGATGGCTGCTTCGGATATTTTTCGTCCGCTTGACTCCTTCCGTTGCATCACATCTCTTTGCGATATTCTCTACCCAAGCCTTACCATTCGTTAGTCCATAACAGTGATTTCCGAACGGCTAGTCTGCGTCGAAAGCTAAAACTTACATCTCTTTGCAGACTTCACCTAGCCCTCGATCATTCGGATGGAAAGACCTGCCATTCTATACCGGTGAATGGCTGCGGCCTTCGAGCGGCTACTCTGTGTAAGAAAATAGCACGCCTTATAATCAATTTCCGCCTGACCCATACCATCCGTTTGGAAACGTTTGGAAAGACCTCAACCATTACATTGTTGTCTAGGCAAAAGATGTCTTTGATGAAAGTCTGCATGCGCGACCTTCTCTGAAGGAATGATCTCAGTTATCGTCGTGCCGGTATAGTGTACTCTCGGCCAAGAGAACGAGGTGCAGCTATTAAAGTACTCTGTAAATAGTCTTCAATTCGTGTGAGCATTTTATCCGTTATACACACTATATTTGATATAAAGGTGGCGTTCCGCTCACGAAGGTTTGCATCATCATTCGCACGGTCACGATGACTCGCAGTATTGAATTGTGATGAAAACCTGCCACTATGACTCAAGTAAATCTCAAGCTAATGGAGGGACATGAGATCAGCGACAGTGCTAGTCGGCACTTCAACAAGGTACCTAACTAGAATACATCCATTCTTGCTGTTCTTGTTTCCCAGGCTGTACTGTCCGTATAACTATACCCCCACAATTAAGATGAGCGTCGTAGTGCAGGCAATGAGATAAATCCAAAAATAAAGTTAAGTGACTTCACACGCAGGACCATCAAATGGCTATCCCGTCATTTGGTTGTTTTTCCTCGCACACTAGAATATTTCCCCCCCAAACGGCCCCTAACAGCATGCCAAGCAGATACGCGCTCAGTCCCACAGCGCCAAGGTGTTTCGTCGGGCTCGAGGAAGTATAGCGCCTACACCAACAAAGGGTGTGCAGCATACTAATTTTCAGCGGTCAGCGTCTGATGCATAGCACGAGTCACAAAACCTGTGAGTGGTCAATGATTCCCTCTGAGGACTAGCAAACATTCTCGAGCGATGTTCAGGTGCCTTAAGACGTGTTGGACAGATGGCCAGTAGGCCAAGTTCATAGAGCACGAATCTGAGCCTGCTAATGGAGAATGCGAGGTCGGGTCTAGGCAAAACGAAGTATACACTGGATCCAATGGCGGATTTCTACGGGATGCTAGCCATACTTGCTTTCTCATCAGTGGATAGAGACTGAGCAGACTGCGGCATGGTTCAGGGGAGTTCATGCAAGGGGGTGAGGCATTCGTTTTTGAATCAATGACACCTCTAGTCCCAGCTTCCTCTCGGCCCCACACAAGAATCCCTCTCTTTCTGTGCTCTGATTTGCTGCCCCCTCAGAAACACCGACTCAAATGACACTGAAGGTAATTGATGCCGTTCAAGGCGAGGTTAATGTAATGACAACACAGAATATGTTGAAGTATCCCGAAAAAACAGTGAGGCTGTCCTTCCGCCGCGTAAGTCACTTTATCGTGTGCTTTCTTCATCACACCATGTTGAAACGCCCCACAATGAAGTCGAAGAAGCTGCACTGGGCGCAGGAACACGATTCCAATGCATGGTGCCTCCCGAGGGTTGGTGTCCGCTGAAGCTAACAAAAGGGTTGGAATAATAAACTGAGAGATGGCAGCGCGGACAAACGGACTTCGCCCACAAGGACGTACACTTCGATCCACGATGTGTAGATTCCCAGCGCTATGACAGGTACCAGTGCCCCATCGGAACCCAACTGTATAGCATCCATGTTGTCCAATGCAACGTGGTTTTTGGGCCCATACCACCTGTTAGGCAGCCTGCATAGGTCAGTGGCACTCGATGATGGTAGAGGCAGGTGATACATGCATTCCTCACTGGGCTCATCGCTGGCCTAGATGAGATAAGGTTGAAGTCAGAGATTGTCACGCAAGTATTGACTCCCCGCAGGATCTGGATAAAGCTTGAAAACCATCTCCAGCGAAGATGCAACGTGATACGCACTTAGCTTACACAACGGCAAGATGGTCATGGAAGAAAGGGGATGTTCACGAGTTGGGAATAGTGTATCTGGGCTTATATCCCGCAGAGGACGCAGCATTCGTCGTAGGAGGGCAGAGAGTAATGAAAAAGAAGGGAGAAAACAGTTGTGGCGGAGGCATGTGACGTGGCGATGATGATGTTCTGGCAGCATGGCAGGAATGGGTCATTGTGGGCGTGTCAGCGTTGGTGATGGTGTTGGACAAGCGGACGTGGGTAGTGATGGTGGCGGATCCAACGCAGTGTTTGGCAGGGGCACACTTCTTCCCATCTCATCCCTCTTTCCAGGCTAGATCGCCACGTCGCCCTCAAGATTGTAAAGTCCGCCCCGCACTACACCAAAACCACCCTCGACGAGATTATAAAATGATGGCAATGAGGGATGGTTCTCTCTTGATCAGTAGTCCAACAGCAGCTGAGAAACCAACAATAACTCATGGGTAATGTGTATTCTCTTTTCTACTCCCTCCATGCTCTTACTCTCTCTCCAGACAGCTACGCCACCTTGTCAGATGCCCCCAACGTCGTGGGCTCACTACCTCCCGAGTGCTCTGCGATGGCTGCCCATCCATCCAACTCACATGCTCTCCTCGTAGCAGCGGCGGTATCTACTCTAATATCCATATCTCACTTCATGCACTCTCACAACCATCACCTGTAGCCCCGCACCTGGCACACCCGGCCCTATGACACGATCAACTGAAGCGTACGCTCCTCCAGCTCTGCGACAGCCAATCCAATTCGACAACATCGGACCTTTATCTCGTGTGAAAGATGCATCAGTGCATTTCTACGACATCGCCATACACACGAACGAGGGACGATCCCCATTTCCAGTCCGTCTCGACACTTGCGTGAACCACGGTGAGCTCTCTCTTCACCTGTCATCACATGCTCACAGGGCGTGCTTCATGTACCCATACACGTCCGCTTCATGTTCTGAACTGACTGGCACATCATTTCCTACAGCCTCCATCTCTCCAGACGGTTGCACCCTCCTTTGTGCAGGCAACAACCCGCACGCGTACATTTTCCGGGTAATCCCCAGAGCGTCGCTTACTTTCTATTTCCTAGCAAAGTACACGGTTCCGTTACCCCCAGTTGGGGCTCTTCAGAATTCTTGGACAAGGATTACACCTACGCGGATGAGTGGACAGGCTGCATCAGCAATAACGACACCACGTTTGCTTATCCCCCCAGAGATCATTTATCACCATGTCCACATCCCTGAGCACCTTCATCTCACACATACACATCAAATTTCTACCCCCACCCCCTTATATACTACAATAACCACCCACATTTCCTCTTGACACATTCCCTCATGGCCCCGCTGTAGAAGTGTTAACGTGGCAGAGTGACAAACCGTGTCACCCCATGTCATGGATTTATTCGGCAGATTTGTTGTTTGCCGTATTTGGCTCTTGCGTAGTCGCAAGAGCATTCTTTTTGTTTCCCCCTTCAACGTTCCTTTTTCTTGAAAGATTATAAAATAGCTACATCTACGTTACCTCTTCCTCAGTGGTTTGACACCGTCTGTGCAAACGCTGAGGTAAGATACTTACTACTGTCTTGCATTTATTCTTACTTATCTGTACACTCTGGTAGATCACAGGCAAATTATAGTGGTTTGACACCGTCTGTGCAAACGTTGAGATCATCCGTACAGTTGCATTAAATCTTACACCCGCGCGCATGCTTCACAACTGCATGGACCTCCGATGGTCACAAGTTTGCTATCGCTGCTTGGGAGGGTGCGCCGGCGGTGTGGGATGTGCGGAGTAGCATGCCAGTGTGGGTCTCCTGGACGGTGTGAGGAGCAGCAGTCCGAGGAATGCCGGTACAGCTATAGAGACAGGTGACAGCGACGGCTCTGGTGGGGCAGGTCAAAGGGGTTGGTGGACTGCAGGCATGAGGGAGGGAGGCATAACAGCATCGAATGGGAGTGCTGGAGTGGACGTGGGGACGACTGCAGGGGCAGGCACGGTGGTTCATCCTCGGACAATTTCTGAGGTAGCTGTGCGTCCTGGACGCACAGCGTGCACCACTGCTCGTCATTGGACTAACCCGTCCCGCTCCGAGTCACGCTTGACTTGCTTGTGGCTTCCAGCCGTGCTTTCTACCAGCTAACATTCGCGACCCCCACAGTGAGGACGAAGACGCCCCTTTGGCACTCATGAACCGCTTGTTGCGCAAGAGCAGCAAGGCGTCCTCTGTCCTCTCTGACGCGTCCAGTGCGTCTGGATACGATTGACGCTTGGATCGGGCTTCACATCGCCGGGCGGGTATTCAGGCCTAGTGCCAGCAGTGCCAGCGTCGATACGGGGAGCGCCGCTGGGGATGTGGCAGGCCTGGGGCCATATGAGGGGAGAGAGAGGACGATCCTGGACTACCTGGAGCGATGGAGGAGCAGTTGTATGAGGCATGGCGCGCGGGGTCGCGAGAACTGAAGGAGGGCAGCGTTTAGATATTATACTGGTGATTACAGGGCCCCGAACCTGGAGGACGTGGCCCCTCACCGGGGCATGGAACCTACACACGGAACCGAAACGCGCTTCCTCCTCAAACGACTCAAAATCCCGCTATAGACTGCAACCTCCTCTTATCTCATCCGCTGAGCGCACCTTTTTTGTTACCTGCCCCCCCCCCCTTGCACGAGATATGCCTTACCCCCCCTCCACATCCACTCCTTCCCACTCTTGACTACCCAGCTGCCCAACACGACTAGCACAGTGTATGAGATCCAAAGCATCTGCCCTTGCACAGGCGAAACCTTCAAGAACTAGACTCCCATGGGTGCTTTGATGGGGCTAGTGGTTGGCAGCTTGTCCTTTGGGCTGGCTCAAGCACCGCAATTACCGTATTCCTCCATGTTGATCTTGATTTCCTACCATTATCCCTTGCCGTCTTTTTTTCTCATCTTGCACTGGTCTGAGATGACGTCTCCCTGGAAACTCATAAAGAGCCGTATATTACATATAGAGGGACACTTTCTCTGGGTTGAGCTATACGGGCATCTATCCTCGTTGCAACTATTGTCGCAGCCTACTTCTGTCTGGCCTGTATCTGGCAACGGCCTTTGACCACGGATGAGAATCATTGTGGCGATTTGATCACGCAAGTCATCATCATCTTGGTATAGTCATAACCTTGGTCCTTAGCTGCTTCGTTTCTCTGACAGCATCATGTAGTTAAGTTTTTTTGTGGGACCGAGTGATCATAGTGTCGACCTTGATTCCCACCCCACCGCTTCTCCTTTACCCCCCTTGCATAATCATTGCCAATTCTGGACCACCTAGGATATCCTTCCTCGTGTCTTGATTCCCTGACACGTGCCATTTAAGTTATCCGGCACTTCTTCAAACGTAGGCACCATGATCAACTAAGAGCATGATCCATGTCTTCGGCAACCTATTTACCAACTACCAAATGTATTAGAATATTTGCAAATGTATTCAGCGTCAGCTGGCAACGCTTTCAGTTCGAGGACGATGTCGACCCCAGAGGTGAGTTTTGGCCGCGTTTCTGTTCTGCTCCTCGTCTTAACCAAGGCATGCGCATGTTCAGAGTGATGCAAACGTCTTGCACGTACAAGTAGTGATCTGTGGGGCAGGTCCCGTTGGGCTGTTGACGGGGGTCATTCTGGCCTCTCAAGGAGTGCAGGTACTTATACTGGAAGCCCTACCAGAAACCAGCGACTCCCCGCGTGCGATAGGGCATCAAGCCCCTGTGCTTGCCGAGCTCATCGAGACAGGTGTATGCGATGCCCTACGAGCTGTAGCCAGTGAGTCGACGGGGTTTACATTTTGGGGCAGGCGACGGGCCTTGCAAGGAGCGTCTTGCAGACCTCCTCAAAGTCACGGGTGTCCCAGGCTTGCTGCCAAGTCTCAACTGCGGCCAGGCGAGGTTGGCGAAGGTCTTTCTCACGGGATTCGAGACATACCCAAACGCTCGAGTTTTGTTCAACGCGCAGGTGATCGAAGCCTATGAAAAGCCCCGTGCGTGTTGTCTATCAAACTCCAAGCGGCCAGAAAACACACATAGGATGCGACTGGCTGATTGGAGCAGATGGCTCTCGGAGCACCGTACGCAAGCTGTCGAACATTGAGTTGGAAGGCTTCACTTGGCCCAAAGAACAATTCGTGGCCACGAACCTCATATATCCCTTTTCAAAATTTGGATTCCCGTCGTGCAACTTTATTCTCCACCCCGTCACGTGGGTTGTGGTTGCATCAATTGACCCGTCCCAGCAACTATGGCGTATTGCGTACCTGATATGACACTCGACGAGATCAAGAGTGAACTACCAAAGCACTTTGAGGACATTTTTCCCGATCCCAGCATCAAATATGATCTCATTCAAGTTAATCCTTACAACATGCATCAGCGATGCGCTGCACAGCTTCGCACAGCAATTATATTGGCCGGGGAGGCGGCTCACTCAAATAACCCTGTCGGTAAATCCGGGCCCTTTTCTCCCTAGCCTGCTTTCATCCAATCCTATGGACAGGTGGTCTCGGACTTATGAACGGTCTGCTGGCTGCTGGACCGCTAGCGCGAGCTTTGGCAGCTGTGATACGCAGACGAGCGCCAGACACCCATCTCGATACATGGGCCACACTCCAGCGGCAGTTCGTTCTGGGAGTGCGTCAACCCGCAGACCCTCGAGTGCAAGCGTGTCCTGCAACGGGGCGGCCACGGTGATGAACCCTGCACATACATATCTGGGCTCACGACGAGACGGCAGACCCACTCGGCATGACCCGATGGCTCCGGAATGCAACGCCACAGGGCAAAGCGGCGCGATGAGGCCATGTTCAGAGCCATGATCGGACGCGGAGAGTCGTGTGCAGGCGAAAGAGCGTTTGTGGACCTTGGCGATGCCCCTCGAATGGATGGCCGAGTATGAGGATCTAAAAGTCCTGGCGGCCCGGCGAGCCACCAGGCCACAACGGTTCAATATGGATTGAGCTCGTAGTAGGGCATACACGCATTGCCGCTGTAGATCGCTAGTATTAGTTTGCAGAGAAAGTATCGCGGCATCGCAACGTCCATCATGAGGTAGACGGGGAATGGTGTTATACCCTAGGCAGGCAATATCATCGCTCGGAAATCACTCGAGGCATGGACAAACCAGTGATCGTCATGTCATCAGCGGACCTGGATCAATATAACACCGACGTTCAATGTTTCTGTCGACGATGATCACCGTGGCTTGTTCCAAAGATCCAAATAGTGCCACATACCACTGTAGGTGCCCCAATGAACGCAGTCGGCAAGGTCTCACAGGTGGTCCTCGATGTATAGCGTGCCCGATCATCGTCGGGGTTGGTGAATAAACAGAATAGGGATGCACCAAGGGTGAATAGGCCCAAACGCTTGCTCACCGGTCATTATATTCAAGCCCAGGGGTGTAAATAAGTTATGGGTAGCTATTTTTGAGTGTATATAGCATGCATGTCGTACGCACCAGTCTTTTTAGACGAACAGCACGACAATGTGTGTGGTATTCTAACAAAGTAGTCCGCGTCGTGCGTATTAAACGAAACAAGAGAGCACTATGGAAACCAGAAGCCCATGCCAATCGTGACGCCCTCAACCTCACCCCCCACGAAGAAAGCAAGTAAGAAAGCAAAGAACCACTAACCCCCCCATTCTACGCTACATGATCACGCACTCCTTGTCTTCCGCCTTGCCGCTCTGGAAGCCCATCTCGGCAAACGTGGCGGCACCACCCACGCCTCCAGGCCGTGGCGTTCCAGCCCCCGCATTTCCATTGGGCAAAGGGAGTGCCGGGCTCCCCGGGTGAGAGGATGCAGGGGAGGGTCCGGCGGGAGGGGTGGCATGAATAGGTGCAGGCGCACCAGCGGTGGCGTTCACGTGCTCGCTCGACTCGTGGCGTCGTCCTGGCGGGCGGCCCGCAGCACGCCCGTGCCCGTGCCCACGTCCATGTGCTGGGCCGTGTGTGCTATGCGAGGCCGGTGCGGGCGACGTGGGGAGACTGCCTACTGGGGCATCGGTAAGCGAGTAGCGTATCTGCGCCTCGGGAACCTGAGAGGGCGGTGGTCGCGGCTGGGCCTGTGGTACGGCGGCTGGCGGCACCACTGCTGGCAGCATGGGCTGCGGAGACTGCCTCAATGGCTGGGCCTGTGCCTGCGCCCTCATGCGTTCGACGACCTCTGCGCCATCGATGGCTCCTTCACCCACCGACGGCAGGGAGGAGGAGTGACGCCCGGCAGCGACCGCGGATATTCTGGCCTGCGTGCGTCGCCGCACGAGACGCGCGTCCGTGATCGCATCGTGCTCTGTGCGGGAGAGTGCCTGCGGCGCCGGCTGGGTGAGCGCGCTCAGGCGTTCCGGGGCATCAGCGTTGCCGTGCTCGACGGCCTGGCAGGAGGACGCGTCAGGGGTGTGTTCGGCGCGCGCCTTGCGCAGACCGACGCACCTTGGCATACCATTTCCTAGCGGTCACAATGTCCTTGGGGCCACCGACGCCGACTTCAGAGTAATAGCCCATGGCAAACTCGGCGCTTCCCAGACCTTTGCGCGCGGCCTGCGCGTGGGAGAGTCAATACGCGGTCAAGAGCATCACGGGACGCGCACCTTGTCGGCAAAGGTCACCGCCAGTGCCTCGTCCTTTTCAAACGCGCCCTCCGCGCCGCAGAGGAACCACTTTGAGAGGGCCATGTCCGCCTCGGGCTCGCCTTGCTGGGAGGCAAGGCTGGCGGTGGTCAGCGTGAGGGCAGGCGCGCACCCAGCGCGACTCACCTGTAGTACTGCACGCTGAGGAGGGGGTCAAAGGGGAATGGCGAGACGGCATACTCGTACGCGTGTCCCAGCTTGTACTGCGCAGGCGCAAAGCCCAGGTAGGCGGCGCGCTCGACGAATTTGCGTGCCTCGAGCGGGGCACTGGAGCCTAGAGGGGGGATGAGTGACACGGGTGCGGGGGAGAAACGATGGCCACGCACCGGGAGGAATGAGCGCGGCGATGACACGTTCGTCGACACGCACGTGGGAAAACTCGCCGAGGAGAATGAGGCCATAGACATAGGCGGGCTGCGGCGCCTCGGTGCTGGCGAGGGTGGCGGCGCGGTGGAGGAGAGGCAGGGCGTCGGGAGGCGACGCGGGGAGACCGAGCTGGCCGAGCAGACGGGCCATGCCCATGCGCTGCCGCCCCATGTCAGCCAGTGCGGTGCCAGCTCGCTACAGACTTACGTAAAGACAGCTCTCGACGCCTGCGCGCACGCCGCGCTCGAAACAGTCGCGCGCGCGGGAAGCGTCGCCGACGGCCTCGTAGTCCCTGCCCAGACGGAACCAGGCGCGCTGCACGCCGGCACGGGCGGCGGCCTCAAACTCGCGAAAGGCGTCGCGCGGGGAGCGCTGGACCTGCGAGGGAAAGGCGCCGCTGGAGTGGAGGGTGCCGCGGAGATAGGTGGCCTCGGCAAACCAGGGCGGGAGGGGCGGTGCGGGAGAGGCGGCGAGGAGCGCGAGGAGGATCTGGACGGCGTCGGTGGCGAGACGGGCAAAGACGGGGTCGGAGAGGACGACGGGGCCCTCCGGGGGCGCGGCGGCGGGGGCGCCCTGCTGCTGGGTGCGGTCGACGAGGAAGAGGACGTCGCGGATCCACGGGACGTGGTCGGGGCCGGGGCGCTGCGGGAGGGCCCGCTGGGCGGCCGCCAGGGAATCGAGGGTGGGCAGCGGGGCGGTGAGGTCCGGGGGCCCAGACTCTTGGCGGGCGGGCAGGTTAGGGTATGCTGCGGGAGGGTATGCTGCGGGAGGGCCGGCCGGCTGCGGGGGATGCACGGCGGCGACGGGCTGCTGCGACTGGCGGTAGCCCTGGGCGCTCGAGGAGCGGGGTGGGGGTGGCTGGGGCGCGAGGGTCATGGACGAGAGGGCGTTGGGCAGAGAGTAGTTGTGCGCGAATCCGTTGGGGCCGCCGTACGGGGCAGGCGTGGGGCCGGGGCGTGGCGGGCCGTACGGCGAGGGGGCATACCCACTGGGGGGGGGCGCGAACCCGCCGGGGAAGGCTGCGCCGGGCGGGGGCGGCTGGGGGGCAGGAGAGGGCCGGCGGTAGTCTGGGGGGTAGGGCGAGACGGGGTGGAGAGAGGGAGCACGGCTGGGATGGTAGAGAGACTCGTCGAGGGACCGTGCCATCTGGGAGAAAAGGTGAGATGGGACATGAGAGGAGAGATGGGACAGCACATCTGCAGGAAGCGTGGGCATCGCCCGCTCAGGCATCGGGGCAGCCATCGGGTGTTCTGGATGGAAATTCGGGGGCAAGGGTGGAATCGGCGGCTTGGAATTCCGTCTGCGAGGCTGATTGAAGTCTTGGGGAAGAGGTGGAACAACAGGCGCATACGACATGGTGGTTTCTCTTCTCTATGCTGTCACACGTCACAGTCACCCTGCCCAGTTGTCAATGACACTGCCAGCACACCTCTCCCGGGTCTGCCCTGGCAGCTCCCTTTAAATCACTCGCCCTGTGTCTTCCTCCCCCACCCTAGCCCGCCATGCGTCAGTGCCATCCCCCCTCTCGACCACACATCCCTAACGCATTGCACAGGCTTCATCGTCCGCGACGACCCCGCCGCCGTCGGCGAGTACATTGGCAACTACATCGCCCTCCGCATCAACGAGTTCGCACCCACCCCGTCCCGGAAATTCGTCCTTGGCCTCCCCACCGGCTCCTCCCCCATCCCCGCCTACAGGCACCTCATCAAGCTCGTCAAGGCCGGCACCCTCTCCTTCCAGCACGTCGTCACCTTCAACATGGACGAGTACGTCGGCTTGCCGCGCGACCACCCCGAGAGCTATCATAGCTTCATGTGCGTGCATGCCTGGGTGCTTCCATCCGTGGGGGGGGGGGTCACATGACGTCGTCGTGAGGTGCCGCTGATCACTACGCTCCCACGCGCAGGTTCACGCAGTTCTTCTCGCACATCGACATTCCGCCCGAGCAGGCACATATTTTGAACGGCACCGTCCAGGACCTCAAGGCAGAGTGCGCCGCATACGAACAGCGCATCAAGGACGCCGGCGGCATCGACCTCTTCCTCGCAGGCATCGGCGAAGACGGTCATTTGGCATTCAACGAGCCAGGTGCGTCCCCGTCGCCCCGTGACCTGTCCATGCGCGCATGATTCGACGCCCCAGGCTCCTCCCTGGCGTCACGCACGCGGATCAAAACGCTCGCCTATGACACCATTCTTGCAAACTCGCGTTTCTTCGGAAACGACCTCAGCCAGGTGGGTGCACATGCGACTATGGACAGTGTTCCTGCTTCCCGGGGAATGTCGTGTCGCCAAGTATGCAGGCACAGGGCATGTCTACATCCCCTGGCTGGTCTGACAGCCCTGCCATTCTCCTCACTCCTCCATCTCCCCTGTGTTCTGCTGACACACACCAGGTCCCCCGCATGGCCCTCACTGTCGGCGTGGCCACTGTCCTCGAAGCCCGCGAAGTCGTCGTCGTCGTCACCGGCCAGCGCAAGAGTCTGGCACTCAGCAAGGGTGCGTCTACACCGTCCATCACCTCGCTTGCTCATGCCACGTGTCATTACAGCAATTGAAGAAGGTGTGAACCACCTCACAACGCTCAGTGCGTTGCAGCAACACCCATGGGCCCTCATCGTTGCAGACGAGGACGCAACAGCTGGTAGGTGCATCACCTCTTCGCATGAAACACCACATTGTGTTTCTGCGCAGAGCTGCGCGTCAAGACTGTGAAATACTTCAAATCCATCGAACGCGTGCAAGATGAAGTCGAAGCTGCGCACCGCGCTCTGACGAGAGAGAAATCAAACGGGTCGCATCAGGTTGGGCAGATGGACTAGTGGGTGGCCTACATGTATGAGCTGGGGGGCGGGGGAGTGTGTTGTAGTGCAAGAACCCAGGCTAGGGCGTACTCGTGTACGTTAGACGTCTACGTTCCGTATGCGTGATTCTTTTGTTATCTCCATTCGCGTCGACCATCTCATTGTCTCGATATCATAGACGTCGTAGATGTGACTTGTATATAGCTTATGCCATAATAGGATGTTTCGATGCAAGTCCTTGTTGACGCCGACAAAGGTATCCTTTTCGTGGTATCACCCCCCCCTCCCGCTGCATCGCCTTGGGTGAGTGTATTAAATGGTGCAAGCTTAATAGCATCATGATCTGAAAGAGTCAATATTTTGCTACCTCTATCAGGACGCAACGCATCAAACGCAGTCAGCCACGCATGGCTTTATATGACCTCCATCAACATGGTGCGGCCGATCCACTCCCTTTTGCCAATCATCAAATGACGGCGAGCGTCTCCAACAACCCTATCCGATGGAATCGCTTTACAACCACCGATCCGATATTCAAGACAACACTAGCATTGTCACTCCTCGCTCGACGTTGAATCCTCCACTCCAATATATAATGGGAGCTTGATTTATGCAACTCTTACGCCGCGGCCCACAGCAGTGCCTTCATCACACTCGACTCAACTTCGATAACAGGCTCCATGATCATTGTTTCAAACACGAACAAGGGTTAGCGATCATACATCAACAGCGGCTGTGCCTGGCATTGGGACGCCGACCCTCAAAGAGGTCTATAAAATACACTTCGCACGTGTATACGGTCGAGTAAACCGGATCCGCTAACATCGCAGCGAACCCCCTTCCCTTTGATTGAAATGACCCGGCCCTCGAGGTAACGTACTCACTGCCCATCCAGGCCCGGTCGCGCCATCATCCAAACAACTGCGGCGCGAATGGGTGCAGGACGACCGACCCTGAAACATCAGTGAGAAGCCGCCTTTGTCCAATTGCAGGTTGTCCAGGTTTGCGATGATGGGTATACACCATGTCAAAAGGCGAGATAACCCGTGTGCTCATGTACCGCGACGAATGCGTTACAGGTAGACGTGATTTATACCGAGAAAGGTTTATCCAACTCTGCGTTTGTCGAGATGTCAGGGCACAACGTTCGACCACTCGGTTTCATCTTTCGGTGTTTGTGAGTTCCTACTGCGAATGGGGTGGGCTAGGGCGAGCTTTGTCTGTGTTGTTATGGTCACGTTGAATTGGCCGCAATGTGCTTCCCGTCCAAAGCCCCGGGATAACCATGACAGGACGGTGTACCGCCTCATAAGGTAAGATGCAGTCCAACGCCCCAGAAGCCCGTCTCATCAAAATCACGATTTTCGGCTATCTCGCACCATGCTCGTGCCTTTTTGCAGTCCTCGTCCTACTCGGATAAACGTGCCGGAAGCTCCCGCGGCATCTATGCCATGGCTACATTCCGTCCCTAGATGTACACTTCCGAGCATCGAGCTCTATGTCTCGCATGGAAATCATCTCGGAAACTCTTCGACGTACATTGTGTTCCTGCGATTTTCCTGGGACTCCCTCTGCTGAGAGAACGTAGCACCATTGAGAGCGTAAAAGTGTTCAGGTGATTCTAGGGGAGACCTGGCACTGTGTCCGGAACCCCGCAACTATGGGCTTGAGAGTCGACACGTGTATAGCCAACTCGAGTTTTACAGAACGGCTTCACTGCAAATTGGGAATCGACCCAATCAATGTTTTATAGACTAGCACGTATACGATAGGCGGCCGAGAGTGTTCGACTTGAGGCATAAAGCACTTGTACGGCAACGAATCATTTTGTGTCAGGATGTTGATTAGAGGCACCCGGTAGTGAAGCGATCAAACCCTGAGATCACAAATCCGTGCTACCCATCGCTCTTGCATCGTTCCCTATATGGGTTCTGATCACAGCCACTACCACACAGCCCCAGACCCGTGCCAGACCCAGACTCTGGGCATGTTATGCTTTTGTGGACTAGTGTGCCCGGACTGGACCCGGCCTCGAGACGTTTTTTTTTGGCAAGATGGATTCAGTTGGGACATACCCCCATAGGCTTCTTCAAGAGATCTCCCACAGGCTCGACCTTGTCGGATCCGTGCGCCAGGGTGTGCCGGTATGTCTTGTTATAATCCACGCCAATGCACGCTGCTGACTGCTGTAAATCAAGAACGCCCTGCAAAGGGTCACTGACAGGCCCTACTAGCAGATACGCGCTAATCAAACCAATCCGGATGACCCTGAGATGCCTTGCTCGTACGTTAGAAGAAGCACGAGGTTGTAGGTTGATTGAGTATGCACAGTTCAATAGACGCAGATGAAACAGTGAAATGCTCAAGTCGCCACCAATCCTATGGCTTCTGTACCGACGTTATTGCATCACTTTCTCGATCTAATTATGAACACGGCATTCCATAGCCTTCACATGTCATAGCTCCGCTGTCCCTGACACAGTACGGGCATACATATAAAGCCAGTGATACAATGTGTTCTTTTCCCCAGGTCTGGCTACCTTACACTTCTAACACTCTGTCTGGCACATTCTACACACCTACTCTATTCATTCAAACTACCCTGCTGTCATAATGTTCAAATTCACCTTCCTCGCCTCCCTTGCTCTTTTCAGCACTCTCGCTAGCACAGCCCCGGTCGCACCGCGGGATAGCGGTAGCCACACAGGCGACCTTACATTCTTCGAACCTGGGCTTGGGGCCTGTGGAAGCACCAACACTGCATCAGACCTCATGGTCGCCGTCTCCACCCAATTTTTTGAAAGCTTGTGAGTCTTACAACATTCAAGATATGTGGCAGCTCGTATATATCACATTTTCAGCGGCTCGCAATCCAACGGCAACCCGGTGTGTGGGAGACAGATCCAGGTCACCGGTGAGTAAACGTAATCAGTGCAGGCAGGGCAAATTGCTGATCGTGTGGCATGCTTCGTAGCTGGTGGCAAAAGTGTCACAGTGACGGTACAAGACAAGTGCGAAGGTTGCGCAATGTTCGACCTCGACATGGCTCCTGCAGCATTCAACCAACTGGCAGATCCGTCCGTCGGACGTCTCCATGACGTGCAATGGACGTTATTGTAGGTCTCAAGGAGAGCAATGTCGTCATCAGCGATCACATTTTTCTGGAACTTTGAACATGATGAGCCTGAAAACATCAGGTATTTGAATAGAATGGCCCCATGAGTCCGTGTGCTATCACTCACAGCGAGCTCGTGTTACACATCCACCTGAGGTAGACAGCCTGCTGCAGAAGGCCTCCGTATGATGTTCCATTTTCACAGGAAACTAAAGATCGTAAACCTAAGAGGGACTGACTATGCATAGCGTGGATACATCATGTTGCTATACCGCCCAATCCTTGCTTCTCCTTCATTATTGGCTATAACAACGATCAATAACCCAGTCGCCCACAGATACATCTAGAGAATATTCGGTAGGTGATACCAAGAGACATGCGGGTAGGCGCAATGACGCCGCAAATGCTAGCAAGACGAACAATATGAGCACGGTATAAAAAAATTGGACCCCAAGCATGATGTTTAATGGAAAAGACAAATACTGAGGACGAGGCAGCCGGTCCAAATGCTCGTACCAGAGACACAAGGCTCTGACACAGGCCGGTAGTTGGGCCTAATGGATTTGGGGTGGGAGCCGCGCTTGTGATGACAATGTGCGCGCAACCTATAAGCTCAGGCATTACTTACCGTCATTGCAACTGCATATATATGAATGGTACAGGAAGACTTAACAAATCCCACCCCCATCAATGCAATAATAATTTGATGCATGGCTAAAACCGTGATCACGCCCGCATTTATTTTCCTGCTCGCTTTGCGAGATAATACATTAATGGCCAGGCCAAGTATATCATGGCATAAGATGCAAGTGTGACCATTAATATTGTTCTTTTTCCGAACCCGGCGATGCAAAGGGGCAAAGAGATGACCTGGAAAATTCCACTCTTGATTCCGCATAGGCCAAAAACTAGACTGATGATAGACGCGTCCAAATCTAAGACCCAGTGAGATAGGAGAGGACAAGATAAGTGGTTAGAGGAAGGCGAGCATAATGGTAAGCTAGCGTGTATTTATCAATGAGGGAATATTTTCGTCAAGATATTTGCTTACCAATGCAAAGGTACCATTGTTCAGAATAGTTATAAGAACTCTGGGAGTTAATACTTCATGCATTGAAGGTAGAGGAGCCAGCGAAGTGTTTGATAGAAGAGAAGTTGCTTCTGAATTTGATTGGCAACGCTATGACGGGTAGTCGACAATGTCCTATAGTCCTCAATTACCTTGCCTTTGACTTCTGGAATTGAGAGTCCGTAAACAAAGTCATGCGAATCACAGAGTCTAAAATAAACTCACAAACCCGTAATGCGTATGGGTAATCTTTCCAAAACTTGGACCACATGAAAACTCCGGGAAATCATTCATACGGATGGGAAGGCCACCCACCGATAAAGCTTGCGGCACTAGTTCCACCTGGTAATTGAGAGGGATCAAAATAGTCTGACACTATGCGTCGCGGATTACCATACTCACCGACAAAAATTAGGGGCATATAACTAAATTCTTGAGCTTGATTTGTCGGGTCTGTTAATTCAGACATCATGCTCTTCATTACGCCTACATCGCCATTGAGTGCACCGGATAAGGCTCTGCTGACTACTAGCGTCAGAAATGCTTTGGAGACCCCAAAGAGCGTTATGGAGAGTATAAGACCACAGAGACCGGCGAGTATCACGGGACGATGTCCAGTTCTTTTGGGAAAGAAAAGGGCTTTCCTTCTACCCCAAGCAACTACAAAAATCATCTCGGTAAGAAAAGAAATAGTCTGTTCTGATAGACAATCAAGCCCGTCAGGATAACTGGAGCGCAAGACATTTCCAAGAATGCAATTGCAATGGTGCCCGCATAATAGCACATTATCGCGTGATCGCCGTGTGTAATGCCATACTCATATATCATCTATCCGCGACATTGAGAGTGAGTCAACAGATGTAGATAAGCTGTCACCTGGTTGATAGATGGAAGAATCACAAATGCCTGGGCAACGGGATCAGATCATCATATTTCCTTGACCAACATTTATAACTCACCGTTATTGGCTCAAGCTGAACGTAGAGCAAGATAAACATCTGGAGCTTGGGTAATGGTGTCAACGTGGATTCTCCAACTCTTTCAGCGCGAGATATTGCAATTCAGTTTAGGAAATGGAAGATGGCGAATTCTTGAAAGATCCCCACTGACGTGCCCATGGTACCGGGCAACAAACCCCACAGAAACCGAGCCTTGTCCTACGGAATTTATAGTGCAGCTCTATGCAGCTTGGTGCCCCACTGTGGCCAACCCCTCAAGGCCCGGACCTTAGCCCTCACTATCAACAACTCCAGCAAAGTACTGGCTATGGCTCATTGTCTGTCGTCGTACACATTTTAGATCATTCTTTTTACACCTCTATAAGAAATAGACAGAATCGCTCAGAAAATCTAGTCTTCCCACCCGAGTAGCAAACTTGCAGACTTTGAACGCTGTCCAAGGAGTTGTTGGGATCACTATAGCTGCGTTGTGAGCTGTAATCCGAGAAGATGGAGTGTGGACTGAAATGTTGTTTCAGTATGGGGAATCAAAAGACTGTGATGCCGCACCTTTCTGATAGTGCACACAGAAAAAGAGAAAAAAGCCCCTCCATAGAGCTCTGCGCTTAGGGAAGGGGGAGCACAATGTCCTCTATCTGCCCATTTGTCGTATGTATAGACTCTGGGGAACGCTGTTGTCCGCTGACCACGATTATTGCTTCCATGGGCTTCGCGTTGTCTCTTGGAAAAGTACCATACCCAATGCACCCTACATAATTAGGGCCAGAAGTGGCAATAGGCTGGACTGCCTGCGCTTAGAAAGGGAGCTGGAGGAAGATGTCGGAATCCCATCGTTCTCGTGAAAATCTAACTGTCAAGTTAATATTCCACCGATCTAGACTAGTGCAGTTGTCTTATCGCCTGCGTGGACTTTCCCGCGAAGATGCTGTTGTACATCACAGTAGTTCGTGTCATGACCTGTGCATGCGAAAGGGGGATGTAGTTGAGGTTATGCACGTTCAGATGACGTGACACAGTCATAGCCGCCGATTGTTTGTTTGTACTGGTACCTCAGTTACTAGATTTCCAACCTCGCATTCTATTTTAGTGCTAAGCTCATGTGACCAACATACACTCTATTTACAGAGCAATGGAACTGGATGTACCTCTCTGCGTTGCTCAAGTGGCCAAGCCATCCCGGAGTTGGCAACCTCCTTCCATTGCAACAATGCCACTATTCACTCTACTGCTTGCCATTATCCTGAGTTGTCTAGCAGCAGCTCAAGTTACACCTGATGCCTGCACCAGTCTCCTAAAGACGCTGTCCCTCGAGAACACGACCGTTCTGACTGCGGAGCGTATTACGGAGCGACAAACAATCTCCACGCCGGGCTCTTGCCAATCCACGGCCTTCGTGACTACTGATGCTTGTCGTGTCTATGCTGTTGTGAATACTACTGCAGAATCTGCTGTCCATGTCGAGATGTGGCTCCCCGATGTGTGGTTTGGTCGATTTCTGGCCCTTGGCAATGGTGGTCTCGGAGGGTGTAAGCTCGTTTCTCACGCTCACCCAACTGTCATTCAGAAATAAATGAATCGTATACATAAGGTATTGACTATGACAACTTGGACTACGGAAACACACTTCATTTTGCAACAATTGGATCCGACAATGGGCACGACGGGTGGGGCGGTGCTCCTTTCCTAAACCAGCCGGAGGTCATCAATGACTTCGCTTTCCGGGCGATCCATGTCGAGGCCGTCCTTGGGAAGCAAATCGCAAACGCGTATTACAATCGCACGCACGACAAGTCGTATTATATTGGGTGTTCGACTGGGGGAAGACAAGGCATGCAGTCGGCCCTGCTGTATCCGGACGACTTTGATGGAATCGTTTCTGGGGCGCCTGCAACGGATTTCAATCGGTTAGTAGGGTGGTCTGGGATGCTTGCTCGCCATCTAGGCGCGCCAAATCCAGGCACCAGCGATAGCTTCATCCCGGCATCCCTTTGGCCCGTCGTTTCGGCTGAAATCCTAAACCAGTGTGATCGTCTGGATGGATTGCAAGATGGGATTATATCCGAACCTGACGAGTGTATTTTTGATCCCAAGACTTTACTTTGCGATACGACCGCTGCACTTAAAGAGAGTGATTGTTTCGCTAACCCTCAGGTCGAGAAGCCAAGGCAAACGAATGAGCAGTTGTGTGGTTTCAGCCAACAACTCCCTCATTATCCTGAGGCAGGAGATGATTGTAGTTTCTTCGCATCTACAAATGTGAGTCGAGCTAGGTCACATATCTGATGGATTACGCGACTGGGGTTGCTCACAGGACCTCAATGAACCTTTTGAACACTCCAACGTGACGGATAAAAACTCAGGGTTGCAAAATCGTGAGGAAAACCAGATGACATCCTATAACCGAAGGGACCAGGTGCATTTCCTGTTTCTCATCTTCATTCGTTAACGTAACGATATATTCAACCTTTCCTCCCAATTGTTGCCAACGATACGTCAAAGGTTTTCCTTGGTGAAGTCAATACTGCGAGTGACAGGAATAACTGCTTGACTGGCGCGCAAGTGGATGCGCTGACGCAAATATATGCACCCTTGATTGGGACAAGAGGGGAGCTTGTCTATCCGCGGTTTGATCCTGGCGCCGAAAGTTATGACCGTGCCATGGGTGTTCTAAATGGGACTATATGGAATATCACAACCGTGAGTGGTTGTTCGGGAGACTGAATTCGTGGAATAGCTGTGTATAACTTTAGGATTGGTATCGATTTGTTATCCACAACGATTCGAGTCACTCGCTTGATAACTTTAGCGTGGAGGATATCGAATTCGCCGATACCATCGATCCTGGAGCGATCTCTACCTGGAATGGAAATCTATCAGCGTTCCGGAATCGAGGTGGCAAATTCCTCACGTATCATGGCCGAAGCGATTCGGTATGTTCGCTATTTCGATGCAGTCTCTCTTCAGTAAGGTAAACGTAATTCGCACTCTCATTAATAGCTTATCGCATCCGGCAACTCCAAGCGTCAATACAACCTCATCGCCTCCACCCTTTCACAGCACTCGCTGGACGATTTCTACCGCCTGTTCCTTATTCCTGGGATGGGCCACTGCATCAGTGGTCAGAGCGCAAGAGCTTTCGGCCAGCTGGGAGTCGCGTCGAATGTGGTCAATGATTCAGCACATAATGTGCTACTTGCCGTTGTGGAATGGGTGGAAAAGGGGAATGCCCCTGATGTTATTGTGGGGACGACGTTGCCGGTGGACAGTAACGCAACGCAGGAGCAGAGGGTGCACTGTCGATACCCGCAGAGGAGCATGTTCAATGGTTCAGAGTTTGTTTGTGAGAATTGAGTTCACGACTGGTTTGTAGTCGAAGTGAGTCGGATTACTACCTTCATAGATATGAAGGTGGGATAGCCGACTGCAGTGGCAATTACCAAAGCTCTGAACAAACAGGTATTGTGAACAACATGTGATAATTGATCTGAAGAAATATGATACATGTGATCAGTGTTCATGTCTGTTGTGTTCTTGAACCTCTATCTTAGGTGGCAAGCAAATCAGATATTGTAATTAGAATGGCACCCCATATGCAATGTGAGGATAACTCACACATGTCACTTCTGAATTAATTTTGATTCCACGCTGTGAGAAGGATGAGAGCGCGCCATTAGAGAATCAGAATCCATGGCAAAAGTGAAAGGTTGATCTAAAATTGCGCAGCCTCCTATAAGAAACCAACGCCTTCATCTACACCGCCGTGAGCTCAATCCTCATAAACAAATTATGTCCCGTTGAACACACCGGTGCGGGTACCGACAGTGTACCCTCTGCTGCTGCGTTGCACCACCCTTCACATTCCCCGATCGTGTCACCCCCACAATCACATCAGGCGCACGCCCCGCTTCTACGCACTCCACAAGCGCGAGTAGTACATTGTGCGCCGAATCATTTACAGGGTTGGATGCGACCCCTGATTGTGCGACAGCCCATGCGCCAGGGCCCTTGGTACAATGGTCCAACCCCGGTATAAGGAACAGCCGCTAGAAATCGTCAATAGTACATTTAGGGAAGGTAGAGGAAATGAGACGCTTTGAATTGCCAGATGCGATGAGCTATCAGTAAGGGGAGAGGATATATATGCATTAATGGAGACAGAAATTGTGAGAAACCGTCAACGCACCTGGTCACCCCGACGCGACCATGATACAACAGGATTTTCCACCCCGTTCTTGAAACGCCGAAAGATCTCCATTCCAAGTAGAGATTCTACCAGGATTGATTGTATTAGCGAATTCGATATCTGCTACGCTGAAGTTGTCAAACATATAGTTCGAATCATTATAGACAGCGAATCGAAACCAGTCCTGAGGTGTGCAGAGCCATTCAGGATATCATAAACTCAAATAACCACTCACCCTTGTGATGGGAAACATAGTGCCACCAAACACCGCCTCAAAGCTCCCATAGGCTTCTGCATCGGGATCATACCTTGGGTAAAGAAGCTGTTCGCTTGTTCCAAGTAAGGGTTGGTATATTCGAGTCAGAGCGTCCACCTGCGGAGCAGTCAGACATTTCTTGTCATCCGTGCCAGGGCTCGCATCTCCAAGGACAACCTTCATTAAGTTACCGGAAGTGGGAAGCAGCCAGGAAGGATGTTGGCGTGAAGGAAGAAGACAAACCATTGAACAACCCACGCACCTAGTCGCGCTGGCCATGGTCTAGTCATATCAGCGAAGTCGATGTCTTCTATAGTAATGTTGTCAAATGACTGTGGTACAAGTCCTGTAAGCAGGCATTCCAATGCACCAAGAATGTGAACTAGCTCGACTCACTTCACCTGTTCCGACTTCACATCCCTTTCTGCATCAAGATCACGGCGTGGATGACGCACCTCGTCACCAACAGTCGCACCGCAAAGTAAGGCCTTGGGATTGAAAGCACAGTTGTCCGGCTCTACTAGGATACTGTTGTGAGATTAAGTAGACAAGATGTATAGCGAGAGCGTAGTATTCCAGTATATAACTGGATTTTCAGAAAGATAATGATGAATCGGTGAGTGGAATACAATTCGGTTTTTTTAACTACAGAACTACATATTGGCAGTACGCGTGCTTATACATATGAGAATGAGCTTGGCATCCGGATCATGAACATGACGTCATATATACAGATAGGAGAGAAATTGACCGTGTGATGGATTAGTGAATGTAGATGTATAAAACGAGATGTGGATTGGATATGTTTAACAAGTAAGCTGGAGCAATCAGACATAGAGGGGAGGTTGAATCAATAGGATAGTTACAAATATAAAATTTGGCATATAGACCTATTACTCCTGAGTGTACTCGGTGATTGGTTAAACGGACGGAGGTTCGTGTGTGCGGTGGTAACATGATCGTTTGGTGTCTGATGTTCGGATAAAGTTCGAGATTGATTGTGAGGTACGGTGAAATGCGATGCGTATCATTCATGACAGTTACAACGTGGTTATTCCTTCGTGTGCAATGGCCGAATACACGCAGGAAGCAGACGCAAGCGACGTACGCTACCTAAGGGCACCGGATATTCTTTTTGAGACGTGATTGCATCCACTGCAGTGCAGCTTAGCTCGGTATCTGCCGGAGCCGAGGCGAGCAGCTTTGGCAAAGGTTTGAACTTCAGGCTTCTATGCTTCATAAGCAAGGATGAAAGATCCAGAATTGCAGGTAAAAGATGACTGTCCCTTGAGCTTGAATATTCAAGATTACGTGCGAGAACAGGCAGCCCAGTGTCGAAATGCCAGTGAGTTCAATAAGGTCGAAGTTTGGTCTTCAGAAGCCCTGGAATGAAACACGCAATGTGCATCCAATATGCACTATAGGGTCACGCAGTTCGGACACCCCCTCCAGTCGATCAGTCACGCTCTTGATAGCGTTATTGACTCCGGTCGCGGCAAGAGCGGGAATCGGTCAGTCACTCAAACACGAAGTGTAAGACTATTTATGAACCGGCCTCTATTCATTAAATAATTACCATGAGTATTGTAGGTATTGTAATATAGTAATATGGGTCTGAAGTGCTAGGGGAAACCAATGGAAGAGATGGCCCGGGATACCGTTGAGCTTGGTCTCTATGGTTCAAGATACTTCGGGTTGAGCTTGTTTACTTTTGCCACTGTAAGTTCGGGATGTTGCTTCCAGAAATTATAGATCCATTTCCTAGGATATGTGCCGGTTAGTCGTTGTGCGTGTGTGCGGGATACTACACCACTCTAAGAACGACCGGTACTTGATGACTGTTTGCACCATTCGGCAAGCACCCTTTCCTGTGTGGGTGTAAGGATTTGCTGCTTTCCATGGGCTTCCCCCAGCTTTTATGTCAGTTCTTAGCCCTGTCAGTGAGCATTGATAAAGCAACCTGCTCAGCGAGGTAACAGGCAGTAAATATTAAAAAACTATACTCAAATGAGCTGCTAGAGGGGGTGTCCGAACTGCGTGACCTATAGTAATTGATTCATGTGGGAGGAACCCTTATTTTACAAGAGGGCGGTTCTCTCAATGTGCCGGCACACACACACTACAATCAATCAGTGTCCTTGAAAAGGGCACACACGGGTTTGCGGCTTAGATCTTCGGACAGATATCGTTTTGCATCACGTGTGGATCTAAGTTTCTCTGCTGAATTGCACCTGCCTCACTATACCTTACTCCATCGATTCTTCGCAGCTGTCATGGCTCCCAAACCAAATGTTACATACTCATGCATCTCCACACATGCGAATGGCAGCATCATGAACGATACAAGTGCATCCCTCCTCCACTTTATTGTATTTCTGGTGCATTCACCACAAGAACCCCTCAGGCTTCGCATTGGAATTCCTTCCCATTAAAAACGCTTCTTTGGGGATACCTGCAATGCGCCCTCTGTGCCTTAGTTCCTGGATTAGACCCTATAATCTGCTTAGGTGCATCATCCTTCTCCACCCAGTCCACCAGTGCCAAAAGCGCGTTGTTTGAGGACGCATTGACTAGATTCGACATGCTTCCCTCCTGGCCAAACGCCCACGCACCCGGGCCTCCGACGCAATGCTGCATACCGGGGACGAGGAACAGACGGTAGAAGTCGTCTAAATTGGGAAGAGATAGTACTGAGGATATGAGGTTGTAAAACCGGATCGAGTTGTCGGAGGATATTAGCTTAAGAGACGCTCGTCATTGCACACAATGTTTAGGAGATTGAAATGTTTACCTGATCTTGGCGGCCATGGTAAGTAACTATCTTCCCACCCCTGTTTCTGAATGCAGAGAGATCGCCATTATAAGTAGCAATACCTCCTGGATTGATGGTGTCGGCAAACTCGACATCCTTCAGACTGAAGTTGTCAAACGAGTGCGCTGTATCATTGAATATCGCAAACTGGAACCAATTCTATGAAGTTATCTTTCGTTATTGAAAAGGTCAGAGAAGTCTGACTAGATATGCTCACACGTGCAATAGAGAATATGTCTCCACTGAACATGTTGACAAACTCCCCAAGGGACTCAGCAAGTGGGTCGTAACGCGGATACAATAATTGACCTTCCGTCCCGAAAAGAGGCTGATAAATTTGTCTGAGGGCATCGACTTGAGGAGTGGTGATGCAATTATTCGTCTTTGGCTGTGCTGAGCAAAGGAGAGCCTCAGGTCGGAATACACATTGGTCTGGGTCCGTGATGATTCCGTCCTCGACTCCATCCAAGCCGTCGCATTGCTTCATTATTTCTTGTGAGATAATGGGCCAGAGTGTAGCAGGTATGAACGCATCTGTGGTATTCAAAGGAGCACCGACGAATCGTCCCAGCATCGCCTGCCAACTACTAAGGTGATTGAAATCCGTCGCGGGGCTCCCGGCAAGGAGTCCATCGAAATCGTCGGGATATAGGAGTGATGATTGTATGGCCTGTCGTCCACCTGTGGAACAGCCTAGATAGTACGACTTGGAATGGGGGGTACCGTAGTATGCATCAACAATTTGTTTTCCCAAGACTACCTCGACATGAATGGCGCGAAAGGCAAAGTCGTTGATAATTTCTGGACTGTTAAGGAACTGATGTCCATCGGTGCCGTCATGGCCATTATCGGACCCTACGCTTGCAAAGTGGAGAGTGCTGCCATAGTCGAGATTGAGATAGTCGATGCCTGCTCGGGATATATCAGAAAATCGGGGACACAACTGCGAAAAACCCACATCCCCCGAGTCCGCCATTTCCAAGACCAAGAAATCTACCGAACCACTCATCGGGAAGCCATGCCTCAAAGTGGACAGCCGATGTCGAGGTCGTATTGACCACAGCCTGCACTCGACACACAGCTGCTGTAGAAATAGCAGACGACTGACATGATCCAGGGGTCGTAATATTGGATCCTGCGGTAACATGTACTGCATCAATGATCGTCGTGTTTTCCAGCCGAAGGTTTTTCTTCAAAGCCGCGCATCTCTCAGATGGCGAACCATGCGCTGAAGTGGCTGCCAATGCCGCGATCACAGAGTTTAGGCCTAACAGAGCTGCAAGAAGGTATGGCATGGTTGCGAATCAACCCAGAACCACGAGTCCCAACAGTACTTTCGTTTATAACTGATCCGACGAGAGGAATGCATTGTTCCTGAGCCGGCTGCATTTCAGTCAGCTTTATAGTTTCCGCCGCCCCATGACTTGATTGTGAACAGCTGCAGCTTGGAACCCAACACGAGACCGTGCGCGGACCGCCTTACCATGTTTACCGTTGCTAAAATGAATAATGACTCGCCAGATGGCAGTTCTGTCTCCTCGGTGGCTTTTGTGTCACACTGATAAAGTGCCTCTGCTCTTGTAAGCTGCGTCTAACGGTAAAGGACAGCATAATAAAGTCTTTGAGATTCCGATTCTATCTCCAAGAATGCGGATAGTAAGCCGCTTACCTGTGTTGCTGAGAGGTCACAGTACCGGGATGCTATTGTTTCCACAGGATGACCGAAAATGGCCCTGGACGGGACCAAAAGAGTATGTGACCACAACCTTTTTCTAGTCACGTGTCCCGTTCGTGTCACGCGTTACGAGCAGCGTTTGGAGCAGTACTTATCGTCACTACGCTCGTTAGCGCCAATCTGGGAATACATACGGTAGCGTATGCCACTTCAAGCAGACTTGCACTTGGCTGCCATTTCATGGCATAAGAAAGTCAATGGCGATAATTAACCGGTAGCTGATCGAGCAACGGCACGCGACAACACTTGCAGCAATTCAGCTAGGAATGAGCCCTGCATCACACCTTCGCAAGCTCTTGCCAATTAGTAAAATGGTATATACCGTAGGACATCGTTTGCATCAGAAAGGCTCCATGATGATGGGATAAAGGAGGGCTATGTATGGATACAATCAAGACTATACTTCAGGCTTCCGAGCAATGACTAAAAGCATTGGCGTAAAAAGCTATAACGGGAACATCAGCAACATATAACCCAGTGGAATGTTGACATCTACCTTCGTTTGTCCACCTGCTACCAGAGAATCCGCAGCTACGATCAACGCTTCGCCAACATCATATGTACCTTTTGGCGCCAATCCCGTCTTTTCCATCAACCATATCACGTTTTGTGTGACAAGCTTTCCACTCCAGCTCGTTCGCCAGCATGTGAGTATATCCCAAAGCGTCTGAGCTTTCCGTATGTCGCCTTCTAATGGGTAGTACCATTTAACCGCATCGCTGCGCTCGGCAAGGTCCTCTTGGTGTAGGATTTCAAAGCCAACGGCCTTGAAGGCCGCCAGACAGGAGGAGACGGGCCGCATTTGTGGGATGCCATTACCGAGCTCGATGCGATGTGCAAGGTCTTTGTGACTTGGAATGGATGGATCCCAAATGTCTGTCATGCACCATTCGTACACACCAAACTACAGCAAGGCTGAGGGAAGATCATATGAATCAGGAGAGTCAACTCACAATGCCTCCAGGCTTGAGAACTTTCTTGATTTCACCATATATGCCCTCCCATGTTGGTGCATGGACCGTCGCCTCGATCGCATATACTACAAGCCATATCGGGTCAATTGACGTTGTCACCTCCAGCCGCAGAAGCTGCTCACCAGCATCAAAAGAGTCCTCCCCAAACTGTTCAGACAGTTTCATAAAGTCGCCCTTGACAAACGTAACCTCATTTTGTAAACCTTGCCTAGCGGTGTACTTGCGCGCCCGGCCGATTTGAAAGTCATTGTTATTTACACCAATAATACGGACGTCTGCGAAACACGCAATCTCTCGCGCAGGTCCGCCGACACCGCAGCCAACATCGAGGACACGCATCCCCGGCTTGAGCTGCATCTGTGCCGCAAGATAATGCTCGTGCCGTGCCAGCTAGACATATAACGGTCAACGACTCGCAAAAGATAAAGCAAACACACGACGCACTGATTGATGAAAGCCTTCCCCTTTGTAGAAACGAGAGAAATGGAACGACTGTGCCCATCCATACTCGTACAATTCCGTGGCTCCGTCATAGTAGCCTACACTTCATCAGCTAACAAAGTGTGAAATATTCATGGATCACTCTCACCGTTGATCACTTCGGTGTAATTCTCCACTCGTGTGTCCAGGTCAACTTTAGAGTCTTGCAGCGTATCCTTCTGCCAGAAACCAGTATAGTTTTGAATACGCGAGTCAACGCGTCCGTCGGAAGCATTAGTGGTCATCTGTGTGAACACAGAATGGGGTCAACTTCTAAGTACAAACACGACAAGATCGGAAGTGACAGGTCAGAGACTTGAATGGTTCCCGAAGGAATTCACCCCAGCGTGCTGTAAGCACGTCGCGAAGATTGCAGATAAAGTTGCATCATGAAAGCCGGTAGAGATTGTGACTCACCGTTTGGCGTATGGAAGGAGGAGTAGGTGAGGGTGTGAGCGTGGACACTATTCGAGGCTTCTTATTCTTATAGGCGATCCAGCTGTCGTCCCATAAGTGATATCTGCATTTTTTTCATGATCTTACGACCCTTATGTAAACATACGCTTGGCGGATTTCAAAATAGTCACTTATGTAAGCACTTGAAATCGCAGCAGTACTTACTGCACAGTAATAGCACCTGTGGTACCTGTGGGTGTAAGGATTAAACAAAGCAAGGAGTCAGCTATTCATAAACCTAACGCTAGATAAAAATTCACAAGCGCTGCTCAAGGCCGATGTAATTGTATGACAGGCATGTTTTTTTTTAATGTCAAATCCAGTTGCCTGGTAAAAAGGGTATAATAATCTGCATCCCGCATCACAGTCTTACACAGCCGCCGGTCATCCTGACGAAAAATCCAAGCGATTGATGCCTAACTAAACCAACACGGGCGGGTCAGTGTTACTTGGGTTTCATAGACACAAGGGCTAGAGAGAACAACCCACGAAGTTTCCTGCAGAGACGTAATAGTCTGGAGACGCTCAATAACACATTTCTGCCGCATCAGAACTATAAATGACCCACGATACACAAGGATAGGGCCGTCGTCATCCAAGAAGACTGATTGCCCGCCGGGTCCGATGATCTAAGGAGTCTAAGCAGCCAGGCTTTCCGATACGTCACTTAAAACTCACAGAACCGTGTGTACCAAGGACTCGGCTCCCTGTGACAATAAATGTCAGATGAATCCAAGTTCAAAACGTTGACGAACCTCCACCAGCCGGGACTTATCCGTGAATGGACCGCTGACACTATATTTATCTCATATTAGCATGTGTCAAATTCACGGTTTTTACGAGGTAGACCGCACGACACGTACGTGCTCGAGGTCCCTTTGCAGCAGAGATGCCAACAGGTGAAGAGGTAATAATAGCCCCCATATTCGAACATAGAGCTTGCTTCTATGGCACCACCGTCCGTGGTGCGAACAGCTAGTGAGACGATGGTTTTCCAGTAGATGAAGAAACGTTCATTCTGGGAAGATAGTTGCACCATGCAAACACTGTATATGTATCTACATACTGTTTGATTCCAGTCCAGAATGAGCCCAACTGCAAATATGATGCGCCAGAGGAATTATGAATTTCCTCAGTGAGAGCTGTTGTTGTGGCTAATAACAGAATGCTCACCAATAAACAGATTGTAATGCAAAAATTTTCAGGTGTGCGTGTGGACTTCAAGTTCAAAATGATGACAAACTTGGGGTCAATTGCCTGCAAATTGAGAAGGGATCTGGGTGGATTGGACAGGGATCTGGGTGGATTGGACAGGGATCTGGGTGGATTGGACAGGGATCTGGGTGGATTGGACAGGGATCTGGGTGTTAATGAATATAGTCATAATACCTAGATGTGATTTGATATTCAAACTGGGGAATGAAGTCCCCAGTTGTATGATTTAAATACATATTTGAAATCTAATAATAATTACTTCAGTGAATTACATGATTATGTCTGAGTCTGACAGGGACAGATGTCCAGGTTCCTATGGTGGTGCTGATGCATCAATTGGAACCAGAGACAGATGGGCAGGAATAGTGATGATGATCAGATGGACAGGTTGTTACGCACTGGGTCCAAATTGGGGATCAGAGATTGGGTCAGAGGTTGGGTTGGAGGTTTGGTCAGAGTTGGGGAGGGGGTTGGGGTACGTCATGGAGGTCGGAACGGACTTGGCTTCAGCTTATGTGCTGCACCCTCACTAATACTGGTGTCTGAGATTTCGGAGACAGAGTACAACTTAGATAGTTAGGATCAGACTTAGGAACTAGGCATGATTCGATATTCAAACTGGGGAATGAATTCCCCAGTCAAGCAGCTTAAATACATATTTGAAATCTAATAATTACTCTGGTGATGGGTCTCTGAGGCCAACAGCCTTACATGAGTATGTCCGAGTCCGACGGGGACAGATGTCTGGTTCCTATGGTGATGCTGATTTACACACTTGTTACGCACTAGGTCCAATTGGGAGTTGGAGATTGGATCAGAGGTTGGGTCAGAGGTTGGGTCAGAGGTTGGGTTGGAGTTGGAGTATGTCGTAGGGGTCAGAACGGACTTGGCTTCAGCTTATGTGCTGCACCCTCACTAATACTGGTGTCTGAGATTTCGGAGACGGAGTATGACTTTTAGAGAGTTAGGATTGGACTTAGGAGCTAGGTGTGATTCAATATTTGAACTGGGGAATGAAGTCCCCAGTTGGGCAACTTAAATACATATTTGAAATCTAATAATAATTACTCCGGTGATGGGTCTCCGAGGCTGATGGCCTTACGTGAGTATGTCCGAGTCCAATGGGGATGGATGTCCGGGTTCCTATGGTGATGCTGATGCATCAATCGGAACCAGAGGCGGATGGGCGGAATCAGCGGTGACAATCGGACAGGTAAATGGAGATGTAGCGGTTTCCAAATGGAGTATAGATTTCATATGCGTGGGGATCTGAGGGGATCGGACGGGGATCTGGGCGTTAATGAATATAGTCATAACAGTATCTCTCCATTTAAGGCTGAGCCCCTGAGGCCTCATGTCTGTGGATTGAATAGGTGAGACGATTGGGCACGGTCGGAGTTATGCTGGGGGTCTGGAGACATAAAAGGAGGGGCATGATTGAGGTCTTATCCTCAACGATGTCAAACCCTTTGACAAGCATGAGCGTGGCCAAGCTTGAGCAGTTGCTCTTGGCCTGATGGAAGGAAGAGGAGGAGGAGCGGAAACGGAAGGAGGAGGAGGAAGCGGAATGGAGACGGAAGGAGGCGGAACGGAGATGGAAGGAGGAGGAGGAGGCAGAACGGAGATGGAAGGAGGAGGAGGAGGCAGAATGGAGATGGAAGGAGGAGGAGGAGGCAGAATGGAGACGGAAGGAGGAGGAGGAGCAGTGACGGAAAGAGGCGGCAAAAACGGAACGGAGAAGGAAAGAGGAGGAAGCGAAGGCCGAGAGGGCCTGCATGGTGAAGGAACTTGTGGCAGCAATGGAGGCTGCAAGACTGAAAGAAGTGGAGGAGCAGGCGCACGAGTTAGAGGCGGCCATGGACGCTTGTTCAGAAATACAACAAATACGTATATACAACCTATTTTCCTCAAATTTTACACAATACACTTCAATTCAAACTTATTTTCATATTTCAACATGATTCTCAAATTTTACACAATATACTAGATTAAAACATATTTTGATATTTTGACATAATTCTCAGAAATAATTGTTTTTTCCCCATTTAGTGGTGGCAACTCTCTTGAGGGAACATCCAAATATCATTGATTCTTTCTTATACAATACTTGTAACATAATTTGAACTATCTTTAATCCCCACCTGGTATTTGTATATCTAAATAACCTATATAATACCAATTATATTAATACATACATTCCTATTATGTACATGTAAATGATTATGTTCATCTCAACCAAATGTCTTATCTTTTAAAGTTTATTAAAATATAGAATATATGTTTATATTTATGAAAATTTCACACATCCAAAATCTTTTAAGATATTCAAATTGTAACTCCCTGGCTTTATGTATCATTGAAATTCTGATGTATATGAGATATACATCAGAATATTGTATACTGACATGATTCCGAACAAGCGTCATGGAGGTAGAGGAGGAGGTGACCGGGGCAGGGGAAACCAGCCACCCAGGAAGTCTGAGCGTGCCCATATGGCCAGGGACTCCGGAAGTCGCCATCATCTCCATTACATGGATGGAGATGACTCGTTCAAAGACTGTCACTGCAGAGGACTCGCTGTTATGTCTGTGGGCACGGCCCTTATTTGAGTTGGGGGCAGCTGAGGAAGATGATGCGGCGGAGACAGAGAGGGCGGAGGTGGAAGCGGATCCTGATGCCAATATGAAGCTCGACGCAAATGTGGAGCCTGAGGCGGGTGTGGATGTTGGGACGGATGCGGAGCCAGATCCTACTTTGAATTCCTATGAGGAGATGGCTTGGGTAGCTGCGGTCGAGGCTCGCAAAAGAGCAGAGCTCTATGCCACTACCACTAAGAAGAACCTCGACGTCGCGGTCTTTTCACTGAAGGCCTACCTGAGTGCTGATACGGAGAAGCGGGAGGCGGACTGGAGGGTCATATGGTGCAAGGCGGAGAGTCGCATGTTGGCGACCTGTAAGAAGGAGCTGCGTGTTGCGAGGTCGGCGATCCAGCTTCGCAAGCGTGAGATGGAGAAGGTGGCAGCAGAACAGCAGGACAAGGAGGAGGAGAGGGAACGCTTGGAGGCCACAGCAAGAAGGGGCGGACCACCCAAGGCTCTGGCTCCAACAGAGCCATTTGGTGGACCCGGCGTAACTTGCGACTTATGTTGTGATGCGGGTGTGGAGTGTGTGTGGCCTACCGGCCCAACTCGCCGCCTTCAGTCCTGCAATTGTTGTCGGGGTCGGAAAGGAGGGTGTAGGATCGATGGGAAGTTCGATCCCCAGAGTTGGAGCGTCAAGCCCCGACTAGTGGTACAAGGAGGGGCAGAGAAGGAATCGGAGGGTTGTCTGACCAAAAAGAGGCGGACTGAGACAGGTGGTGTGGCAGCCAGGGGTAGCGGCGTTGGATCGGAAGGGGCAATGACCGGTGCAGGTACGGGGCGTGTCTCTGTGCCCAATAGCACCATGGGCCAGCTTATCAGGCTGGTTAACCTGCAGTCGGAGCACCTTTGGCGGATGGAGGGGCTGTTAGTAGACTTGGTGAGGACAATGAAATGGAAGGAGGTTCTAGAGGGTCGTTGGACAGCCGAGTTATGTCAGTTGCGGAAGTTCATGGCCCCATTGGACGAGGATTCAGACATGGGAGATGAGAAGGATTGGGTGTCGGATGTAGAGAGTGATGAGGAGTCGGAGATGGAGCCTGAGGTAGATAAGGGAAAGGGGAAAAGGAAACGCGTAAAAAATGAAAATGATTATAAATTTCAGAACGGAGAAAGAATGAGGCGGAGTGATATTCCTTCGGATTTTTTTGGGCAGGCTGGTAATTTCCCTTGACTTGTAATAAAATGGTGATATGAAATAATAGAATTAGCATTAGTAATCAAACTTAAAGATTCATAAGAGGGCCAGGTTTGTCTGGATAAGCGGAGTGAAAATTGGAGACAGATTCGGATGCATGATCAAGTTCAGACGCAGAGATCCATGAAGACTCTTCATTGGTGCCTTCGTAC
Organism: Cantharellus purpuraceus; assembly: GCA_025174535.1. NCBI lineage: Eukaryota > Fungi > Basidiomycota > Agaricomycetes > Cantharellales > Hydnaceae > Cantharellus > Cantharellus purpuraceus. The sequence continues at coordinate 2,023,260 of JALBUN010000003.1, read as the reverse complement.
CCAGTCCATTTGACTAAGTACTGGAGCTTGCACTTGTATCGACAGTCAATCTTTGAGTCCAGGATCTCGGATATCTAATATTCATCGTCTCCTTCGATGATGATCGGGGGAGGTGGGGGTTGCGTGCGACCAGAGATCTCATTCGTAGTAGCGGGTTTGAGCATTGATATGTGGAAGACTGGATGAACTGCTCGGAAGTGGTCCAGGAGGCGGAGGGTGAAAGACCTGCTGCCCATGTGAGCAATGATCTCATAAGGACCTAAGTATTTCTCGGAGAGTTTCTTTGATGGACGGGTGGTCCGGAAGTGTTCGGCCTTAGCGAATACTTTGTCTCCAATTTGCAGGTCCGGAGCCGGAATGCGACATTGGTCTGCGGAGACTTGATATTGTTTCTGGGCATCGGAGATGGTCTCTCGGAGATGTTGGTGTAGTTGATTGAGGTCAGTTACGAATTGGCGGGCTTTGGTGGAGGCAAGTTCTTTCTCAGGGTGGACGGAGATGTTCAGATGGTAGCCTTTATTAGCAAAGAACGGAGAGATGCCGGTAGTCATGTTCAGAGCGTTGTTGTAGGCAAACTCTGCGATCAGAAGTAGATCAGCCCAGTTGTCTTGTTGATAGTTACAATAGATTCAGAGATATTGTTCCAGGGACTGATTCATTCGTTCTGTTTGTCCATCTCCTTCAGGGTGGTATCCGGAGGTGAAATGAAGCTTCATGTTGAGAGCCTTTCCTAATGTGCAGAAGAAGGAGGACACGAACTCTGAGCCCTGATCGGACGTGACATGTGATGGGACTCTGTGTTTAGAGAATACGTGGAGAACGAACAATTTAGCTAGTGATGGTGTCATGCATTGGAATGAATAGTGACTGTTTGGTGAACCTGTCGACAATCATGAGTATGGTGTCATATCCGAGTGATGGGGGGAGCTTCTCTATGAAATCCATGGAGATGGAGTTCCATGGTTGCTCTGGGACCGGAAGTTGCTTAAGCGTTCTGCCAGTTATGTCCAAGAACCACAGAACAGCTGGAGTCAAGCGGAGTAACATAGAATGTAAGGGTCTGGATTTCTCCGACAGAAAAACGGATAGACAAATCTATAGCTCGTGAAATACCCCTTTCTTCCACCTTCCACAATCTTCCAGTAGTTTCCATCTATTAATAGGTAGAATGTTCCAGAACCATTAGTCAACCCCTGTAAATACAATATATAAGGAGGTCATTCTGCCCCTAACATATCCAACATATTCTACCCATCTTCTGCACACCAGTGTGACTAGAGTGACATACAGTGTCATCCTCTATATCTCAGTAACTGTTGATTACCAGTTCAAGGATCTTTTACAGTTGTCTAACTGTACTTGATACTTGAAGTAGTGATATTCCTGCTTTGGGTGTGAGTGTAGTATCTGCCTCACATGACTATGAATCTACAGGGTGAGATTGTCTGTTGATAGTCCTGCCATTACTGCTCTTTGTTTAAGTTACTAGTGTGTACTGCCTTTGCAGAGCATTAGAAGCTTGAACTCATGTGAAGCAGTTGCTAGACTACTTCACACATTGCTGTTACCCACTTCTGAGTGCCACTGGTTGGATGGTTGGATTCATCCACCTACTTCCTTTAGCCTCTAAGTGCATTCCCCTCTTTTTGGAATATCTGGACCCTAAGCATCCATGAACTCTAGACTCTGGAAGTCTTATTCATTTCTTGCTGCTAAGAATATTACTTTTCTGCATATAGTCTGCATTGACCAATACAAAGGATTGTAACCAAAGTACAAATGTTAAATCGTTTCTGGAGTTGTGCTGCAGCAGGGTTTGATATTCAGCTGTTCATTCACAGAATTGTGGTGATTTAGAGTTTGCCCTAACACCATAATTTTGCAGGTTCCAAAACAACCTTGAAGGCCCCTCCAATCCAGTGGACATCATAATGAACCACAAGAACTTGGAATACTTCTCCACAATGAAACTACTCACCTGGAGACAAGTCCAATGGTCCGAATACCTGTCTCAGTTCAACCTTGTTATCCATTTCCATCCTGGTCAACTCGGAGCAAAGCTCAATGCATTAACTAGATGCTGGGACATCTACCCTAAAGAGGGGAGTAGCGACTATGCCACTGTAAACCCACACAGCTTTCATCCTGTGTTCACTAATGAGCAGCTGGCATCATCCCTATGAGCATCACCCTCATGACTCCTACCCTCCAAGCTGTCACCATTATGGACATTGACCAACTCTGCTCCGACATCCACTCATCACTCTGGTCTGATCCTGTTGCAGTTAAACACTTGGATGACACTTCTGATCCAAAGTGGTCACTTGACCCCAAGGGACACCTCCAACACAACAACTGGATATATGTCCCCAATGCCAATGGACTCTGACTCTGAGTTTTGCAGTATTATCATGATCACCCAATCTCTGGCCATTTTGGGCAAAATCACACACAAGGATTAGTCTGATGAGACTACATATGGCCAAAAATGCGAGAGTACATTCAACACTACTGTAACTCTTGTACCACATGTATGTGCTCAAAATCACAAAGGCACAAACCCTATGGAATGCTTAAGCAACTTCTGGTCCCAGAGCAACCATGGAACTCCATCTCCATGGATTTCATAGAGAAGCTTCCCCCATCACTCAGATACGACACCATACTTGTGATTGTCAACAGGTTCACTAAACAGTCACTATTCATTCCAACACATGACACCATCACCTCCACCTCACTAGCTAAGTTGTTCATCCTCCACATATTTTCTAAACATGGAGTCCCATCACATGTCACATCCAATCAGGGCTCAGAGTTCATGTCCTCCTTCTTCTGCACATTAGGAAAGGCTCTCAACATGAAGCTTCATTTCACCTCTGGGTACCATCCTGAGGGAGACAGACAAACAGAACGAATGAATCAGTCCCTGGAACAATATCTCCAAGTCTATTGTAACTATCAACAAGACAACTGGGCTGACCTACTTCCAATTGCAGAGTTTGCCTACAACAATGCCCCAAACGTGACTACTGGTGTCTCTCTGTTCTTTGCTAATAAAGGCTACCATCTGAACATCTCCATCCACCCTGAGAAGGAACTCACCTCCACCAAAGCCCACCAATTTGTAGCCAACCTCAATCAACTACACCAACATCTCCAAGAAACCATCTCCAATGCCCAGAAACAATACCAAGTCTCTGCAGACCAACACCGCATTCCAGCTCCGGACCTGCAAATTGGAGACAAAGTATTCGTCAAGGCTGAACACTTCCGGACCACCCATCCATTGAAGAAACTCTCTCAGAAATACTTAGGTCCTTATGAGGTCATTGCTTGCGCAGGCAGCAGGTCTTTCACCCTCCGCCTCCCTGACCACTTCCAAGCAGTTCACCCAGTTTTCCATATATCAATGCTTGAACCTGCTACTACAAACAAGATCTCCAGTCGCACACAACCTCTGCCTCCTCTGATCATCATTGAAGGAGATAATGAATATGAGATATCTGAGATCCTGGACTCAAAGATCAATTGTTGGTACAAGTGCAAGCTCCAGTACCTAGTCAAATGGACTGGATATGAAGGCACCAATGAAGAGTCCTCATGGATCTCCACATCCAAACTCGATCATGCATCCAAATCCGTCTCTGATTTCCACTCCACTTATCCAGACAAACGATAAGACCTCAATCATGCCCCCCTTTTTATGTCTCCAGACCCCCAGTGTAACTCTGACTGCACCCAACCGTCTCACCTATTTAATCCATGGACATGAGGCCTCAGGGGCTTGGCCTTAAATGGAGAGATACTGTTATGACTATATTCATTAACACCCAGATCCCTGTCCGATTCACTCAGATCCCCGCGCATATGAAATCTATACTCCATTTGGAAACCATCATGTCTCTATTTATCTGTCTGATTGTCACCACCAAATCTTGCCCATCCATCTCTGATTCCAATTGATGCATCAGCATCACCATAGGAACCTGGACATCTGTCCCCATTGGACTCGGACATACTCATGTAAGGCCGTCAGCCTCAGAGACCCATCACCAGAGTAATTATTATTAGATTTCAAATATGTATTTAAGTTGCCCAACTGGGGACTTCATTCCCCAGTTTGAATATCGAATCATGCCTAGTTCCTAAGTCCAATCCTAACCATCTGAATTGTACTCCGTCTCTGAAATCTCAGACACTGGTATTAGTGAGGGCACAGCACATAAGCTGAAGCCAAGTCCGTTCCAACCCCCACGATGCATCCCAATTCCCGCTCCGACTCTGACCCAACCTCCAACCCAACCTCTGGCCCCCAATTGGACCTAGTGCATAACAGGAAACCATCACATCTCCATTTATCTGTCTGATTGTCACAATTGATCTCACTCATCTGCCTCCAGTTCCAGTTAATGCATCAGCATCACCATAGGAACCTGGACATCTGTCCCTGTTGGACTCAGACATATTCATATAAGGCCATCGGCCTCAGAGACCCATCACCAGAGTAATTATTATTAGATTTCAAATATGTATTTAAGTTGCCCAACTGGGGACTTCATTCCCCAGTTTGAATATTGAATCATGCCTAGCCCCTAAGTCCGATGTTAAGCATTGAAAATCTCAGAGTGCAAAGGAGTCACTGGAGTTTGGACGCTAGTGAGGAAGAGGGTGGGACTTTACTGTTCCAGTTCAACCAGAGACAGATGTTGACAATAACTACTGAGTCAGATCGAGTGGACTTGGCTTCACCTTGTGTGTTGCATCCCCTCAAATTGTCAGTCCAATATTTCAGAGATCAGAGTATGGAGTTGAATCAAGGATCTGGAGTTCAACTTGTCAAGAAGATACTTGTCAAGAAGCTAGCAACCAAGAAGCTGATGGGGAATCTTAGTTGAACTGCTGTAACATACAGAGAGTAGCCCATATAAGTATGTGAAGAAATGAATGATAAATTAAAAGTGATAGGACAATAAGATGGATATGGAACAACACAGAAAGGAGTTTGGAGTTTGGACTCAAGTCTGAACTAATACTAAACAATATAAATGGTAACAGCTTGTTGTAACCCATAAGAAGAAAACTACATATAAGGAGAACAATAATGGAGTTTAGGGTTGATGGAGGTGGAGTTAACGGAGGTGGAGTAAGACGCTTATTCAGAAATACAACAAATATGTATGTACAACCTATTTTCCTCAAATTTTATACAATACACTTCAATTCAAACTTATTTTCATATTTCAACATGATTCTCAAATTTTACACAATATACTAGATTAAAACATATTTTGATATTTTGGCATAATTCTCAAAAATAATTCTTTTTTTCCTGATTTAGTGGTGGCAACTCTCTTGAGGGAACATCCAAATATCATTGATTCTTTCTCATACAATACTTGTAACATAATTTGAACTATCTTTAATCCCCACCTGGTATTTGTATATCTAAATACCCTATATAATACCAATTATATTAATACATACATTACTGTTATATTCATATAAACAGTTATGTTCATCTCAACCAAATGTCTTATCTTTAAAAGTTTATTAAAATATAGAATATATGTTTATATTTATGAAAATTTCACACATCCGAAATCTTTTAAGATATCCAAATTGTAACTCCCTGGCTTTATGTATCATTGAAATTCTGATGTATATCTCATATACATCAGAATATTGTATACTGACATGATTCCGAACAAGCGTCTAGGGAGGTCATTTTAAAAACAAAAATCATCACCTTATATCATCAACAAGCTTCTTTCTCCATAGATTTAGACATGCCATTATGAATTCTTATCTTCATTGGTACATCTGGACACTGTCCAACACAGCAAAGCCAATAGTATACCAATACTAGTTATGTAGATCATGTGCACTGTACGGCCAAGATATAGTTTCTGCCTATTTATATCTGGGCCTGGCTGTCTAACAAACGCCTGATTCACATGTGTGGTTATAATGTGTGCATATCCAGAGGTTGGATCAGAACCACTTACAAATCTGTTGGTTTTATTCAGAAAACCTACAAATTCTGCTACAAAAATAGGATCACTTTCATTATAGCCTATTTTATCAGGTTGTAGACCAAGAAATACATATTTGATATGAGGATACTTTGAAAGCTGGAACACTTCACCTTCAGCATATGAACGGTCCAGATACTGCCCAAAGGGGTACCAGTCACACGTTGTACAATTAGCTAGCCGGTGTGGATTGCTGTGAAAAGGCTTTTGGTAAAACTGTTGATTGAGACGCTGTTTCAGTAATGGATCAGTCTCCATAGATACCTATAAGTATAAAACATACAAATATTCAATTTTATTCTGGGAAAAAAAAATTTACAGTTGAATGTAGCATAGGTATACAATAATACTATTACTATTGTCTTTCCAATACTCTTTAATACATTCTGTAGATTTAAAGCTTGATGTTGCTTCCCAAGTTTTCTCTGCATAACATTTCCATTTAACTAAATATTCTACGTACTTTCCTTTTTCTTTGCCTTATTATTTGTTCTACTTCATTTTCAGTCTCATAATGCATCTCCACATCATACTCACATCTTTCTAATAGTCGTTGTTGAGATAGAGTCATCTTGTCAACATCTTCTGCTCTTTCCAGTAATGATCTGGGTGGCTCAATATCTGGGTCCTCTTCCTCAGGGTAATCAAAATATTGTTCACACCATTTTTCATGATAAGGGGATGGTTTGATCTTACGTAGTTCTACAAATTTCTTAATATTCCATAATAGACATGCTACCTTTAATTCCAGATTAAAGACAGCAGGATTTGTAGTTCTAATAGATCTCTTATTATCAAATTTTTCAAACAATATTGCAAACCCTCCAAAGAATGCTTCTACTGTTGAACGAAAGGCACCAAACTTCTTATTAAAAATCTTTTCTTCAGGTTTAAGTTCAACATTTTTTGGCTTCCGAAAAGGATAAAAGAAGTTCTTAGGCTTTAATATACTTGCCTTTACTACTTCTGGAATAGCAGATGGATAAGCTCCATCAAAGCCTATCTGATCATTCTTATCTATTTTATTCCATACAGCCATCTCTACAAACATTTTTGCATCAGGATTTAGTTTACATGCCAATGAAGGTGAGGTGAATAGAACCATTTGATTAATGTCAATGCATACTTGAGTACTAAATCCTGCCTTTTTAAATTTATGTGAGTACCCCTCTTCAGATGTCGATCCAATCAAAATTCCTCTTGTATCATGACCATCAAGAAGTAATGTCACTGATTCCATTTTTGGAGGATTCTTTATAAGAGCTGATAATATCCTTATTATTATATTTGAGAACATTGTACGCAGTGAATCAGTAACTTGTTTATCTAGATCAAAGTTAAGATGATGCAGATGACCATAAAATTCCTTATGAACATCATAAAAGCTACTTGATGGCATGAAATTTCCTATTTCTTCATAAGTAGGACCTTTGAGTAGATGATATAGTACTAACAAGCCTTTTTCTATCTCTCTATAAGGTGTAGAATGTTCTTCAACTGAAAACAATACCACAAGAAAGAAAAATACTGGTATTGGTCCAAGCTTGTTATATACTACTTTTTTTACATCATCCATGTCATTCATATCTTTTAGTTTTGTTCTATGATATTTTTGTGTTCTAAGACAGGCCACTTTGTGTATAGAAAATTCCAATGATTGTCCATCAACTTATTATATGCTCTGTCCCTTTGATCATTCCACATTTTAAGTTGCTGAAGCTCTTTTTCTTCTTTCTCTTTTTGCTCTTTCTCTTTTTGCTCTTTCTCTTTTTGCTCCTTTGTGCGTTTTTGCTGGTCTGAGGGCATTTTGACTAAGATACTCTTATATTACAGTAAAACAAAAATATGTTCATTTTTTTGATAATTGAATTTTAAATTAAATAATATTTATTCTATGAAGCTATGTTGTCTGTCTCTAAGCAAGTTGTTCGTAAAATATCTACTGTCTTTGTTAAAAAAGAACCAGAGGATGATGAAAATCCTTTGTATATAGACTCTGACACCATCTACATAAAATTCAGATTAAGAAATCCCCCAAAGGACTTCTTTCCAGCTGGATCGGTTTCTCAGGAAAGAGATAAAACACCAGAAGCACTGTACAATAAGATGATTGAAAAGGGCAATGAAATAAGTAATTCAACCTGGATTCAACAAAATCATTGTATGTCAAGCCTGCAAACCATGCAACAGGATAATCTGCCTAGTTGTAATATTTCTATTGCTAGAGAAACTGGCAAGAAGTGTGATATTTCTATTGCTGGGGAAACTTGTAAGAACTGTGATGTGTATAACAATTTGGTTACATCAATGGTTGTTGCATTGAAACAACAGCAGAGAGTTTTCAAGAAAAGTAAAATCACAATCTATGGTATGATCATAACTAAGGATGGTAGGTTAAAATTATATGAAACCACCAATAACAATCAGGGTGTTTCAATTGTTGTATATCCTTCCTCTGGATACAGCATAGAAGCTCAGTTTGAAGAGTGTTCTAATGCTATTGACATTATATTCCAAAGTATAAGAAATCAGATGTTCAAAGAATCCTCATAAGGAGTTGATTTAAAAGTCCTAGTTTCTACACTCACAACATTTTTCATCTATTTTCACTTGGATAATTTCAAGATTTGAACTTTTGTTCACACAACAATAAGTACCATTAGTATCATGATGAGTATTTTTTGAATGTTCAGAGCTCTTAGGACATTTAATATCCTTACAATCTGTAACTACAGATGTAGTAGTTATATGATTGCACTTCCAAGTAATTTGAATTTTTCACTATCACCACACATACCTTCATTTGAGTGAATAAAAATATTGCATATTCACTTATCTGATTTATCTTATACTTGTTGTAGTGCACATAGTGGTAGCTGAATCTCATTGTCATCATAAGTAACAGTTATTAGCAAAGTGTCATCTGACAAAGTGCCAGTTACTAATGTAACAATACCTGTCACTGTCATTTGTGTTCTTGCATTGATAAATGATACCTTATCACCAATCTCGGGTATATTCAACATGGTGTCTCTGGTTATTATATATTAATTTTCAAAACTCATTATTTCTCATCTAATTTCCTATCAAGTATATCTACAAACTTCTTAAATGCTTCAAAACACTGTAGAACATTCTTTCTACTATTAATATGTTTCATACCTGTTACTGTTACAGGGAAACAACACCTTACATTTGTTATCACTTCTGAAAACAACCCTTCTGTGATAGTATGATCAAGCTCTCTTGTAACAGTTACTAGGTAAAACTGGGGGACTTTTCTCGATGTTTGAATGCAAGGTATTGTCATTTCCTCTAAAGCACTTTTTCCCTTATTCTTCCTTATCTAAGTATGTAAAAATTTTCTTGAAGACTCCTTTAAACATTTCACATCATCTTTTTGTAATCAAAACTGAGGATCTCATCATCAGTATCTAAAGTAATATCTCTAAAATCTGTCTCAAAAAACTGTTTAGTCCATTGTGTGTCAACCATTATACCATAATCCCAAAGATCATGAGAACTCCAATCATTGCACTTCTTATCTTTACCCATGATGTCAATAAAGAAGGATATATAAAATTTATTTACTAGATATGTGCATAGTTCTGAAGAGCAGAATGTCCATATTTTTATCTAATATTTATAAATTGAATTATATATATTTTCTAAAGTTGTCAATAGCCAGATGCATGCACTCGTTCTGAATACTACAACAAAGTCCCATACAGAATTCCCTGTCCTTTCATCTATCATTCTTCTACCAGTTCCTTGTTTCCTATCTTGCCAGTCTTTCATTCCAAATTCTTTGCTGCATAGCTAAATAGGTGTACCAGCCGATTGGATATTATCATATCATGGTAATGACGTCAGATGGAAGGTCACCTTGTCAGGAGCAGTTTGATCACATTATCAAAGGACAGCCTTTTGGCTGTGAGGGTTGATAATGATGCACTTACTGAGCAGACAGTAGGTGAGACTTTGCAGTGGCATGGTGTACCAGATAATTGAATCGTTGTCCTTGAGCAGCCCGATGATGTCACTCGGTGTCGGTTCGCTTATGGAATAGATCCTATAAGCCTGCGTGCAATGGTCCTAGCAAGCAGACGGTGTGTAACGCAGTTGTTCAGCACTCCAAAGATCAATCAGGGCGAGGGGTACGTAACAGGGAAGTGGGATAGTGCTCTGTGGTTGGATGAGGATGGGAGCAAAAGGTCGGTCCCGATGGCTGATCGTGCTCTGTGACTGGATGACAATGCGGAGCCCGGTTGGGAGGTACGCGAAAGCTGGTTTCAGGAGAAGCAACCTCTCGGTGGCGGAGGGAAATCTGATCGTTGAACCAAGGTGTTTTACCTCAGTGTAGAGATGATGGATTGTGATGTAGAGTGTAGACTAGAGCGTTGGCTGAAAACTTGTTTTTTGATTCCAAAGGCAAAAACTAGCGCCCTTTTATATACAAATTCCCAGGGCACAACAACACAATATGAGGAGCAAATGATGCAAGAAATGCTGATCAAGCCAGCTGACGAAGCGTGTGAAGTTGAGCTACTAAAGGGGAAATCATGGAGAAATGAAACGACAGATAGGGACATCATTAGACTGCTCATGGACAGCCATTCACTCCAAGGTGACCTTGTATCCTACGTCTTTGGAGGCTTACATTACTGGGTTCTCCCTCTACATCTTTTTCTTGAACTAGGAATTTGAGATTGATCAGAGTCTGAATCAGATCGTTCCTTAGACCTTTTTTCTTGATGCCTTGAACTAGGAGTTTGAGATCGTTCCTTAGACCTTTTTTCTTGATGCCTTGAACCTTGAGTCATTCCTTGCTTCCATGTTTGAAAATTAATCCTATTACCATCTACGTCATATGATGACATTTCATTCTTCCTAGTATATATTGTAGATAGTTTTCTAGGCTCACCATTTATGAATAATTCCATTCTATTTAGTCTACAAGACTGATCTGAGTCTATAAGTATATAATCTACACCTCTTTTCACTATCTTAAATGTCACCTTTCTGGTACCATTTTCCTGTAACCTTGTTACCTCCTGTTCTTGTTTTCCAGCCCAGTGATTCATATCAAATTTCCAGTCAACAATCTCAGATATTATTGCTTTATATTTATCACCCTGTTTCTGAAGTTTATTAATGTCTGTTCCAAGTTCCACTACAGTATCATCTGTTTCTACAATCCACTCATGCACTTCAGATTTCCATTCCACAATGTCTGATATTGTTGCAATACATCTATTAACCTGTTTCTGAAGTTTATGAATATCTGTTCTATAGTCCAATATAAGATTCTCTGCATTATGTGTATTGACCTGTTGATGAATATCTGTTCCATGGTCTGATATTGTGGCAACACACCTATTAACCTGTCTCTGAAGTTTATGAATATCTGTTCCAAATCCTGATACAATATCATTCATTTCACTCATCCATTCATCTAAATTCTCTTTCCTGTCTGTCAAAGTAGTTATAATTGTATTTTTTCCTCAACCTGTTTCTTAAGCACCTGAATTTCCTGACTCTGGGAATTAACCTGTTGTTCAAGCATAGTGATCTGCCTATCCTTTTCACTCATCCAAGACTTGACATTTATAAGATCAGATATTAATTCATCTTTTACTTCCATTTGACTTGCCATAGCTTTTATCAGTGCATCATTGTCACTTATCCAGCCTTTGATTGCTTTTATATCTTCAAAGATTTGTGGCATTTTCAAATCCCTCTCTGCTTATAAAACAGAAATGAAAAAACATAATAATCATTTTTTCTGAACATTTGATATTTTGTATAGGCAGTAGATATATACATCTTGCTTTCTTAATAAAATGATTATTATGTTTTTATGTTATAAGCATTATGAAGATGCTCTCTTTTATGCTTCAATGCAAGATAGAGTTTGATAGAAGAGTTAATGATTGGTATATATCTCGGATAGGATCCCTCCATGATTTGTTTCTGAGGTAAGTTCCTTTATAAATATCAAGGTTCCAATCACTGACTTTATACAGATGTACTGATGGCACACTTCTGGAACAGAAATTAACAGAGTTATATACTAGTATGGAGCAGGATCATTATTTTCCACCACTTTGGATGGAAAATCTGATGGTATTGCACCCTAAAGTACGAGGGATAGTCATACAGTCTTATGTTAGAACAAGATTATCTACCACTATGCCCTAACTAAGTTACTTTGTTTTAAAAATAGCTTCACTGCATTAAAGGTGTTTGTTTCCAAGACTTTCCTAAGACGCTTATTCAGAAATACAACAAATACGTATGTACAACCTATTTTCCTCAAATTTTATACAATACACTTCAATTCAAACTTATTTTCATATTTCAACATGATTCTCAAATTTTACACAATATACTAGATTAAAACATATTTTGATATTTTGGCATAATTCTCAAAAATAATTCTTTTTTTCCTGATTTAGTGGTGGCAACTCTCTTGAGGGAACATCCAAATATCATTGATTCTTTCTTATACAATACTTGTAACATAATTTGAACTATCTTTAATCCCCACCTGGTATTTGTATATCTAAATACCCTATATAATACCAATTATATTAATACATACATTACTGTTATATTCATATAAACAGTTATGTTCATCTCAACCAAATGTCTTATCTTTTAAAGTTTATTAAAATATAGAATATATGTTTATATTTATGAAAATTTCACACATCCGAAATCTTTTAAGATATCCAAATTGTAACTCCCTGGCTTTATGTATCATTGAAATTCTGATGTATATCTCATATACATCAGAATATTGTATACTGACATGATTCCGAACAAGCGTCTAAAAGGAGATGGAGATCAGATCCAGAGATCGGACTTGGTCTTACAGGATGTAACATCTGATCCTAACTATCTAAGTTGTACTTCATCTCTGAAACCTCAGACACCGGTATTAGTGAGGGCGCAGCACATATGCTGAAGCCAAGTCTGTTTCCAACCCCCATGACGCTCCCCAATCCCGACTCCGACTCCAACTGTCGACTCCAACCCAATCTCTGACCCCCAATCAGACCTAGTGCATAACAATTGCACTAGGAACAGTTGGAGTTTGTGTGGGTCAGAGCTGTCAAAGGGGTCAGGTTCTCAGACCTTGGTCTGGGACTTAGAAGCCTGCAGGATATGGATGCTGCTGGTGAGTTGAGAGATGGCCTCTGCAAGATTTGGCAGAGGTGGAGTATCATCCTCTTTGTCAACAGTCTCTATGTGGCCCATTGGCTCTTCAACAACTTTGGGAATGGTCTCAATGCTGGGGGCCAGCATGTTGACCATTCATGCATGTTCAGAGTTGGCAGTGGATTGTGTAGGCATGAGGGTAGAAGTGAGCATGCCAATTCAAAAGCATGCCAGTTCAAAAGCATGCCAGTTCAAATATACTGTTACGCACTAGTCCGATGGGGGTTGGATCTTGGGTCAGAGTCAGAGTTGGTGTCAGAGTACATTGTAAGGATCAGAATGGACTTGGCTTCAGCTTATGTGCTGCACACTCACTAACACCTGTGTCCAAGATTTCAGAGATGGAGTACAACTCAGATAGTTCAGACCAGACTTAGAAGCTAGGCATGATTTGATATTCAAACTGGGGAATGAAGTCCCCAGTAGTATGACTTAAATACATATTCAAAATCTAATAATTACTCTGGTGATGGATCTCCAAGGCTGATGGCCTTATGTGAATATGTCTGAGTCCAACAGGGACAGATGTCCAGTTCCTATGGTGATGGTGATGCATCAGCAGAACTGGAGATGGATGGACAGAGTCAATGATGATGATCAGATGGACTAATGGAGATGTGATGGTTTCCAAATGGAGTATAGATTTCATATGCATGGGAATCTGGGCATTAATGAATATAGTCATAACAAGCCATCAACATGGAATATGTCTGATGCTTAAGTCTGTCTGCCAAGCCTTGCATAACACATCTGGACATTATAGATGGTTTGAATCCCTGTTATGACTATATTCATTAACGTCCAGATCCCCATCTGATCCACTCAGATCCCCACGCACATGAAATCTATACTCCATTTAGAAACCGCTACATCTCCATTTACCTGTCCGATTGTCACCACCAATTCCACCCATCCGTCTCCGGTTCCGATTGATGCATCAGCATCACCATAGGAACCTGGACATCCATCCCCATTGGACTCGGACATACTCACATAAGGCCGTCGGCCTCGGAGACTCATCACCGGAGTAATTATTATTAGATTTCAAATATGTATTTAAGTTGCCCAACTGGGGACTTCATTCCCCAGTTCGAATATCGAATCACGCCTAGCTCCTAAGTCCAATCCTAACTCTCTAAGTCGTACTCCATCTCCGAAATCTCGGACACTGGTATTAGTGAGGGTGCAGCATATAAGCTGAAGCCAAGTCCATTCCGACTCCCACGATATACTCCGACTCCAACCCAACCTCCAACCCAACCTCCAACCCAACCTCCAACCCAATCTCTGACCCCCAATCGGACCTAGTGCATAACAGTATATTCGAACTGCCATACTCCTACCAATGCCACAATCCACCACCAATTCTGAACGTGCATGAACTGTCAAGGTGCCCGCCCCCAGCATTGACACCATTCCTGAGGTCGTCGAAGAACCAATGGACCACATAGAGGCCGTCAATGAAGAAGACGACACCCCGTCCTCTCCAAATCTGGCGCAAGCCATCTCCCTGCTCGCTAGCAGCATCCATAACCCACAAGCCCCTAAGTCCCAGACCAAGGTCCAAGAACCCGACCCATTTGATGGCTCTGATCCGTGCAAACTCCAGCCATTCTTGGTGCAATGCCAGTTGAATTTCCATGACTGCCCCAATGCATTCACATCCGACCGGGTGAAGGTGACCTTCGCCATGTCCTATCTCAAGGGCACCGCACTGGACTACTTCGAACCAGCACTCATGGATGACTCTGATGACCCAATATGGTCAGAGGACTACTTGTATGGGAACTGGTTTTCCCTTAAAAAAGATCTTGTTTAAAGTCCCGAAACTGTACAATTTCGCTTCATGGCCTTAAAATATCAGCATATATCTGCTGCTTTCTCTTGATTCAGGGCCATTCAAATATTCTCTATTTTTTCATATTTTTTTCGGGAATTTTCCATGCAGAAATGAGTCTACAAACTTATTGTTCTGCTGGGCGAAGTTTGGGACCCACATGGACCCACAAACCTTGGCAGATGTCAGCAGCCTCAAAGTCAGCCGGAGTCACCTGGACAACTGACTCATTTTCGATCACATGACTCATTTCAATCTCCGACTCAATCTGGTCACCACTGCCAGTAAATGCTCAATATCTTCGCAACCACTGCACCTCCTGACTCCATTTTCAGTGGAGAGTTCAATAGAAGCTGTGCCTACCCATAGCTGTGCTAATCAGCCCGGGAAACAAAGTATTGACCGAGTTATTTGAGTAATGGTGACTCATGCTATGACTCCTTCCATGACTCATACCATGACTCCTGTGATTACTCATACTATGACTCCTGCTCTGAGTCACACTATGACTCCATCCATGACTCATGCCATGAGTCAGAGCAAATCCAAGCAGCTCATTGGCTAGGAAACTTCCACCCCCTTCTCACATATTCCACTAGCTTCCAGTAGTTTCCATCTATTAATAGGTAGAAATTTCCAGTAGTATTAGTCAGCTCCTGTAAATACAATATAAAAGGAGCCCATTCTGCCTCTGAAATAAATAACCATTTTCTACCCCATCATTTGCACATCAGTGTGACTAGAGTGACATACAGTGTCATCCTCTATATCTCAGTAACTGTTGATTGTCCAGTTCAAGGGTCGCTTACAGTTGTGTAACTGTATTCGATTGCACTCGAAGTAGTGATTGTCCTGCTTTGGGCGTGAGTGTAGTATCTACCTTGCATGACTACGAATCTACAGGGTGAGATTGTCTGTCAATAGTCCTGCCATTAGTGCTCTTGTTTAAGTTACTAGTGTGTACTGCCTTTGCAGAGCATTAGAATCTTGAACTCGTGTGAAGCAGTTGCTAGACTACTTCACACATCGCTGTTACCCGCTTCAGAGTGTCACTGGTTGGACGGTCGGATTCATCCACCTACTTCCTCTAGCCTCTAAGTGCATTCCCCTCTTTTTGGAATATCTGGACCCCTAAGCGTCCGTGAACTCTAGACTCTGGAAGTCTTATTCATTCCCTACTGCTAAGAAACGTATTACCTTCCTGCATATTGTCTGCATTGACCATTACAACGGATTGTAACCAAAGTACAAACATTAAATTGTTTCTGGAGTTGTGCTGCAGTAGGATTTGATATTCTTCTCAGCTGTTCATTCACGGAATTGTGGTAATTTAGAGTTTGCCCTAACACCATAATTTTGCGGGTTCCAAAACAGCGCAGAGACGCGCCCTGTACCTGCACTGGTCGTTGCCCCTTCCAATCCAACGCCGCTACCCCCGGCTGCCACAGCACCCATCTCCATCCGCCTCTTTTTGGTTGGATGACCTTCCGATTCTTTCTCCTTGTACCACTAGTCGGGGCTTGACGCTCCAACTCCAGGGATCGAACTTCCCATCGATCCTACACCCTCCTTTCCGACCCCGACAACAATCACAGGACCGAAGTTGGCGAGTTGGGCCAGTAGGCCACACGCACTCCACACCCACATCACGACATAAGTCACAAGTCACGCCAGGTCCGCCAAATGGCTCTGTTGGAGCCAGAGCCTTGGGTGGTCCGCCCCTTCTTGCTGTGGCCTCCAAACGTTCCCTCTCCTCCTCCTTGTTCTGCTGTTCAGCTGCTGCCTTCTCCATCTCGCGCTTGCGAAGCTGGATCGCCAACCTAGTGACACGCAGCTCCTTCTTACGGGTCGCCAAAACGCAACTCTCCGCCTTACACCATATGACCCTCCAATCCACCTCCCGCTTCTCCGTATCAGCACTCGGGTATGCCTTCAATGAAAAGACCGCAACGTCAAGGTTCTTGGTGGTAGCCACATAGAGCTCCGCTCTTTTGCGAGCCTCAACCGCAGCTACCCAAGCCATCTCCTCATAAGAATTTGAAGTGGGATCCGGCTCCGCATCCATCCCAACATCCACACCCACCTCAGGCTCCACATTGGCATCGAGCTCCACATTGGCATCGGGATCTGCCTCCACCTCCACCCTCTCTGTCTCCACCATATCATCTTCCTCAGCTGCCCCCAACTCAAATAAGGGCCGTGCCCGCGGACATAACGGCAAGTCCTCCGCAGTGACAGTCTTCGAACAAGTCATCTCCGTCCATGTAACAGAGATGATGGCGACTTCAGGGGTCCCTGGCCGTATTGGCACACTCGGACTTCCTGGGTGGCTGGTTCCCCCTGCCCCAGTCACCTCCTCCTCTACCTCCATGGCGGCCTCTAGCTCGTGCGCCTGCTCCTCCACTTCCTTCAGTCTCGTGGCCTCCATCACTGCCACAAGTTCCTTCACTATGTGGGCCCTCTCGGCCTTTGCTTCCTCCTCTTTCCTTCTCCATTCCATCTTCGCCACCTCTTTCCGCCGCTGCTCTTCCTCCTCCTTCCGTCTCCATTCTGCCTCCTCCTCCTCCTTCCATCTCCATTCCGCCTCCTCCTCCTCCTTCCGTCTCCATTCCGCCTCCTCCTCCTTCCGTCTCCGTTCCGCCTCCTCCTCCTCCTTCCGTCTCCATTCCACCTCCTCCTCCTCCTTCCGTTTCCACTCCTCCTCCTCTTCCTTCCGTCGGGCCAAGAGCAACTGCTCAAGCTTGGCCACGCTCATGCTTGTCAAAGGGTTTGACATCGTTGAGGATAAGACCTCAATCATGCCCCTCCTTTTATATGTCTCCAGACCCCCAGCATAACTCCGACCGTGCCCAATCATCTCACCTATTCAATCCACGGACATGAGGCCTCAGGGGCTTGGCCTTAAATGGAGAGATACTGTTATGACTATATTCATTAACATCCAGATCCCCGTCCAATCCACTCAGATCCTCACGCACATGAAATCTATACTCCATTTGGAAACCGCTACGTCTCCATTTACCTGTCTGATTGTCACCGCCGATTCTGCCCATCCGTCTCCGGTTCCGATTGATGCATCAGCATCACCATAGGAACCTGGACATCTGTCCCTGTCGGACTCAGACATACTCACATAAGGCCGTCGGCCTCGGAGACTCATCACTGGAGTAATTATTTATTAGATTTCAAATATGTATTTAAGTTGCCCAACTGGGGACTTCATTCCCCAGTTCAAATATTGAATCACACCTAGTTCCTAAGTCCGATCCTAACTCTCTAAGTCATACTCCATCTCCGAAATCTCAGACACTGGTATTAGTGAGGGTGCAGCACATAAGCTGAAGCCAAGTCCGTTCCGACTCCCATGACGTACTCCGACTCCAACCCAACCTCCAACCCAACCTCCAACCCAACCTCCAACCCAACCTCCAACCCAATCTCCGACCCCCAATCAGACCTAGTGTGTAACAATCCCTGGAAGCTTTGGAAACCTTCACAGACATGCAACATCTGCAAGCCTTTAAGTTCTGTGTGGAAAGTAGAATATATCCAAGCCCCCCATGTCTGCTGAATATGGCCTGCAATCTCTCCAGTGTTCTGCATGTACACATATGGAACAATCATACATATAGATATTATAAGGAACTTTAATCCCTGAAACACTTTTATATCCTACCCAAAACTGCAATGTCATCAAGTATTTGACATGTACCCAGGGGGTGCAATATCATCATCCCTCATGTCTATTCTATATGGCCTATAATTTCTCTAGTCTTCTGCATGTACATATGATGCTGCCTATATTACTTGTAGACATTACAGGCCTTGTAGTGGCATTCAACCACTGACAAGATCACCGCACTTTTGCTGATGTAGTGCATGGTGGCGGACTAAGTAAAAATAGAAATTGAAAATAGAAATGAAAGTTGATAAAGGCCTCCTAAGTCCTGTCTCGATCTTATCTGCTCGTCTCGGCATGATCTGAGGATCTACAGAAATAGTAATGTATTTTCCCGAGAGACTTCAACTGCTCCCGAGCTTACATATCTATACCGCAGCATCCCGGACACTTCAGTGTCGATTCTCACTGGATTCTATCACCCACGGCCTCGGGTTCTTTCGTAACCGTATTTGAAGAGCAACTGAATGTCACTCCCTGAAACGCACAAAGCACTAGTCCTTTATCCTCCGGGATTTGATATTCGTCTGGAAACACTTCCAATTCCAAAGTGCGGGTCAATTGAGTGGGCGCTTTCGGAAGTGAATTGATCAGTACCTTCTAGGGTTGAACATGCTGACGATGCGATCGTCAAAGTAAAGGCGAGGACGTCTTGAAAACAATAGTTGACATCTGGTTTGATCAAATCTTGTCATAGGTAGCAGGGCTCTGCGGAAGTGACCTGCATTCGTACAGGTATCATGACCAGTTCAAAAACCCGTACGTTACTTAAACGCTTAAATTTCTCAAAAGTAATTGATTCTTACATATATTAAAGGTTTGTTGCCGGCCATGAGTTTTCTGGAGAGGTGATCGCTGTTGGCGCAAACTACGGACCAAATGCGAACACAACAGGGCGCCCTAGCCTATATTCTACCTTGAAAGTAGGAGACAAGGTCGTTTCCCCGTTCACCTCCTCATGCTGTGAATGCCAGTATGTCCATATTCATTACTATTCGCTTGGTCTCTTTATGATTTACGACAGCTTCTGTCGTGTGGGATTCACGTCTCGATGCGAATCGAACCTCCTCTTTGGATCACAGGCACTCCCTGGTGGACAGGCTCAATATGTCCGGGTCCCAAAAGCCGGAGGAACGTTATTCAAGATCCCTCCTGACAGCGCAACCACTGCACAAGAAATTGCCCAGTGGAAGGCCATCTCTGATCCCTCCTTACTCCTTTTGGCAGATATATTGCCAACCGGCATCTTCGCTGTCACTCAGGCCCTGCAACATCCCAATATTTTACCAATTGTGAATTCCAAACCATTTCTCACTTCCTCCCTAGCACAGGGAAGTGTCAGCGAACAGTCATCTATGACTTTACTCACTGAAGGCCTTCCTCCCCTCACTGATGCCGACAAGAGGCTCACAATCGCTGTGATTGGCCTAGGGCCTGTTGGTTTGGTGAGGCGTATTTTTGGCGTTTGGATCGAGTCTCACTTTTCCTACGCCCCGATCGTGTATAGTGTGCCGTCATCAGTCTCCTTGATCAATTAAAATCAAAGGGTTGTCAGGGAACACGTGTTGTGGCCATTGACCTTACGGAAAGCAGGCGAGTCAAAGCTGCCAAAGTTGTAGAGAAGATCGGCGGCGTTCCGGGCGGCGGGACATTCAAAGCTGCCACTATCGAAGAAGGAAAGAAGATTATTGCAGATTGGACTGATGGTCTTGGATGTAACACAGCCCTTGAGGTAAGGCTGTAGAACCGCTAACTGAATTCTTTACAATCTTCATGACTTATTCAATCTATCCAGATCGTTGGGCACAATGATGCATTGCATCTCGCGTATGACCTTATCCGTCCCTTTGGCGTCATCTGCTCAGTTGGTAGGCACCATGGTCTTGCATCGTTACCATTGATTTTAATGTGCTCACCTGCAGGCGTCCACCAAATGGAACCAGTGAACATTCCTGGAAGGTTTTTGTACAACAAGAACGTCTCTCTCATCTTCGGCCGCTGCCCCGTGCGGGCAATATTTCCCTTTGCGTTGCAGCTTTTGCTGAAACGTCAAGATGTTTTCGCGGGCATTGGCGAGGAGACGAGTTTAATAGATAGGGTCGTCAGTATGGACGAGGATACTGCAAAGGACAGCTACGCCAAGTTTGAAAAGGGACTATGCGGAAAGATACTGTTCCAACCCTGGAGCTGATGCTTATAACGTTCCAAGATGCCTTGAACCTGTATGATTACCAAAGGGATGCACAGTATGGTGTTTGTCAGAATATATCTGTAATTTGTTTCATCCCTTTGTTCCACCAAGAATATCAAATAGAGCACCAGTACCTCACAAGCCTTCGTCGACTCATTTCCATACAACACTCCTCAGATCCATCTGAACAACTTCTGAACCTGCATGCAGGTTTTAGTCCCTACTATAATAAGTAGAGCACCATAGTAAATACGATTAGAATTCTATATTCACCGGTCATATACTATGTTTTTCGTGAACCTCTCCTCTGTCCTCAAAGGGAAGGTTGCTCCACAGTCTCGCCATGCACAGGCCACAGATAACCGATCGTCTCGCACAAACCTCACCGAAACAAGGTAAATACTCCTGGCATCATGACTAGCGTTTCCCCAGGGTCACGATGCTGATACTGGGCTTGAAGCCTGGAGCTTGTGTTGAAGACTTCGTCGGAGCCTAGCCTCTCGCAATGCAATTATTCTCTCAACGTCCTCGGGCGCGGTTTCTCCCCGTTGCTCAAACTTGTCGTTCTTTGACAACATCTTAGCTGGCAGTAGAAGGCCTAGATGCATGCATGCAACCCGTTTCGAGTATCTAGCCTACAGACAATGCATTTACTGCAATCGCTACGGCATGTCTAGCTGTTTACCAACGACGTTACCGTGGTCCTCGTAGTAAAGCAATTTTGTCCGGCACCCCGACTTATATGTACATACCTACTCAATCTTAGGATGCGCTCCAACATCCATTGCACGTCCAAATTTTATTTCATTTCGCAACGCACCAAAGGAGCGAACAAAACGCAGAGACGGTAGGTATGACACAGTAGTAGTCGGAAAGTAACGAGTGCTAAGAAAAAAAATCAAAAGTCCGAGATCCCTCTCTACAACGCGAACTATGGAAATAAAGAAAGTTGGAGAAAAAGACGCCGCAGCGCTCTGATTACTCCACGGTAACAGATTTTGCCCTGCGACATGAGCGAGAATCAGCAGCGATTCTGTTGTGAAAATAGAGCATCAACGACGTACAGGTTCCTCGGGAAATCAACATCGAACCCGTTTTTGATAGCAAGGTGGTAACTGAGAAGCTGGAGGGGAATCACGTTGAGCAGGCCCTGCAGACAGTCGACCGTCTTCGGCACTCGGATCGCTTTTGCTGACGGAATAGAGTCATCATCATCATTGCAGATGACGATCGGCTGTGCCTTGCGAGCAGTAATTTGTGCAAATGCAGATTGAACCTGGGTGACATTGAGATCAAAGCATCGACAAGCGTAATGCTCGTGAACAAACCTTGGGGTAAAGAGAGTCACGGGTCATGATGATGATAACCGGCATGTTTTCGTCAATGAGCGCGAGAGGACCATGCTTGAGTTCGCCAGCGAGAATACCTAACAATTACGTAAGCACGCATTCGACTTCGACTTCGACTTCGACTCCGAAAGACGCCCTCTACAGACCTTCGGAGTGCATGTAGGCAATTTCCTTGATCTTAAGCGCGCCCTCAAGACAAGTTGCGTATCTATGCAACACGCCCCAAGTCAATATCCATGGCACCCAGAGTAGATGGACACGTACTGGAAGCCTCTGCCCATGATGAGCAAACTCCTCGAATTAGCCAGCGTCGAGGTGGCGAGCGTCTGAAGAGCCTTATCCTGCTCGAGCACACTCTTAATCTGGGCGGGCAGCGCGTGCAAACCGTCAATGATCGCCTCCCTCCTAGCAGTCTGGCTAATCCTGTCCTCGCTGAGTTGAATAGCCATCATAAGCAGCGCAATGTACTGGCTAGTGTATGCCTTTGTACTCGCCACACCAATTTCGGGACCGGCGTTGATGTGCACACCGCAGTGCGTCTCCCGGGAGATGGTAGAACCGACCGTGTTGACGACACCGACACAAAGTGCGCCGCGCTCCAGACAGTACCGCAGCGCAAGAATCGTGTCTGCGGTCTCTCCCGACTGCGACAAGAACACGCAAACGTCATCACGGAAGATGGGAGTCTTGCGGTCGAGGAAATCTGAGGCGAGCTCGACGGATACGGGGATCTCGGTGAGTTCTTCAAAGATGGCACGCGTAGCGATGCACGAGTGGTAGCTGGTACCGCATGCGCTGAACACGATGCGGCGGCCGCGACGGATGGTAGGGAGATATGCCCTAAGGCCACCGAGGGTAATCTGGTGGGTATCAAAGTTGACGCGGCCACGCATGGTGTTAACGACGGAATCGGGCTGCTCGTAGATCTCCTTCTGCATAAAGTGGTCGAATTTTCCCTTCATAATCTCGGCAAGCTCAAGTTCTAGTGTCTCGATGCTACGCGTTGCTGGGGCGGACTTGCTGTCATTGCGGCGGAGACGGTGGATGTGAAGTTCACCCTCTGCAATGTGTGCAATGTCATCATCCTCGAGATAGAGTACACGCTTAGTGTGCTCAATCACGGCAGAGGCGTCGGAAGCGATAAAGAATTCAATGGGCTGGGGAATCCCATCCTCGGACATGAAAGCCCGAGACTGTGACCTGATCATTTTAGGACCAGATGCGCCAGCGGGAGGGGCTAGTAGGCCACTTGTGGGTGGGCCAGGAACCGGTGCGACTGCATTGTTGTTAGGTAGCCATTGACAGAAGCAAATGTGCACTTACGGGCATCGCCCGCGGCAACCACCTCATCCTGACCAGCAAACTCGACATCGACAAAGTCAACTTTGAGCTTCTTCTCGGTCTTGACACCAATGAGCAATGGCGATCCGCGCCGGGCAGTGACGACCTCATTGGGGAAGTGCCTGCTCTTGAAGACGAATGCGAACGACCCCTCAAGCTCCAACAATACAGCCTTGATGAGCGCCGGGAACGTAATGCGCTTATCGGGCTGCGAGTCGTAGATGAACTTGGTGAGAACAGCGACGGCCTCAGAGTCGGTCTCGCTCTCAAACTTGTAGCCACGCTTCTGAAGGACAAGCCTGAGTTCGCCCGAGTTGGTCACAATGCCATTGTGCACGATGGTGAACTCGTTGGTGGGGTCGCTGCGGACAGGGTGGCAGTTGACAGGAGACGGGGCGCCGTGGGTGGCCCAGCGGGTGTGGGCGATGGAGACCTGGGAGAGAAAAGTCTTGGCGGTGTTGACATTAGACTCTGCAACGTGCTTGCGCAAGCCTGCGACCTTGCCGACTTGCTTGAAAAGAAAGACCTCTCCAGGTTTGTCGCCGTCAATACCGATACCTGCAGAATCGTATCCGCGATATTCAAGGCGCTGGAGACCGTTGCAAAGAATGTCGCAAATGGCTTTGCGATCCTTCTCTACCAAAAAGTTGCAGTAGGTGAAGATGCCGCACATGACTGTACTGGTAAAAGGAAATCTAAGGTAGTAGTAGACGTAAGGGTAGAGGAGGTGGCTGAAGGAGAGGAGAGGATTTGGCACTAGCCGATGGTTTCAATTTTATATATAGGGCGCGTTCTAGGGCGGTGCACGTTTGGGCACGATTTCGCGTCGCGTTTTGGTCCGAATTTCTCCCCTTGCCCTGCACATTCCTGTGCGGACCGTATTTCTCCCCGTGCATCAACAGCGCCGGTCATCCGTCGCACAGAGTTACCCCCGTTTCACCGTTGTCGCCACTCCGGATATGACCACTGGCAGCCATTTCTGGGCCCTTGATTCCCGACGCTCTGCTTACTCGGGCAGCTGAACTTTAGCTTTCGTAACATTCGTGCCAATCTAGTCGTCCAGCATCGCTTCTCCTTCTACCGTATTTTACATGTTTACAGCTCATCATAGGAAGTTTTCGACGCCAGGGTTCTTCGATATGTTCCTGGTTTTTCAAGCCCTGAATCTGAGACATCAAAATACGACGGGACAGACGGCTGGTTGGAGACTGTTAGGATGCTATAAAGTTCATTCTAAGATATGTTTTAATTCTGTATAAGACCATCGGCTCGAGCGGTGGACAATAACACTGGCTCAGCCTCCAAAAACATGTGGGTTTATCATCTTTTAACTTCGGGTGATAAAGCAATGTCAACGACTAATAGTTTCACACCCATTTAGCGACGCGTGACTGATGTCAATACGCATATTTTCTTTCTCCAATACGGTGCAGACAATGCTTCAAAGTCTGGAACTCGCTGAAATTCGCATGTGACCTATAAAAAGATTAACGGCCCTAAATCTCCGTGACTTGAGTGGCAGCAGTTATTATAATTGGCCCCTTTTACACTGGAACGTTCTTGCACTGGTGGATTGTGATAGTGTCATTCTCCTAAATCCAATAACGCCGGGCTGATGTCCGTATAGCATGCTTGTGCACCATACGTGCTTATACTTCTAAGTCTTGGGTATCGAAAGCAGGTTTCCCAAAGCTCGCCGACTCACCTCTCGTATGTAATCTATGCACGCTGCATGCAACACCAGCACTGTTTTCTCAACGCACAGACTCTGGTTGAATAAGTGCATGATATACGAACAACGTAAAAAAGATGATCAGTTACGTGCCATCAAAGACATCATCTGAAGCAAGTCAGGGACAACGATAGTGACCAGTAGTTCCAGCGACTCCAGAGTCTACGTGTGCCTGAATTGCTTTGTCGTCCTTAAAAAAAACCAGCCCAACTACACGCGGAATGAGCATGCACTGTCTGCAAGACGTTGGCCATTTACAATGGAACCACACCCCTGTCTTGCGATTGAAAGTGCTTGATATGTAGAAGAACTGGCACATTGCTTCTTCGACATACTTGTCTCGGGCCCTTCCAATAACTCTGCGATCTTCGTGAGAGGTAGAACACTCATCATCATTGTATCACCTTTCCAATGAACCACGTGGAACCACATTGTACGCTGCAAACCGCCGTCGGGTGCGCGTATCGCTGTTGCGCATTGGGTGCTCTGTCCACTAGGACGGTGCTCAAAACAGGCACCAGGATAACGTTGAGAGTACGATGAGAGTCCCAACGGGCTGGACACGCGCCAACATCAGAATTAAATGGAGAAACCTATATTCTTCGTGGTGCCAATTGGGAGGCGGACGTCGTACTAGCACCTCGTCGTGATTGAATTCATATAATCAGGTGGCCATAGTTCTATACCTTCTCTGACATAGTTGCCACTTCCATCGTTAGTCAAGAATATAACACGCCAGTGTCGCCATGGGTTCTGAGTGCTGGTGCACTCATCAGGATTGTCTACGGCAATCTTTCACATCCCCTCGTCATTCCATCCCTGATGACAATCTGCGGGGATTTTAACGCGCGGAAGTCGGACGTCACTTCCGGTCAGTCCTTGGGCACACATCGTTATTACAGTGGCTGGTCAGGCTCTATTGTAGCGTAGCATCGCCGATAGTAAGCTATTCGCCGATCTGAGGTTGGGGTATCATGATCAGCGTTCCGATTTCATGGCAAACATATATCAGTGAAAAAAGTGTTTTGAAAATGTTGAGATATACACGCCATATAGCCTTCATATATTCCTAACCAATCATCACTGCCATATCCCACATTGATACCCTCTGGCCGGAAGAATAATGTGGGTGCAGGGAAGCATTCACCATGATCAACCACCATCTCTCACCCCACCAGTGAAATAATCGGTATGTAGTATGTAATCTGTGAGGGTGTGGGGTAATATCTTGAGAATTGCAGTACAGTTGTTTTGTTGGTTGTTCTGCTAACCCCGAAAAATTTATGTGTAGAAGTGCACCTCTTTGACCCTGCCAGTGTGCCATGGAGTAGAATATACCACATCACTGCCATATGCCACAGCCCCTGCAAGTCTGACACCCTCTGGCCAGAAATGAAGAACCATGTGGGTGTGGGGAAACATTCACCATCATCAACCTCCTCTCTTACCCAATCAGATGTACAATAGGTACACACAATTACCTGCTGCCCTGCTGGGGCGATGGCTCCTCCTTTGTTTTAGCTGGGACCAGCTCTATGTCCACACCTGTGGTAAATTCCCACAGATATTGGTCATCAACTATTCATTTCCATGTAGTGAATGGATCTTGTATGCATTTGTACCATTCAACATTTTTGGCTATTTCTCAGCAGTTGGCTAGGTATTAGATAGCCAAATGACAACTTGAAAGATTCAGTCAGGCAAGAAAGCAATCCACAGGAAACAAATGTAATTGTGTGAATGCTTTGCCTCAAATACCAAGGCAGGTATGTGTATTTTGTCTTTGGTTTCCTTTAAAGCTTTCAGGATCACCGAAATCTGGAGTCCAGAGGGACATTACTAGGTTTCCTGAAGGTTAAAGTAACAATCTGACAACGCCGTGAGTCATTAAAAAACAGTACGATCTTGTCTAATCTAAGATACGAGCTCCCATTTCCCACTGATCTCGTACGAGGCGATTCTCATTGGGGGTCGTGTGAATTGTTAAGTATGTCATATATACGTGGTATACAGATAAATCCGAGTGTACGTCAGTATAAATCTCAATGAATATTGGATATTGCATAGGTGCAGGCGAGTCGAAAACCTCATTACAATGTTCAATATTCATCCGTCGCCTCTTCTCTCCTTATATTAAGGCGTGGACTCGGAGAGACAGCACCCATAGTAGTCATCATGATTTCTGAAAATGATTCCTGCCAGACAACACCGCCGCGACGTCTTTCATTGCGCATGAAATAGGCACCGTGGATATTCAAAAAAAGTGCCCGCGAACCCCAAACACTGCCCACCACGCGAAGAGGTCTGTGGTGCTCAATAATTTTACGGTTTTCAATGAATGATTATCACAAGACTTACAACTCAAGTAAAGTCCCAAATTGTTCCTGCCGGTTTGACGGGGGAGGGTGAATACATTAAGCGCCAGTACATGGGCAAGGACTTACCGATGCGGACAACGCCACGATAACATTCGCAATGGCAAGAACTACATAGGTTTTTTTCAAATGTGTCCATGGATAATAGTTAGTCGTACTAACATAGCACGCAGAGATAATATGGTAACCCTGATGTGCGATGAACTCCGACCTGTCTGCAAAGAAATGATAGACTTTGCTCACCATATTGGAACGTCGCCCTGATCATTGGACTACGGCTGGAACGGTATATTTTTATCCCACGATAGAGTGTAAACCCTGTAATAACTGCAGACTGTATCTTTAGGATACTTTCAGACAAATTTGTGTTCATGAGTATCACACCTGCTTGGTTCACCATGAAAACTATAAACACGATTGGAATCAGCGTATGAGGCGGCTGAGGTACGCAAGTGTGCCTCAAGGGTTGAAGGCTGAAGTCTTCGCTTTGACCATGAACAGAGAGACTCAGTCTTGAAAATGACACCACTTACAGGTTGTCGCCTGCACGATTCGCTGCATAAGTACGCAGGCTACGATAATAGAGGCCTGGGAAGTGCATGAATTCATATATTCCGCTGAAAACCATGTTCACTCACAAGGGTTAAGCAGGTGAGAAACACCAGGATGGATCGACGGGCACCCCAAAGCGCATACGTTGGCATCGCAAGGATCACTCCACAAGAGTGTAAGCCAGATAGAAATGTGAACACAAGACACCTACTTTCAGAGATGAACCCTCCTACGATTAGTGTCCCTGCATTACACGCAAAATCAGAAAGAAATACAGAACAGAGTATAGTATGAGACCTACATGAAATGGCCGTAAATAGCGCAGGGCAATGCTGGGAGTTTAATCAGACAAAGTGCAATGGCACAATGAAATTATACCACGGTACGTTTGGGTTTTTCACACCGGTGAACACTGTATTGGGAATCAGCGCCGGGTTCCGCAGTATGTTTATCGAGGACTGACTGTACCCAAACAATATGATGTCTATAATGGGACTATATCTATTCAGAAGGAAAAGTATCTTTCCTATAGTCCATCTGTATCCCCAGACGTAGCACACCTTGAACAACCGATCAGCGAATATGAAAACTTGGCACGTCCAAAATACAAACCTCCTGATCTAGTGTCAGGAAAATCTCATACATCTAACAGTTCGTCATTGCTTCTACACAGTAACCCTTAAAAGAACACCTTACCCAGACAACCCCACAAGCCACTGAGAAGCTCAGGAATTAACAAGGCCTGATGACTCTTGGGGGAATGGTTCATCTCACCAATCATGTACTGCACACGGGTGTACCACGAATTAGAAGGAGTGTTGAGAGGCGAGTTGTATCTTACCTCTGTCGATAGTAAACTCGAGACAATGCCCGCCTCGTTACTGACAAGCAGAGCCGACATGAGGACCGGGAAAGAAAAGTGGCGAATTCATAGAGCCATGAGTCGCATGGACTGTTTAAAGCGGTGAGACACTGAACCCAAATAATCCACACATGATCGGTTAAGATACGTTGGAGACTCAGGCCATCAGCCAAACTCTTGAGCGTGTCAAGAAGTATAGTGAGTTGCGTCATGAGGCAGGGATCTTAAGATCTCAAGCGCGGCACCATCGCGTGAACGCGTGAACCATCAGCTTCAAGTTGAGCTTACGATTTCGAGGCTTCCAGCCGGAGCACATCACCGGTTTACCCTTTTTTGAAATTTGGCTTCAGAAATCCACAGATAGCTGTGATCCAACTTGGTTCATTTAGTGGAGGTCTCGAAACCGGATTTGCCGCAACTTACCTAGGTAGCAGAACTTTTCGGCGCTTACCAATGTAAACACTACTACAGCCCCCGGCCGGTGAACGGATCCATCATTGAGAATATCAATTATCATGAGACTTCCATGGCGCTATCTATGCATATTTCTCACCAGATCTAGCCGAATTTCCCATTAGGGCTCACTTCCCACCGCCATAATACTTACCTGCGGTTGAACGCGAGCACCAATGGTTTATTTCTTGTCTTTTTGCTATGTTCCCTTTCAAATTGACATCTAAGGTTGAACTTGCTGCAATTTAATCAACTAATGGCAGGAAGCCGTGCCATTACCTGGTAAGATTTTCTGTCTATACTCGCTAGAGTTCAACCTCACCTCAGAATTCATTTTGCTCACATTTCCTTCCCTTATATGGTCTCAATAGACACTTCTCGAGTTCGGATTCGGATCCTTGGCAGTGGTAATCTTATTGTGTGTAAGTTGCTGTACATTGTACAGTGGCGCACCATCAATAATCTTGAATTTGGCCTAGAGCCTTCACCTACTTTCACTGAAGTCTTTATTTCTGGGTTGACAGTGATATGACGCCTCTGATCCCATGGCGCACGCAGAATCCGGCAGCAGTGAGACAGCCTGCTAGGAGCCGGGCAAGCTATGTGGGGTTAGATGTATCTTTTATTCCCACGAAAGGGCATTGCACAGTCTGCACGAAATCCCTACAAGGATCTAAGCGTCTCTAAGACTTCTTCAGGAGTCAGACCGACAGCAGAAACATCGTGGCGCTGCGCATGCGGGATATGTCCTAGTCGTTTCCACGTGTCATGCTTAGATGAAGCTCATCCGTATCTTGCCTACAACGTCCCGGTCATACAAAAGATTGTGAGATGATCGATATGCGCGTACATACAATCCGGTCCATTTGGTCTCACGGTCGCCATACAGTTTTGATAGTTCCAACGAAGTGGAACTGAGCGTTTGTCACTTTTGGTCCGACATCTATCTTCCTATAATACCCCTTCAGTAGAGAAGCCATAAGCATCTAGAGAACTTCAAGGTTAGGTTCATGTTCAGCGCCACCCCCGCGCCTTGGAGAAATCTACACTCCACACAGGAGATATAACCACAGCTCCCTTGCAGAGACACTCATCTTCAGCAACTTTGTCAATAAAGTGTGCAAAAAGGAACCCGTAGGTTAACATCTGGCACATCGTGGAGAGGGCAATGTCATAGCCTACAAGGCTAAGCGCCCGGGATGCTTCTGGTTCCTTCTGGTGTTCTCAATATGACATTCTAATATATCATCGACAACATCTCCCACATATCTATTCTTCCTGACATTCTTGCCGTATATCTGAGAGGCTGTGTTTAAGGCTCCCGATGACGCCGTATCAATGCTGCCGAGGGCTGCACCTCTCGAGGCAGTTCTAAGAATAAGGGCAGGTGGAGTCAACCAAACCAGTGATGTCTAAAGCTCTTTTTCTATACCATGCAAAGGTTCGACTTATTGAATATTTACTTCTCCCAGTCAAAACGGGCTTTCCAAAACATGCAGGCTCTCCAAAGGTGACAATACCACCCGATCCTCTGGGGAATGGGTGGTATTTCCATGCTCGAAACGGATCAAATAGCAAAGATCCTGTTGAGAGTGTCTTTTTGTTTTGTTGATGGCTTTTGTATCCGATGATCCTAACTGTCACAAGATTATATATCAAATAGACGACAAGTCGGATGCTGGGTATGGATAATGCCCGGCCCCGCCTTCTCTTTTCTCGACGAGGCCACCAAAATTCCCGCTAGCGAATGGGAGGCTCCTTCTAAGGCTCGCCTCACAACGACTCCCGGTAAGGCTGTCGTCATTCATCACGTTCATCACACTAACCGATTTAGAACTTGGCAACCGCGAAATCTTCTCCCACAGCGCGAATGATATGTGCATCGCTGTTAGAAATCGAACTTTGGCTTCTTGCATTGATGCGCTTATCATATTAATGCCTCATTAGGATGTGCGACCCGTGGTGATTGCTGGGGTATATACACATTTGAATTGTGGGATTTAGTCACTGTTGTCTCACACTTCGAGCACCAAGTTCCTTAGTCAACAGTCAGTTAAAGCCGTGCCTCATATTTTAACCACCATCTCATCTTTTCCCAGCTTTTGGCAAGTGTGGGACGATGCGCCCCTGGTTATGCATCATCTTAGCAATAATGAACACCCTGCAACAGCTAGAAACGACAGCGCACCCAGGAAAGTCGATCAATGACCATGACCTACTGCTCGTCGTAATAGATGTTGTAGACGAACGCTACAGCATGTACTATGAGTGGCAGGATATCATTTACGTTCAATTTCTAGACCTCATGACCGCTGGCGTGCCAAAGAGGTGGTGATTCTGCCATGCCCCTGGACTGTCTTGTAAACGGCATAAACAGGATTTTGCGGATTGGTTTAAGGAGCTCACTTTCAGGATGTGTGCCTTCACGTGTCTTGTCACAGGGCTTGCCGCAGGAGTTATTCGACGGCACAATGATATTAATTCTAAATATCCTCTTGAATTGCGCTGTCGACCATGCGCTAGTTATCGTTCTGTTGGATGACTGCTGTCACATAGTTGAAACACGCCAAAGAATATCATCAAAAGGCGGAATCTGTAGGATGAAGGAATAATGTCAAGGGAGCGCAAGCAGTAGCTGCCTGATCGACGATTCTTACTCTATACCATACTGACTCATCGTCTGCAACAAGCTTGCTGTAGTTTCGTCGCATTACATGATTGTATGAGATGAATGTTGTCTTATAGATTGAAATACTGTAAAGCTCGACACAACTTGTCATCTTGGCGCCAGCCAGTGCCTCTGATAGACCGAGCTCCATCTGAAACAAGCGGTATGAATGATTCCGTCTTGTAAAGCAGCGAGTTACTGTAAAGGAGAATTCCATAGACCAACGCTTTTCTAAATTGACGAAGCAGCGAGTTATTTGCGATATCTGGACGATGCTGCCTCTGAGGTACCGTATATGAACGACCTGAGCACACAACTATCATGATTAGTCAGAACTAAATGCCATATCTGATTAGGCGCTGACGGCATGGGTATTCAAGTGCGTCTCTTGTCCAGAACTCTCACAAGAAGAATGTCCACCATGAAAGCCCCTGACGCATATCTCCTCTTCCCCACCTCCAAGCATCCTAGCATCTCCCCAGAAAGGCTTTGGGCGACAGCACGTCCCAAGAACAAGACTGGCGAAACCAAGCTTTTCTACAACCAGGTTCAAGGCAACCCGGAAGCATTGACCGCGCTCGTATCCTTGGGAGAAGGTTTTGAGAAGAAAGAGGAGAACAGCAAACGGGAGGCTGTGAGGATAGCGGTTGCCAATGGCATAAAGCAGCTAAGAGATGCAGGAGCCAAGACGGTGGCTGTCGATGATTCTGTAGATGCTCACGCTACCGGTTTGTATCTCTCTATGACCTGGTTCTCGAATTGAAGGTCGTTTCCAGCTGTTGCGGCGAAGATTGGCCAGTACAAATTCACGACCATGCGTACGAAGGAGGACGACAAGAATCCTAACGTCGCAGTACAGCCGCTTGACGGCTCGTCTCAGTCCGAGCTGGGATGGGACACGGGAATTCTGTATGGAGAGAGTCAGAACTTTTCACGAGAGGTAAGTAGTTTAACACTAAATGTCAGACGCTCAGTTTAAGGTTCGTTCGTTAGCTTATGGAACTTCCGGCAAATATCCTCACGCCTACGGTGAATGGGCATTTTTGTTTTACCTTCATCACCTATACTGATGTGATGGATGTCAGGCATTTTCTGAGCGCGTCAAGGAAGCCTTTAGAGACATCCCGAACGTTGAAATCTTGGTCCGCGACACTGGTTAGCAAGGCATCATATTGTACTCTCTGCTGTTCTGTTCTCACCACATTCATGTCTGTTTCAGATTGGGCCAGAGAAAAGGGAATGGTATTTTTTTTTTTTTTCGTTTTTATATCTCCGATCAACTGAGTTGCTCGCAGCGCACATTCTTATCTGTGGCAAGTGGAACTGCTGAGCCAGCCAAAGTCGTGGAGATGTAGGTTCGTCCCCCTCACTATTTTGATCTGATCTGATTCTTCCATAGCCATTACAAGGGAGCACCCTCCAAGGATGCGCAACCTCTCGCGTTCGTTGGTAAAGGCATCACGTTTGACTCTGGAGGCATTTCTCTCAAACCATCAAAGGTCTCTCTTCTCTCCTTCCTTCATTCAAACTCTCGTCAAACAATTAATCCCCATGATCTATATGATTAAACCGTGCTGTCTGTTTCATCCAGGACATGAAACTCATGCGTGGCGACATGGGTCAGTCGCTCGGGTCCATTTTAGACCCATGCTAATCTTTTCGTTTGTTCTGCAGGAGGAGCTGCAGCAGTCGTGAGCACCACACTTGCAATTGCCAAGCTCAAATTACCGTTCGCAGTCATAGCTGTGCTTCTTTACTCCTCACTTACTTTCTGTGTGTAACAGGATCAACGTAGTTACTGTGACTCCTCTCACCGAGAATTTGCCTGGGCCCACTGCCACAAAGCCTGGAGATATGTGTGTATCACCATTAGATGCATTTTAGCATTTTGACTAAGATCCTTGTATTCTACAGTTTCTACGCTATGAACGGGAAGACTGTCGAGGTTGACAATACCGACGCAGAGGGACGTCTTATCCTCTCAGGTGCAGTTTCTTCCTTGGTCTTCGAAGCTTGAGTCTGACGCTTCCTTTTTATGTGAAAGATGCGCTGTACTACACCTCTTCAACCTTCAAGCCCCATACTTTGATTGACGTGGCAACACTCACTGGGTCAGTCCTTCCATCAATTCCAGTGTTTACGTACTCGATATTCACACCCCGGTAGTGCAATGCTCCACGCAGTTGGCGAGGTGTACTCAGGCGTGTTCTCGGTATACCATGCATCTTGTATGCCCACCAATTTCTGAACCCCACTCCGTCTTCCAGACGTCAGACACCTTGTGGAACGAACTTCATGCTGCAGGAGAGGCCGAACACGACCGGTTCTGGCGCATGCCCCTTGACGACGGATTTGGACCTCAGATCTGGTCGAGCAACGCCGACCTGTGCAATGTGCGTATAGAGTTTCCCGTTGTATGTTCGCGTTATCTTTGATTTTCGGTGCTTTTATTAGAACGGAGGCATGGGAGGCGGCTCATGCACAGCAGCGTTGTTTCTGAAGGTAAGGGATTGGGCTTAAGAGGGGGACTGCCCCTAACGTATCGTGGCTCTTCAGGCATTCGTCGACGGAATCGAGGCCAAGGACGGAAAAGAAGCCTCCCTTCGCTGGGCTCATGTTGATATTGCAGTTCGTATTTCTATTTCTCTTAATGATGTCCTTAAAGCTAATATGCAATCATGGCCAGGGTTCAATGGACGTAAGTATATCATTTGCATTAACTGTTGACTCATTTGATAATATTTGCAATTAGGCAACACGTCCCGGTCCCTACACCCCTGTGGGAATGACAGGACGTCCCACACGGTGAGCCCTACAGCCTTTACACCTTGTTGTTTACACTTACAAGGCAAATAGTGCACTGGTGGAATTCGTCAGACGATTGACAAAGAACTAGGTTAAAACATCTATAACATTTCGTTTCTCCAAATCTGTACACAAATTACCAACTGAAATCAATGCTATTGTCTTTTAAATTTCTGTGAGTGAGTGTGGAAAAAGGAGAAGAGTAGAGGTACAAAATATGCAGACGACACTAACGCAAACAAAATTTGAAAATCAAGATCGTGATACGTGCTAGTATATCATCTAGGACGGTCCAAATCAAGACATCCAGACATCCCACGTTGGTTAAGGCCTGTTGGCCTTTCCCCTGCCGTCTTTCCTAGACATCGCTGCCATGATAGGTGCATGTGCGTGCTCTTCGTCCATAAACCCTGTGGCAGAGATTTCATCAAACGTCTCCGCTTCAGCGACCATGGCGCGCGCCTCGTCGTCCCACGCATCCCACATAGATTCGTTCTCCCCAGTGACAGCCAAATCCGCACGGAAGCGCGAGCTAGGCGTCGACACAGACACCGACGCTCCCGACCCAGACCCATCATCGCGCGCTACACCTTCATGGTCCTCACGCTCCGCCTCTTCACCTTCCACCAAAAACGCAGCCTCATCCTCCTCGTCAAACTCGAGCGGCACATGCCGGCCCTCAGGACGCGTAGGCCGTAGAATCGGGCTGCGCACCTTGCCAATCTCACGACGGATACGTCCGAGGCCTTCGTTCACACCAGCTGCAACGTGCTTCGTATGGATGGGGATCGTATCCAAGACAGACATGTAGGCTCCATTCGGCAGCATGGGGAGGACTGGTGGGCTTTGTCCCGAGTAGTCGAGACCAGACCGCATTGCAGAGGCAATCGGTTCGTCAAATGAGCCACGGGCTGCCCGCCGATCCCGCGCGTCGAGTTGCTGCAAGTCTACTGCGCCATGAACGAATGGCTTCGAGTCTTCACTTGTGTAGGCGCTAACTTCGACATCCTTTCGCATGTCTATCTTGGTGCAAGGGACATTGAACTGTAAGCGTCGAAGAAGCGCATGATAGTCCTCCCCTAGGGCGTAGAACGAGAACTGGTGAGAAAGATATATAGGCCGTGGAAGAACTGCAGGAGAGCGTGAATGCGTCGACAGTTCCGCTTGCGCCAAGTAACTATTGCAACAGAAACAATCAACATCAACCAACAACCTCCATCCAAAGAACTTACTTTGCTGTAGACGCCTTAGTCTGGTCACGAGGAGAGCTCACAATGGTAGACTTCGAACGAGCTACACCGGGTAGGACACTCCTAAACTCACCCCATTCGTGACCCCGCTTCAAACCCCAGGTGGCAACTACAGTCTCTTTCCCCACCAGCTCTCCTTGCTTCTCACCAGCATCGGACCGTCCTCTTCCAATGGGTACCGGGAGATTCACAGCATATCCCGTTGTTCCTGGTACATTGACCATGTACCCTCCAGAATCAGACGGCGGTAGGACCCAGTCAAGGGTGATACGACGCAGTGCCAATTCTCCAGAAGCGGGATCAAAGAGCAGCACATCCTGAAACGATGCCCCGTGACCGCGGAGACCAGATCCAGGAACAGGAGACAGTGACAATGGCGACGAGTGGGCGGATCGCGAAGACGGCGAGTTTGAAGCCTGGGAAGGCGAGGTGTGTGGGAGAAGAGACGGTGGAAGGCCGAGAGAAGCTGCTAAGGAGAGGAAGGTGAAGGCGAGCGGCGCCATATCTGGCAAAGCTTCCGGTGGTGTGGTGGTGCTAGGACGCAATCGCACGAGTGGGGTGATGTCGGTGGCAAGTGGTGGCTAAGAATATTGCAAGCGTGAGCAAATGCCAGCTATCCATACACGGTAACAAAACGCACGAGTTCTAAGGCGTTGTACACCCGAGCTTCAAGATGTGACCGCTCATCCGGCTTTCCGCCATATGGATTAGTGGGGAACACATCTGAAACGAGTATTTGTGTGAGTGATAGGTGCATACTTTCTCACAGTTTGGTAGGTCTCAACGCAGACCATCAATGACGGCTCCAAGGGAGTCCATCTCAGAGCAATCACAGCACAAGAGGGTAGCGATCTCCAGCTAAAAAAACTGATACTCACGTACAGTCCTCCTCCCAGTTGCAACGCCAACATACAGACCCGCCGTCTCCCAAACGACGTTATCAACCCGCGCACTGGTAAGACCCCTGCGCAAGTCATACAAATGCCACGGCATCTCCATTGCATTCACGTTCGCTCCCGTGCCTGCTGCCCAACCTTCTGCACCTGCACCCTCTTGTCCCGGCGCTCCAGGACGAATCTGGAATACAGCGATACGTTGCCCGTCACGAGGCGCGACGCACAACATGGGTGTAGCGCCCACCCCTAAGAACGTCAAGTGTGCGATTTCTGAAGGCACGGGAGGGAACGGCGCAAAGCACGCGACACGGCGGGGACCCTGAACCGGATGCGTGCCTGATAAGAGCGGCTTAAGATCTACAACTGTGACCCAGCCAGAACTGACGTGTTCAGGTCGAGAAGTGTCGTCGGAAGGTTGGTCCTCATGTCGTGAATGCATAAATTGGTCGCGCAGATTGGATGCGGCGGGGGCACTGCGAGAAAACCCCCACATATTGTCGTTATCGTTTCCCCCCAGCCCAGTTGCGGAAGTGGCTACAGCAGCCTTGACACCGCTCCATACCTCGCCGCCTACGCGCATAACGGAGGAACTTAGGGAGTCTCGTGCACGAGACACGAAGGTGGGGGGAAGTGGACCATGGTTGTGGGGATTGGGGTTCGGAGTAGCATAGGCAAGAAGACGAAGAGACAGAGAGAAAACTGGGGGTGAAGAAAGTGAGATGGAATGAAGAAGAGAAAGTGTGTGTACAGAGAGTATGTGTAGTTTATGTGGATGTGTTGTGGACTGAACACGAAAATGAGTCATGGAAAGGAGTCAGGATAGAACAGGGCGCTTACGATAACAATAAATGCAGGCCGGGCAACAATGGAGCTAGCCCCGGGAAAGGAAATCTGCTTGATAATGGAATGGGTAGAAAGAGAACATATAGTAAGATGTGTAGATGAACTACAATGGGCAAAAGATAAGCTGCCTGAAAGAGCTCCTTGATCCAGACTTACAGGACCCCCAGAAGCGGCCGAGAGCTTTCGAACTCATCGGTGCCCTCGACCGGCATGGGCAGAACTGCAGCGCAGAGAACAGGTCCAGCATTATGCAGCGACTCGGCCTTCAAATTGAGTAACTCGCGCACAGCACCTAGGTTGCCAGCGTCCCACAACTGAAAGCCAGATGTGTAGGCGAGAAGGAGCACACGTGTGTGCTCCAGCTCATCCCATGCAGCCCATGTAATGCGTTCGCCATCCTGGTACCCTGACCCCTGTACACGTTGCACTTCACCAGACGGTGTGAGGGCTTGGACGCTGCCAGTTCGAGCCCCTATGACACCCCCAAAGGAGAGCGGCCTGCGTCGTGGGGCGGGTGGTGTCCCCGAGATACTGATAGGGAGGAAGGTTCGCAGGTTACGAGAAAGAGACTCGAAGACGGACGGTTC
The DNA here is from genome assembly GCA_025174535.1 of Cantharellus purpuraceus. Lineage (NCBI taxonomy): Eukaryota > Fungi > Basidiomycota > Agaricomycetes > Cantharellales > Hydnaceae > Cantharellus > Cantharellus purpuraceus. Next base: position 1,984,584 of record JALBUN010000003.1, on the reverse strand, counting down.
ACTACAAAGATCGTGAACACGATGCCAATCACGATTGAGGTGACAGCTCACCGAGTAAGGACGGGAGCCCTAGTATGCGCTTGTGCTGCTACAAGACGGCGATCCTGTGCGGAATCACCGTTATCGGCAATCCGCTGTTGCTGCTGCTGCTGCTGCTGTTGGCTACGGTTACGATTCTGATTGCTAGAAGTGCTTCTGGAGGTGGGTTGGCCATGACCGAGCTTGTTCATATATAAATGGGAGTGGAGGAGATCAGCAAAGGGCGCTGTGCATCGAGAGCCTAATGAAATAGGCCCAGGATGCTGTTGGTGTCGTGGTTGAAGTGGCGGGAGGTTGACTCAGACGCTAGGGAGGTGACGCCGGTCAGGGGCACGTCACCGTGCACCAATAGCAAGTCACTTGGCCCAAAGAGGTACCCCAGCGGAATCACTCAAGGTGACTCACCACGTATCTTCCTTCTGATGAATATTCAACTCAACGGACCATCCTTCACAACGCCAGCAGGATGGGTGAATATCAGGCTGCGGGGTCATGTACGGCTGGATTACTGACGGACGGCGGCGACGACCATGGGGAACTGCAGGCCCAGGTAAGCAATAGCTCACTCAAATACGCCATGACGATGTTTGCTAGGCAATGTCAATTCTTCGTTGTGTGATACCGTCCAGAAGAAAAGTTGATATACGTGAATCAATGAGAGCATATCACCCGATATTCGTGGACAGCCACTGTGCCTATCTTTTACGTCTTTCACCAGTGATGTACTTCTGCGCTTCGGTTTCTATGTCTATGTCAGTCAGCCCCGTCTCTGCTATCTATCACGACTCTAATGGCCTATGCATCACTCAGCTAAGTTAATGAAACCATGTTTGGGGCCATACCATGATGAAGCAGTATCCAATGTCTATCATTATCGGCCTATAATCATCGGCAAACCCTCGCTGAATCATATTCGCGACAAGGTGGCATATTCGACCTAGTGAATACATGCCATAACCCCCCAGCCATGCCATTCCATCATGAGCAATTGCCCACCAAATTTCTGACTTGAACCTCAACTCCACCATCGTCAACAAATTACTGTCTCTGCATCCGACATATATTAGCAACACTCCTCAGGAGGCTCAAGGGGATTCAGAGGTTTTTCTTGTAGGATCGGTCCCTTCCAGACTTTCCTTGAACGCATGACACGGAGAACTGCAGTGGGAAGACTGATAACTACATTGTTGAGTTCAGCAGAAAGGTGCGATTGATGCACCTCTCCCAGCCTCCCCAACTCCCCAAATCGAGGTGCTTCTGATAACAGCAATTGCTCCGGTTTGACGTACTTCGGCCACACCCTTTACACCATCAGTTCCCAGTGTGCCCTTCCCGCTCCTTGCATTCGAAGAAATCAATCGTTTTAGGAACTCAAGACAGACGTGTACCGGAATTCCCAGCGTGCATGGTCCTCAATCCCTCGCAACCTCACTGAAATCAAGTGTTTTAGCTCTCTTTGATGCATAATTCTGGAACTCGGATTGCTCCGCGAAATAAGGACTGGTGGGTACTAGTTTTTAAGACAACAACTATATGGCTTCCTCGTGTGTATCGCGTTCTTGGGACTCCTTCAGCCTTGCATTGGATGGCGAGTGAGGATAGATGGGCAAATAGATCGTCTGATCATAGTGCCATCGAAGTGAAACCTGTGGGTATGTATTATAAGAATATCGGAAGGACCCGACCAATTCGAATCAGACTTTCTTCACCAGTGATCCCAACGACTCAACAAGCATTCCCCACTTGGCAGAACATGTCGCTTAGTACAAGTTGAACAATCCGGCAAAGATACTGTCCGAGATTCAGCATGTTCAGGATTCAAGACACCTGCGCCACATCTTCCTAAGACCGTGTATCCGACTTGGTGGACCAGGCAGACGACCCGGTTAAGAAACCTAATTTCTTTACCAACTGCCTTCAGTGCAGCCTCAAACTCGACAATGATCCGTGGTCCGCGCTCTCCGGATCAGCCAAATTATATTTATTGAAAGCACCAAATTCTGCCAAATTCTGCCAAACCGAATGGGGAAAGTGTGCATTATGAGTTTGCAGGCAGATGCCAGTGCACCTCCTGTGACACTTGTCTATGAGACGCCGAACAGCTCGGCACTTGCGCAATTGAAGTTCTGCCGAGCGTGGAGAACGTACGTATCCCTTTGCCGAACACCCTTCTTAAACATGTGAGGCGGCCACTTGTGCAAGGATGTACGAAAGACATGCACATCATTCTCACTGGTGCCACGGGTTTGTGCGGTGCAGCTGTCCTCAAACACTGCATCGCTGACCCCACTATCACTCGAATCACCATCCTTTCTCGTCGTCCCGTCGCGCAAGCCGAAGGGCAAGAAAGGGTCAACGTCATCATCCATAACGACTTCACACAATATCCGCAATCTGTCCTAGATCAACTGCAAGGTGCACAGGGGTGTATATGGGCGCTGGGTAGCAGACCGCACCTTGTGGCCAAAGAGTGAGTGACTTTTAACCACTGTAAACGATTCTGAAGGGTTTCTGTTTCCAGAGAATACATCAAAGTGGCTATTTCATCTCCAGTGATAATTTGTGTACTTACCGTGCACATATAGATCACGGTCGACTACGCAATGGCATCAGCAGCCGCTTTTGCCACACTTGCCTCCCCATTCAAATTCGTGTATGTATCAGGAGATGCCGTACGTGCCTTACATGACCCTCTTTCTTCCTTTAATCTCCGCCTCCCCTACACAGGCCGACGTCACAGAGCGGAGCCCGATGTTCTTCGCCCGAATAAAAGGCCGCGCCGAGAACAACCTGCACGAGCTCGCTTCGCGTACCCCCTCTCTTAGTCTTTTCGTCGCGCGCCCTGGCCTAATAGATTCCGATACATCCCAGCCCTCATCTTCCCCACGCAGCACCTTCGAGGTCGCCATGCAGGTTTTCAAACCTTTTATGAGAATAGTTGCAAAGGGGACCATCATTCACGCTGACCCTCTCGCACAAGTGTTGACGATTTTGGCAACGGGGGATGGGAAGGCACTCTCTGAAGGTGCGGGAGTAGAGGCACAGGGGTGGACGCTGCGAAATACCATGTTGAGACAGCTTGCTGGTCTATAATCTCTTGGACATTATCATGATATAAGGATATGCCATTTCCACTGGCGTAGTGCTCTTCTTATTACTTATCTCTTTATAATAATTCAGTCTGAAGTTGTGCGTGCGAAATACAGCCGACCTCAGATCCTAAAGTCCTCGGTGAACTGCAAATGCAATCTCGTCCGACGTGTCTTCCCCTTTCAAGGCCGTCCATGTAATAGAAGGGAGCATAAATGCGCCACGGTTCCATGCCATGCTATTACTGGAACTGAAGGTGGATACCTGAAAGGGAGTGACGTAAGTCAATGCAAAGTCAAAATAGAAGCCTGCTCATAATCTTGGGACAAAACTGGCGCAAGTTTGTTAGACTGAGTGAGTGACTTCATTCTCATCTTTAGGAAGTGTCTTTGGGAATCGCTCATGAGCGCACCAGACAAATAGCACGTCCCACGTACGAAACTTGAATTTCGGTACCTTTAACTAATGACCTACATGACTCATGTCCAGGCGTCGGGCGGGGATGATCAGGGATGATCACATAAACCCTGAGTAGAATGATGAGGCCTTAAAGTGAGATTGCTGATGAGGTCGCTGGTAGAATAAGACCTAACAGGTTGTCTGCATCATTCCTTGCTTGAGGCATGGAGGGGGATCTTCCTCTCCTTCAAAGTATTTGATGTCGTGACTGCTAGAAAGAAAATAAAATTACAATACTATGTCACTGGGGATTTCGGGGGTCTAGAGAAAAGACATAGAGTGGCCAATCTCCCCACGGGGAAGGCATAATCTTGCTGTCCAGCAAGCGCATCCCAAGACCGGTATATTTCAGCACCTGATCAAGTAGCGTATGGAGTGAGGACAATATATCGAGTACCGGTCACTTACATTAGCCTCACTCGTAGTACTCAAGGCAATGGGTTCACATGCCTGCGAGGCCTATGGGAGCATTCTAGTGAGAAATCTGACATGGACGAAAACAACACACTTGCCTTCTCGCGAACTGGCTGCATGAGAGCTCGACCGACACCCTGTCTTTGAGTTTCGGTGCGGACCATCAACGTATGTAGCCACCAGAAATCAGTTTTCCACTGAATGCAGACTTGGTCAAATTGTGCGTGAAAGAGTTCCAAATACTAACGCACTTCTGCCTTACCCAGACACTTGGCCACAAATGTCGGGAACTCTTTAAAATACTGACAATGGTAAGATCTCAGAACCCATAGAGCTTAAGCAATATCTTAGATACAGACTGTTATCTTGTAGTATTCTTTGCCTAGTTCAGGGAGCCGCCCCATGTAATCGTAGAGCCAGCTGCCGCGCTGCCTATCGCTGCGACAAAATGAGATGGTAGAGTCCATGGAAGATCGTGTATCAGACCTACGTGCTGAAGATCTCTTTCCCAGGGGGCATCCACAAACAAAAACCGAGCAGTTCGTTCTTCTCGTTTACAGCGGTATAATATGCACCATCAAGTGCGCAAGCCCGAATCATCGCTCGCCCCATGTAATATATCAAGCTAGTCTCGCCTCCGCAAAGACTGACAGCGCATGTGTCTTCAAAGGGATATCAGCTGGATCCTGCACGCATGATGTAACATGCACCTACCATGCTTCATTAACTCAAACATCAAGTTGGCGCAAGCATCAACCAAGCTGTCTAAAGATGATGCAGGTTAGTGGCTTCAAGTACAGTTGAGTCGCTAGGTTCTAAATTTAACTTGCCTGAAGGATTCTCATCCTCGACGCGTTGAACAATGACTGAAGGCATTACCTATGTTATGGAGAGCAGCTGTGCTGTCCTCAGGCTACCAGCCATGGTAGATATACAGCTGTAGGTAAATGGCCGACCTGGCCATGTAGCACATCCCGTCCATACCTACACCTCCTCGCGTGCTTGACACCACCCTTTTCCCTGTTATATGACATGTCTAGAAGCACAACCTTGGTATCGGGGATACGAAGAGATTTCACCGTACCTGGAAGACCCTAGAAGATTGGGTGCGGGAGAGTGTAAGAGTTGGGGTTGCCGACCATTATGTAACCTACCCCGGTCTGCCGCTGCAACAGGGTCTAAACCGCGACAGATTTAGCACCGTGTCACTAACCAGGTATGGGTTGGACCCGGTCGGATGCATCCTGATCTACCCTATTAGTATTTGTTACAAAAAAAACAGTCATATCGAGACGTATTAGGGAGGGCGAAAACGGATATCGTCGGTGCGAAACATGTCCGATGACGTACAACAACATTCGATATTTTGGCACTGTAGGAAGTGGAACCACTGAAATTCAGTGGTAAACTCACGGAGACCGTTTCAGTAGGAAAGTGTTCATACCCGTGAGTGCGTTTCAGGGGTGTGACCACAAGGATTCAGTGAGCGGGGAATGGATTTCAATGTTCATGCTGTGATCTCCAAGAGTAGAATCATGTGACTATCACTGACATTACAGTGAATTGGCACCATGAACCCATGGTTGTATCTATGAATTTCACATCAACCCCAGATGCAGCCTCCACTCCCACACCACCTCTGGAATCCCCTCATCCACCTCCCCCCTACTCCACTTGAGCACAGGTCCTGTGATCCCCTGCACAAGTCACTGGTGGTTTTTTCATTGAAGGCACACCTGAGTGCTGATACGGAGAAGTGGGAGGCGGACTGGAGGGTCATATGGTGCAAGGCAGAGAGTTGCATGTTGGTGACCCATAAGAAGGAGCTGTGTGTTGCTAGGTCAGCAATCCAGCTTCGCAAGCGCAAGATGGAGGGGGTGGTGGCGGAACAGCAGGACAAGGAGGAGGAGAGGGAGCACTTGGAGGCTGCATTGAGAAGGAGTGGACCACCCAAGGCTCTGGCTCCGACGGAGCCATTTGGCGGGCCCAGTGTAATTTGCAACTTGTGTCATGATGTGGGTGTGGAGTGTGTGTGGCCTACCGGCCCAACTCGCCGCCTTCGGTCCTGCGATCATTGTTGGGGTCAGAAAGGAGGGTGTAGGATCGATGGCAAGTTCGATCCCCAAAGTCAGAGCATCAAGCCCCAACTAGTGGTACAAGGAGGGGTGGAGAAAGAATCAGAAGGTCGTCCAACCAAAAAGCGGTGGATGGAGATGGGTGCTGTGGCAGCTGGGGGTAGCGGTGTCGGGTTGGAATGGGCAAAGACCGGTGCGGGTACAGGGCATGTCTCTGCACCCAACAGTACCGTGGGCCAGCTTATCCGGCTGGTTAACCTGCAGTCAGAGCACCTCTGGTGGACGGAGGGGTTGTCAGTGGACTTGGTGAAGATGATGAAATGGAAGGAGGTTCTCAAGGGTTGGCGGACTGCTGAGTTGCATTGGCTGCAGAAGTTCATGGCCCCCTTGGACAAAGATTCAGATATGGGGGATGAGAAAGATTGGGTGTCGGATGTAGAGAGTGATGATGAGTCGGAGATGGAGCCTGAGGTAGACAAGGGGAAGGGAAAAAGGAAACACAATGTATAACATAAAAAATGAAAATGAAAATGATTTTAATATTTCAGAGCGGAGAAAAATGAGGCAGAGTGGGATTCCTTTGGAGTTTTGGGCAGACTTGTAATTCCTTTGTGACTTGTAATAAAATGATGATGCGAAATAATAGAATTAGCATTAGTAATGGAACTTAAAGATTCATAAGAGGGCCAGGTTTGTTGACGAGCCAGGACGCATCGAGGACGTATATCGAACCACTATGACAGTCCAACTCCGCCAGCGTCTTTTCATATCAACCTTTAAATAGTGCCGCGACTCCCTCTCTACCTCAGTCTAATTCTAGCCATCGATCATCACTCGTGTTTCATCGCCATTGATCATTATCAGCCTTTGATTCACACCAATCCTTTTATCATCATTCACATGGCTTCCAATTCTATTCCCCTCTCCAACATCTCTTCTAATAATATGTCACACTGGTCTCTGGACACAGGACTATCAAAAATACGCTGAGCTCCACAGACATGTTAAGCCACCTCCACGTGTCGGAGTACTTCCAAAACTCTTTCAACATCCAAGATCCCCACCATGTCTCTCTTATGCCATTGGTGATCCCATATTCTTTCACAATTCCATTGAACCATATACATTCCTCGGCATTTCGCCTCTATATTGTAACACGGATAGATGAGTCGAACGTGAGGTAGAATTTCAGTCGCCATCGCTGACCTATCCTCCCACTTCAATCCAACTCAGGTTACATCGTGTCAGGCAAAGGGACCGAATACCCTTGGAACGGGATACCATATGGAGACGTATCACTAAGACAATAAGGAGTATTTGTTGTGGATGCTGACTGAAGTCCTCATGTGACTCAGGGTCAATTTACCTTTGGAGCCATATGGAAGATGGTATTGGTGGACATTTCTATTGTTCTTTTATATGACTCACCCCTGTTTCATCTTTTAATTCATTCATACACGACTTACTCATCCTTGTTCTGTTTTTGGTTCTTTTATTACTCATCACCCCCTATTCTTACAAAGATTACCCCTATCTGTTGCTTCATTTCTCCATGATTTCCCCATTAGTAGTTCAACTTCACACGCTTTGTCAGCTGGCTTGATCAGCATTTCTTGCATCATATTGCATCATTTGCTCTTCATATTGTGTCATTGTGCCCTGGGGATTTGTATATAAAAGGGCGCTAGTTTTCGCCTTTGGAAGGAATAACAAGTTTTCAGCCAACGTTCTAAAGTCAAAGTCCACACTCTAAGTCTACGCTCTACGCTCTACATCACAATCCATCATCTCTACACTGAGGTAAAACACCTTGGTTCAACGATCAGATTTCCCTCCACCACCGAGAGGTTGCTTCTCTTGAAACCAGCTTTCGTGTACCTCCCAACCGGGCTCTGCATTGTCATCCAGTCACAGAGCACGATCAGCCATCAGGACCGACCTTTTGCTCCCATCCCCATCCAACCACAGAGCACTATTCCACTTCCCTGTTACTAAGTGCTACCTCTACCCCTCGACCTGATTGATCTTTGAAGTGCTGAACAACTGTGTTACACACCGTCTGTTTGCTAGGACTGTTGCGTGCAGGCTTATAGGATCTATTCCTTAAGCGAACCGACATTGTCTGGATAAGCAGAGTGAAAGTTGGAGACGGATTCAGATGCATGATTGAGTTTGGACATGGAGATCCATGAGGACTCTTCATTGGTGCCTTCATATCCAGTCCATTTGATTAGGTACTGGAGCTTGCACTTGTATCGACGATCGATCTTCGAGTCCAGGATCTCAGATATCTCATATTCATTATCTCCTTCAATGATGATCGGGGGAGGTGGAGGTTGGGTGTGACTGGAGATCTCGTTTGTAGTAGCAGGTTCAAGCATTGATATATGGAAGACCAGATGAACTGCTCGGAAGTGGTCAGGGAGGTGGAGGGTGAAGGACCTGCTGCCTGTGCAAGCAATGACCTCATAAGGACCTAAGTATTTCTCAGAGAGTTTCTTTGATGGACAGGAACCTGGACATCTGTCCCCGTTGGACTCGGACATATTCACGTAAGGCCATCGGCCTTGGAGACCCATCACTGGAGTAATTATTATTAGATTTCAAATATGTATTTAAGTTGCCCAACTGGGGACTTCATTCCCCAGTTTGAATATCAAATCATGTCTAGCTCCTAAGTCCAATCCTAACTATCTAAGTTGTACTCCATCTCTGAAATCTCAGACACCAGTATTAGTGAGGGCACAGCACATAAGCTGAAGCCAAGTCTGTTTCCGACCCCCATGACACACCCCGATCCCCGCTCCAACTCCAACCCAATCTCTTATCCCCAATTGGACCTAGTGCATAACAATGGGCTATTAACTGTATGTTATATCAGTTCATATATCAACTAAGTTTGACCCCCACATCTTCTTGGTTGCTAGCTTCTTGACAAGCCTTTTCTTGACTAGTTGAACTCTGGATCTTTGATCCAACTCTGTACCTCTGAACTTTGGATCTTTGATCCAACTCCATACCTCTGAACTCTGAAATATTGGACCAATGATCCAAGTGGGTGCAACATATAATTTGAAGCCAAGTCCACTCAATCTGACTCAATAGTTCTTAAACCTCCCTGTCTCTGGTTGAACTGGAAACAGTAAAGTCCCCTCCCATTGACTCTAGCATTTGAACTCTGGTTATGTCCTCAAACTCTGTTTTAACACTTAAACATCTTGTGATTTTCTTCATCCAAAGTTGGTCAAGTTTGTTCTTGGCATCAGCCTTGGGGTTGTAGGAACCAAAGTTGGTCCAGAGTTTGGAGATGAAATCAGAGCAGTCTTCTGCCCATATGAGGTCATCAGAGTCATCTATGAGCACTGGCTCAAAGTAGTCCAGCATGGTGCCCTTAAGATAGGATATGGCAAAAGTGACCTTTGCCTAATTGGATGTAAATGCATCAGGGGTGGTCACAGAAGTTCAACCAGTGTTGTACCAGGAATAGTTGGAGTTTGTGCAGATTGGAGCCATTGAAGGGATCAGACTCTTGGACCTTGGTCCAAGACTTTGGAGCTGGCAGAATGTGGAGGCTGCTAGCAAGCTGGGAGATGGCCTGTGCCAGGTTTGGGGAAGACAGGGTGTTGTCCTCTTTGTCAGCAGTCTCTATGTGGCCCATCAGTTCTTCAGTGACCCTGGGGATGGCCTTGATGCTGGGAACAGGCACCTCAACTGTTTGTGTGCATTTGGAGTTGGCAGTGGATCATGGCATGGGGTAGAAGTGAGTGTGAAGTTCAAATATGCTGTTATGCACTAGGTCCATTGGAGGGTCAGAGCTGTGGGGTCAGAGTCAGAGTCAGAGTTGTGGTGGTTGGAATGGACTTGGCTTCAGCTTATGTGCTGTAATACCTGTGTCCAAGATTTTGGAGATGGAGTATGACTTAGGTAGTTAGGATCAGACTTAGGGCCTAGATGTGATTTGATATTTGAACTGGGGAATATAGTTGTTATGATTATATTCATTAACACCCAGATCCCCATGCATATGAAATCTATACTCCATTTGGAAACCATTACATCTCTTGTAGTCTGTCTGATCATCATCGCAACTCTGCCCATCCATCTCCAGTTCCATTGATGCTGATGCATCACCATAGGAACTGGACATCCATCCCCACCAGACTTGGACATATTTATGTAAGGCCATCAGCCTCGGAGATCCATCACTGGAGTAATTATCATTAGATTTCAAATATGTATTTAAGTTGCCCAACTGGGGACTTCATTCCCCAGTTCAAATATTGAATCATGCCTAGCTCCTAAGTCTGATTCAAACTATCTGAGTTGTACTCCATCTCTGAAATCTTGGACACAGGTATTAGTGAGGGTGCAGCACATAAGCTGAAGCCAAGTCCATTCTGACCCCCATGACACACCTCAACACCAACACCAACTCTGACCCAAATTCCAACCTCCCATCAGACCTAGTGTTTAACAGAAGTCCCCAGCAGTATGACTTAAATACACATATGAAATCTAATAATAATCACTCCATGAGGAATCTCCAAGGCCAACAGCCTTACAAGAGTATGTCTGAGTCCAATGGGGATGGATGTCTGAGTTCCTATGGTGATGCTGATGCATCAGCAGAACTGGAGACAGATGGGTGGGAGCAACAATGATGATCAGATGGACTAATGGAGATGTGATGGTTTCCATAAGGAGTATAGATTTCATGTGTGTGGGGATCTGAGTAGATCAGACTGGGATCTGGGTGTTAATGAATATGGTCATAACATCTGACCAGGACAGATGTCTGAGTTCCTATGGTGATCCTATGGTGATTTGTGGGCAGAACATGAATGGTCACAGTCATAATGATGTGTGACTATGAAACAATGACTGTGGGGAGTGATGTGTGGGTACATGTGGGATACCTGTGGGTTCATTAGAGTTATGGGTCCATGGACTGACCTCCCAGTGGCCAGGACTTTCTGTGCTTAGACAGGGAGGTCTGGACCGATGACTAATGGCCTATTTCCCAGTGCCTGGGATATTCTCGGAGTCACAAACTGAGTAGACCCATAATTCAATTTCCGACTTAGTCCGACGGCAGTGAACAGGAGTGAACACCTCACCAATGCCGACGTAGGGTAAGCGAGGGCCATAAGAACGCGTAATCCTTCGTTCGACAAAGTCAAACCATCCTTGAACATGCACCTCATTTTGACTGGAGCGACGGGTACGTGTGGTGCTGCTGTCCTGAAGCACTGCTTAGCAGACCCCGCCGTCACCCAGCTCACTATTCTTTCACGTCGCCCTGTCGCACAAGCTGAAGGGCAAGCTAAAGCCAAAGTTTTAATCCATAGTGATTTTGAGCAATTTTCGCCAGCGATCCTTGAACAATTGAAGGGTGCGGAGGCATGTATATGGGCATTAGGTATCAGTTCACTTAACATTAAACGAGAGTAAGTGATCTTGTATTTGCCATAAACAACTCTGAACTTGTTTTTCTTAGAGAATATGTTAAAGTGAGCATGTCGTCATTCAGGATTGCTTCCAAATACACAACTCGGGGTGTAGATCACGTATAATTACACCATGGCAGCAGCCAGTGCTTTTGCCTCATTGTCTTCCCCCTTCAAATTCGTCTTTGTTTCCGGAGAAGGAGTGAGTGCATAAGAGACGCTGACGAGCATCTTTTCACCAATCTGCACTCTGTCCAGGCTGATCCAACAGGACGCAGCACACGTATATTCGCTAAGATCAAGGGTCGGGCGGAGAAAGATCTGTATGAGCTCGCTTCGCGCACTCCCTCCTTGCGCCTTTTCGCAGCGCGCCCGGGAATGATTGACCCCGAGGGAAAGCACCTCAAGCCTACGCCACGCACCACTCTCGAGATCCTCTACGACACGGCTTTTGCACCTGTCTTGCGTCGCTTCGTAAAGGGTTCCATCATCGGAACTGATCCTCTTGCACGCGCCTTGACAATTCTAGCAACAGGTAGTGGGGATCCTCTCCCGGATGGCGAGGGGGTGGAAGCGCAGGGCAGGACGTTGCGCAATACCGCCTTGAGAAGGCTTGGCGGTATATAGACGAGAGTTTCTTGCTAGGCGGCGGATTTCAAACATGTTGTTTTCGATTGCTCGTCTCTTCAAGCCATATCATACGTTATGGTTGACCCAGAGTGCAATCATGGCAAAAAAGTGAACTAGCCAGAGCGTCTCAATGGCAAGCGGCGGGCTTGTTCGATCTACAAGGCCCCTATACCATAAGGATGCCACGTCGGTTGCCGCGGTTTATACCAAAGACAGGATGTACACCTATGAGGATTAATGGTCTCCTCTGATGAATGCATTGTTGAGAGTTACAGATAGAGGCACGCCTCTCATCACTATTTCCCATAGTTAGAACTCCGACCCGAACCTAGTGTTCACGATTATTTAGATTATCTTGGTGATTGCACACAATGCTGAGGTGCGTAAACATCCATTGATGATTCTACAATACCTAGACCCACACTCCTTATAGTGTAGGTTTTGCTAGTCGCTTTACATTCGTCAATCCCAAATCGACATCAATCAACGTTCTGGGCCCCTGAAAAAGAGACTGAGGACTGGTCCAATAAACATATCTTTCAACCAATACTAGCACACCACAGTCCACGTACCACAGTCCACGTCTGACAGCCTTCACGCAGCACTCGCAGGAGGACCTCCTGCCAACTGTGACAATCTTTTCTCCTTCTGTTTCAACGCCCACGCCTTATCTGTGACTGCGTGCATAGGCAGTCCTTCCATCGCGACAGCGGATAACAGCCCTACACCGCAAATAGCAGACAGAGCAATCCATATTAACCTGAGACTCTCGATGAATGCCTGACGGACTTCTTCCTTTAGGGCCGGGGGAAGGTCCCGTATCCCCAGGATTGCAGAGTAGGCGAGTCCAACACCGGCAGGAAGTTGGGAGGTATATACTTGGGGTAGTCGGGTGCTTAGCCCATTTTGAAGAACCGCACCACCGAGCGTAACGCCCCATATCTGTCAAGTCCGTCATCTCATGCAGTTGTTGCGAGCAGAAATAGATTGTACACACCCCAGCAAATGCACGCAAGAAGGTAAAAAACGACAGAGCGTAAGCATTTGCAGAGACCGGCAACGGCGCCAGAACTGGATATATTTGTGCGGCATAATTTATACTTGGAGTGGGAGGAACCTTATATCAGCCATTCGAACCGCTTAATGCTGCGTAAACTCACCCAGCTCCTGCTCCAAAAATGGCACAAAATCCAACCGCCACGCCTGTGCTTGTTTCCAGCTTGATTGACGTCATCAGGGACATTCCGAGAACTTGCAGAGCCCACCCCGTCCATATTTGTGGGCGGTAGCGCTTGAAAATCTTCACTGAGACCCCTCCAATGACGGCAGCTGGCGCAATGGCTGCTAACCCAAGCGTGAGAACACCAGATTTGATAGCATCGGCCTCTTTGCAAGCTTGAAAATATACAGGGACATAGTCTATTGTTTATGGATGAAGAGCGACTGCGGGAGATAGAAGAAGGGCACCCACAAATGGCGGCGAGGGTTGTAACTGGAAGGAGGAAGGTCTGCACATATCTTGAATATGGTCGATGTCATGTATCACTGCCATAGCAGATCTCGGAACCTACCCGCTGAGACTTGTTCTATTATTTAGAACGGAGAATGGGACCTGATTGGCATTAGGAAACGGCAACTATTTCAGCGCAAAAAAGACATACGAAAGGATACTCCGCCCACAGGGCTTCGTAGCTCAAGAATAGCACTAGTCCAGCTAGCCCAATGATTAATGGAGAGAGAATTCGTGGGGAATTCCAAGGAAAGTCCACTCCCCCCTCCGTCAAGCCGATTGTAGTTGAGCAGGTTGAAGTTATCGCTAGAAAGGTTCCACTAGAACCAGGCATTAGCACGCGCATGACAGAAAGAGAAATTCATACATCCAGTCTATACGCGACAACTTTTCCTTGATGCTACCTGGCGGTGTGGGCAAATGGAGAAATGCAGCAACCAGTATTGCTGATGCACCGCATAAGGGGAGGTTAAGATCTAAAGTTTGAGGGGATAAGAATGAAGCGAGGCATATTGAGGAGAAATATCAAAATGGACTGACAGAAGATCCACCTCCATTGTCCCTTACTAGCGAGACTTCCACCAACTATAGGGCCAATGGCAGCAGCAATACACCAAGTTCTAGTGATTCATTAGGTCGTTAGAAGCGGGTGAAGCTTGTAATTCCCTCACAGGCTATATATGCCTCCATACAAACCGCGTTCCTCGAGTGGAACGAGGTCGGCCATTATGATAATGGAAAGTGATAAAATCGCCCCGCTGCCAATACCTTGAACAGTTCTTCCAACAATCATCATGGTCATACTATGTGCTGTCCCGCAGAGCACACTTCCCAGAGCGAAGAGTGCAATGGCGGGAAGAACGGCAGGGCCCCGACCAAACAATTGTGCCAATCCACCTGTCATGGGGAGGATCGCTGAGGAAGCAAGAGCATATGCAGCGCCGACCCAGACAAAATTATTACCGTGCAGAGCGGCGACGATGGTAGGGAGCGCTGTGGAGACTGCAGTGAATTCTAGTGCTGAAAGAAAAAGACTGAGACATAGAGAAAGTATAATGAACCAGAAACGGTGGTCTCGCTTGGTTGATGGTTCTGCCATTTCTACCGATGGACTTGGAGCACCACCACTAGATTGAACCAAGGAGTAATGCGAGAAGGCCAACACCTGACACCCAGGCAGTGAAGCAGAGAAGCTACTTATTCATCGGTCTAATGTCCGAGTGGATAGCTTTAACACGCTGCCTCCCCGAAGCCTATTCTAGCACGGCTTACCAGGCCTATCCCAGCTATGTCGATCTGAGCTCGTCGGAGACCCTGGCCGCCTGTGTCGCTGAACCGTGGAAGAGGGCTATAATAAACGTACCATTGCGGACACCAGATGCGCATTTTGAGTAAATCCAAATATAGTGGCGCGCTGTTGCAGTAAAAGGTTAAATGCCCCTCCAGTACCCAAACAAAGTTGAATCGGGTACGAGATGAGGTGAGCGGAAATCAATAATGCTTCGACTATGTCAATTCCATCCGTCCCTCTGAGCCGTATGGTCATTTAACCGAGCAAGCCGATTGCTCCCTTCTCCGAGCCCACCTGCATGTCACCTGACGCGTCGATTTCTTTGGATCCACGGTGGTCCACAATCGGACAGCTAGCTGCTGCGGCACTAATTGTTTATGGATGCCGCCTATATAAGAAAAAAATTTTCGTTTGAATACTTCCTCAGTCTTCGTACAATCGAAAGACTACAGAGTATTGAAAGAGTGATGAGGCGACTAAGTATAAACCTCAGTGACTGGTAGTGTTGCCGACAGCTTCGATCGGTTCGGCTTAAGCCGGGAACTGAGCCGCTAATTACCCAAACCAAGCCCTCCTGTCGGTTTCGGCTTATTGTGAATCGGCGCAGCTTTCCAGCCGACTGCCGGACACACCTATCTCACGTGACTGTTTGGGTAATCATTCACCTTTGTATCTCCTACTGTCATCTTAGACACTTGTTTGGAATGATGCTGTTATACAATATTCTGATGTATATGAGATATACATCAGAATTCCAATAATGATCATAAAAATAGGGAGTTACAATCTGATATTTTTAAAGATTGATATCCGAATTTTTTTTGGATATCTTAAATTTTTATAAATATAAATATATATTTCATATTTTAATACTTTAAAAGATAAGATGTTTGTTATGGATGAATATAATTATTTATATGAATATAACAGTAATGTATATATTAATATTATTGGTATAATATAGAATATTTAGATATACTGTTACGCACTGGGTCCGATTGGGGGTCGGAGATTGGGTCGGAGGTTGGGTCGGAGTCGGAGCACGTCATGGGGGTTGGAACGGACTTGGCTTCAGCTTATGCGCTGCACTCTCACTAATACCGGTGTCTGAGATTTTGGAGGCGGAGTACGACTTAGAGAGTTAGGATCGGACTTAGGAACTAGGCGTGATTTGATATTTGAACTGGGGAATGAAGTCCCCAGTTGGGCAACTTAATAATAATTACTCCAGTGATGGGTCTCCAAGGCCAATGGCCTTACATGAGTATGTCTGAGTCCGACGGGGATGGATGTCCGGGTTCCTATGGTGATGCTGATGCATCAATCAGAACTGGAGACGGATGGGCGGAATCAGTGGTGACAATCGGACAGGTAGATGGAGATGTGGCGGTTTCCAAATGGAGTATAGATTTCATATGCATGGGGATCTGAGTGGATCGGACGGGGATCTGGTCGTTAATGAATATAGTCATAACATATACAAATACCAGGTGAGGATTCAAGGTACATTAGATTATTTGACCAGTATAGTATAAGAAAGAATGAGTGAAAGAAATTCAGTGTAGCAGGAGCAGAATATTTCCTTGAAGCAGTTGCCACTGATAAATGAAAGTAAAACAATTATTTTTGAGAATCATATATGAAATATCAAAATATGTTTTAATATAGGTATATTATATCCCCACCAAGTATTTGCATATCTAAATAACCTATATAATACCAATTATATTAATACATACATTACTGTTATATTCATATAAACAGTTATGTTCATCTCAACCAAATGTCTTATCTTTTAAAGTTCATTAAAACATAGAATAAATGTTTATATTTATGGAAATTTCACACATCCGAAATCTTTTAAGATATCCAAATTGTAACTCCCTGGCTTTATGTATCATTGAAATTCTGATGTATATCTCATATACATCAAATATGTATATACAATCCATTTCCTCAAATTTTACATAAAGATAGTTCAAATTATGTTACAAGTATTGTATAAGAAAGAATCAATGATATTTGGATGTTCCCTCAAGAGAGTTGCCACCACTAAATGGGGAAAAAAAGAATTATTTTTGAGAATTATGCCAAAATATCAAAATATCTTTTAATCTAGTATATTGTGTAAAATTTGAGAATCATGTTGAAATATGAAAATAAGTTTGAATTGAAGTGTATTGTGTAAAATTTGAGGAAAATAGGTTGTATATACATATTTGATGTATTTCTGAACAAGTGTCCTACTATCCTCTTAGGTGAACTGAAGCTTCACTCAGTTGTGGGTCCTCTTTGTTTAAAGACTCCTCTGTATCCTACCATCCTCTTAGGTGAACTGAAGCCTTGCGCTCAGTTGTAAATCCTCTTTGTCTAAGACTCCTTTGTGTCTCCTACTGTGATCTTAGGTGAACTGAAGCTTTGCGCTCAGTTGTAAATCCTCTTTGTTTAAAGACTCCTTTGTATCTCCTACCATCCTCTTAGGTGAACTGAAGCCTCACACTCAGTTGTAAATCCTCTTTGTCTAAGACTCCTTTGTATCTCCTACCATCATCTTAGGTGAACTGAAGCATGCTCAGTTATAATCCTCTTTGTCTAAGACTCCTTTGTATCTCCTACCATCATCTTAGGTGGACTGAAGCCTTGTGCTCAGTTGTAAATTCTCTTTGTCTAAGACTCCTTTGTATCTCTTAATGTCATCTTATGTTATGACTATATTCATTAATGCACAGATCCCCATCTGATCCACTCAGATCCCCACGCATATGAAATCTATACTCCATATATCTGTCTGATTGTCACTGCCAAATCTCACCCATCCATCTCTGGCTCCGATTGATGCATCAGCATCACCATAGGAACCTGGACATCCGTCCCCGTCGGACTTGGACATACTCATGTAAGGCCATCGGCCTTGGAGACCCATCACTGGAGTAATTATTATTAGATTTCAAATATGTATTTAAGTTGCCCAACTGGGGACTTCATTCCCCAGTTTGAATATCAAATCATGCCTAGTTCCTAAGTCCAATCCTAACTATCTAAGTCATACTCTGTCTCCGAAATCTCAGACACCGGTATTAGTGAGGGTGCAGCACATAAGCTGAAGCCAAGTCTGTTCCGACCCCTACAATGTACCCCAACTCCCTCTCTGACTCTGACCCAACCTCTGACCCAATCTCCGACCCCCAATCAGACCTAGTGTGTAACATCTTAGGTGAACTGATGCCTTGCACTCAGTTGTAAATTCTCTTTGTTGACTATGTTGTAAGATTAAGTAGCAAGAGCATAGTATTCCAGTACATAACTGGATTTGCAGAAAGATAATGATGAACCAATGAGTGAAATACAATTTGGATTTCACTGGAGAACTGTGTATTGGTAGAACAGGTACTTATACATATGAGAATGAACTTGGCATCCATGTTTTGGAACCCACAAGATTATGGTGTTAGGGCAAACTCTAAATCACCACAATTCCGTGAATGAACAGCTGAGAAGAATATCAAATCCTACTGCAGCACAACTCCAGAAACAATTTAACGTTTGTACTTTGGTTACAATCCTTTGTATTGGTCAATGCAGATGATATGCAGGAAGGTAATACATTTCTTAGCAGTAGGGAATGAATAAGACTTCCAGAGTCTAGAGTTCACAGACGCTTAGGGGTCCAGATATTCTGAAAAGAGGGGAATGCACTTGGAGGCTAGAGGAAGTAGGTGGATGAATCCAACCATCCAACCAGTGACACTCTGAAGTGGGTAACAGCGATGTGTGAAGTAGTCTAGCAACTGCTTCACACAAGTTCAAGATCCTAATGCTCTGCTAAGGCAGTACACACTAGTAACTTAAACAAAGAGCACTAATGGCAGGACTATCAACAGACAATCTCACCCTGTAGATTTGTAGTCACATGAGGTAGATACTACACTCACGCCCAAAGCAGGACTACTTCGAGTGCAATCAAATACAGTTACACAACTGTAAGCAACCCTTGAACTGGACAATCAACAGTTACTGAGATATAGAGGATGACACTGTATGTCACTCTAGTCACACTGATGTGCAAATGATGGGGTAGAAAATGGTTATTTATTCAGAGGCAAAATGATCTCCTTATATACTGTATCTACAGGAGCTGACTAATCTTTCTACCTATTAATAGTTATGTGTCATGGCAGGAGTCATAGCATGAGTCACTATTACTCAAATAACTCGGGCAATACCCCATTTCCCAGGCTGATCAGCACAGCTATGGGTAGGCACAGCTTTGATTGAAAGCTCCACCAAAAATGGAGTGAGGAGAAGCTGTGGTTGCCAAGATATTGAGGATTTACTGGCAGTGGTGATCAGATTGGGTTGGAGATTGAGTCATGTGATTGAAAGTGAGTCAGTAGATCAGGTGACTCTGCTGACTTTGAAGCTGGTGACATCTGCAAAGGTTTGTGGGTCCATGTGGGTCCAAAACTTCGCCCAGCAGGACAATAGGTTTGTGGACTCATTTCTACATGGAAAATTCCTGAAAAAATATGAAAAAATAGAGAATATTTGAATGGCCCTGAATCAAGAGAAAGCAGCACATATATGCTGATATTTTAAGGCCATGAAGCAAAATTGTACAGTTTTGGGACTTTAAACAAGATCTTTTCAGGGAAAATGTTACGCACTAGGTCTGATTGGGGGTCAGAGATTGGGTCGGAGGTTGGGTCGGAGTCGGAGCACATTGTGGGGTCGGAACGGACTTGGCTTCAGCTTATGTGCTGCACCCTCACTAATACCGGTGTCTGAGATTTCGGAGGTGGAGTACGACTTAGAGAGTTAGGATCAGACTTAGGAACTAGGCGTGATTCGATATTTGAACTGGGGAATGAAGTCCCCAGTTGGGCAACTTAAATACATATTTGAAATCTAATAATAATTACTCCGGTGATGGGTCTCCAAGGCCGACGGGCTTACATGAGTATGTCCGAGTCCGACGGGGACAGATGTCCGGGTTCCTATGGTGATGCTGATGCATCAATCGGAACTGGAGATGGATGGGCAGAATCGGTGGTGACAATCGGACAGGTAGATGGAGACGTGGCGGTTTCCAAATGGAGTATAGATTTCATATGCGTGGGGATCTGAGTGGATCGGACGGGGATCTGGTCGTTAATGAATATAGTCATAACAGTATCTCTCCATTTAAGGCCAAGCCCCTGAGGCCTCATGTCCATGAATTGAATAGGTGAGATGGTTGGGCGCAGTCGGAGTTATACTGGGGGTCTGGAGACATATAAAAGGAGAGGCATGATTGAGGTTGTATCCTCAACGATGTCAAACCCTTTGGCAAGCATGAGCGTGGCCAAGCTGGAGCAGTTGCTCTTGGCCTGATGGAAGGAAGAGGAGGAGGAGCGGAAACGGAAAGAGGAGGAGGAAGTGGAATGGAGACGGAAGGAGGAGGAGGAGGAACGGAGACAGAAGGAGGAGGAGGAGGCGGAATGGAGACGCAAGGAGGAGGAAGGGCAGAGGCGGAAAGAGGCGGCGAAGATGGAACGGAGAAGGAAAGAGGAGGAAGCGAAGGCCGAGAGAGCCTGCAGGGTAAAGGAACTTGCGGCCATGATGGAGGCCGCGAGACTGAAGGAAGTGGAGGAGCAGGTGCATGAGCTAGAAGCCGCCATGGAGGTAGAGGAGGAGGTGACCGGGGCAGGGGCGACCAGTCACCCAGGAAGTCCGAGCATGCCGATATGGGCAGGAACTCCCGAGGTCACCATCATCTCTGTTGCCCTGACGGAGACAACTTGTCCAACAGCTGTCACTGCAGTGGACTTGCCATTACATCCGCAGGCATGGCCATTATTTGAGTTGGGTGCAGCTGAGGAAGATGATGCGGTGGAGACGGAGAGGGCGGAGGTGGAGGCGGATCCCATGCCAATATGGAGCTCGATGCAAATGTGGAGCCTGAGGTGGGTGTGGATGTCGGGACGGATGCGGAGCTGGATCCAACTTCAAATTCGTATGAGGAGATGGCTTGGGTAGCCATGGTCGAGGCTTGCAAAAGAGCAGAGCTCTATGCCGCTACCACCAAGAAGAATCTCGACGTCGCAGTTTTTTCATTGAAGGCATACCCGAGTGCTGATACAGAGAAGCGGGAGGCGGATCGGAGGGTCATATGGTGCAAGGCAGAGAGTCGTGTGTTGGCGACCCATAAGAAGGAGCTACGTGTCGCGAGGTTGGCGATCCAGCTTCGCAAGTGCAAGATGGAGAAGGCAGCAGCTGAACAGCAGGACAAGGAGGAGGAGAGGGAACGCTTGGAGGCCGCAGTGAGAAGGGGTGGACCGCCCAAGGCTCTGGCTCCAATGGAGCCATTTGGCAGACCCGGCATAACTTGTGATTTGTGTTGTGATGCGGGCGTGGAGTGCATGTGGCCTACCAGCCCAACTCGCTGCCTTCGGTCCTGCGATCGTTGTCGGGGTCGAAAAGGAGGGTGTAGGATCGATGGGAAGTTCAAGCCCCGACTAGTGGTACAAGGAGGGGCAGAGAAAGAATTGGAAAACCATCCGACCAAAAAGCGGCGGACGGAGACGGGTGCTGTGGTAGCCGGGGGTAGCGGTGTTGGATCGGAAGGGGCAACGACCGGTGCAGGTACAGGGTGCGTCTCTGCACCCAATAGTACCGTGGGCCAGCTTATCTGGCTGGTTAACCAGCAGTTGGAGCACCTTCGGCGGACGGAGGGGTTGCTAGTGGACTTGGTGAGGATGATGAAACGGAAGGAGGTTCTGGAGGGTTGGCGGATGGCCAAGTTATGTCGGTTGCGGAAGTTCATGGCCCCTTTGGACGAGGATTTGGATATGGGGGATGAGAAAGATTGGGTGTCGGATGTAGAGAGTGATGATGAGTCAGAGATGGAACCTGAGGTAGACAAGGGGAAGGGAAAAAGGAAACGTGATGTATAAAAATAAAAAATGAAAATGATTATAAGTTTCAGAGCGGAGAAAAATGAGTCGGAGTGATATTCCTTCAGAGTATTTTAGGCTGGTAATTCCCTTGTGACTTGTAATAAAATAATGATGCGAAATAATAGAATTAGCATTAGTAATGGGACTTAAAGATTCATAAGAGGGCCAGGTTTGTCTGGATAAGCAGAGTGAAAGTTGGAGATGGATTCGGATGCATGATCAAGTTCGGACGTGGAGATCCATGAAGACTCTTCATCGGTGCCTTTGTATCCAGTCCATTTGACTAAGTACTGGAGCTTGCACTTGTATTGACAATCGATCTTCGAGTCCAGGATCTCAGATATCTCATATTCATTGTCTCCTTCGATGATGATTGGGGGAGGTGGAGGTTGTGTGCGACCGGAGATCTCGTTCATAGTAGTGGGTTTGAGCATTGATATATGGAAGACCGGATGAACTGCTCGGAAGTGGTCCGGAAGGTGGAGGGTGAAGGACCTGCTGCCTGCACAAGCAATGACCTCATAAGGACCTAAGTATTTCTCAGAGAGTTTCTTCGATGGGCGGGTGGTCCGGAAGTGTTTGGCCTTACGAATACTTTGTCTCCGATTTGCAGGTCCGGAGCTGGAATGCAGCGTTGGTCTGTGGAGACTTGATATTGTTTCTGGGCATTGGAGATGGTTTCTCAGAGATGTTGGTGTAGTTGATCGAGGTTGGTTACAAATTGGTGGGCTTTGGTGGAGGCAAGTTCCTTCTCAGGGTGGACAGAGATGTTCAGATGATAGCCTTTATTAGCAAAGAACGGAGAGATGCCAGTAGTCATGTTCGGAGCATTGTTGTAGGCAAACTCTGTGATTAGAAGTAGATCAGCCCAGTTGTCTTGTTGATAGTTACAATAGACTTGGAGATATTGTTCCAGGGACTGATTCATTCATTCCATTTGTCCATCTCCTTCAGGATGGTATCCGGAGGTGAAGTGAAGTTTCATGTTGAGAGCCTTTCCTAGTGTGCAGAAGAAGGAGGACACGAACTTCGAGCCCCGATCGCGATGGGACTCCATGTTTAGAGAATACGTGGAGAACAAACAATTTAGCTAGTGAGGCGGAGGTGATGGTATCATGCATTGGAATGAATAGTGACTGTTTAGTGAACCTGTCGACAATCACGAGTATGGTGTCGTATCTGAGGGATGGGGGGAGCTTCTCTATGAAATCCATGGAGATGGAGTTCCATGGTTGCTCTGGGACCGGAAGTTGCTTAAGCGTTCTGTAGGGTTTGTGCCTTTGCGATTTTGAGCACATACACATGGTGCAGGAGTTACAGTAGTGTTGAATGTATTCTTGCATTTTTGGCCATACATAGTCTCATCAGATTAATCCTTGTGTGTGATTTTGCCCGAAATGGCCTGAGATCGGGTGATCATGGTAATACTGCAAAACTCAGAGTCAGAGGCCATTGGTGTCGGGGACGTATATCTGGTTGTTGTGTCGGAGGTGTCCTTCGGGGTCAAGTGACCATTTCAGATTGGAAGGGTTGTCCAAGTGTTTAACTGCAACAGGATCGGATTGGAGTGATGAGTGGATGTCGGAACGGAGTTGGTTGATGTCCATAATGGTGACAGCTCGGAGGGTGGGAGTCATGAGGGTGGATGCTCGTAGGGACAATGCCAGCTCGTTAGTAAACACAGGACGAAAGTTGTGTGGGTTTACAGTGGCATAGTCACTATTCCCCTCTTTAGGGTAGATGTCCCATCGTCTAGTTAAAGCGTCGGGTTTTGCTCCGAGTCGACCTGGGTGGAAATGGATGATGAGATTGAACTGAGATAGGTATTTGGACCATTGGACTTGTCTCTGGGTGAGCAGTTTTGTTGTGGAGAAGTATTCCAAGTTCTTGTGGTCAGTTATGATGTCCACTGGATCGGAGGGGCCTTCAAGGTAGTGTCTCCATATCCGGAAGGCTTCATATATGGCAAGGAGCTCTTTGTCATGGATGTCATAGTTCAATTTGGGGGGCGTAAATGTACGCAAGTGAAAAGCGATCGGATGGACATGTCCGTCGTCTGGAGAGATGATGGACAGGATCGTGGCAAGTGCATAGTTGGAGGCGTCGGTCTCTAATAGGATAGGAACATCTGGAACCCAATGAGTCAGTATCGGAGCGGAAGTAAAGGCCTTTTTCAAGGTCTCAAAGCTCTGTCTACATTCATCAGTGAAATTCCATTGGATACCCTTCCTAGTGAGTCGGGTGAGCGGAATGGTGATATCGGAGTAGCCATGAATGAAGTGGTGGTAGAAGTTGGCGAACCCTAGGAAGGACTGTACATCCTTGACTTTCCGGGGTTCCGGCCATTCCTGTATGGCTTTGATTTTGTTGTCGGACATTGTCAATCCTGCCGGGGAAATGATATAGCCTAGGTATTCGACCGAGTCGGAGTGGAATTCGCATTTGTCAGCACGGGCGAAGAGGCCATGTTTTTGGAGACGTCGGAGTACCTCTTGGACATGTGTCTGATGTTCTTCTTCATTGTCCGAATATACCAGAATGTCGTCTAAGTAAACGAGGACAGTTACATCAAGGAGGTCGGCGAAGGTATCATTGATGAACCTCTAGAAGGCGGCCAGAGCATTGGTTAGTCCAAAGGGCATGACGCACCACTCAAAAGATCCATATCGTGTGCAGAAGGTCATTTTCCATTCGTCACCTTCTCAGATGCGGACTAGATGGTAGGCATGTCAGAGATCTATTTTGGAATAGATCTTAGCCTTTTGAGGACTTTCGAGTAGGTCCGCAGTGCGGGGTATTGGGTATCAGTCTTTCTTGGTGATCTTGTTGAGTCCACGGAAGTCGACACATAGACAGAGTGATCCATCCTTTTTGCGGACAAATAGGACCGGAGCTCCATGAGGAGATAGGGATGGGCGGATGAAGCCTGTGGCCAAGTTCTCATCTATGAATGTTCAGAGAGCCATCCAGAGACGGATGTGCGGAATTGGCGGTGACAATCGGACAGGTAGATGGAGACGTGGCGGTTTCCAACTGGAGTATAGATTTCATATGCGCGGGGATCTGAGTGGATCGGATGGGGATCTGGTCGTTAATGAATATAGTCATAACAGAAAACCAGTTCCCATACA
The DNA here is from genome assembly GCA_025174535.1 of Cantharellus purpuraceus. Classification (NCBI taxonomy): domain Eukaryota; kingdom Fungi; phylum Basidiomycota; class Agaricomycetes; order Cantharellales; family Hydnaceae; genus Cantharellus; species Cantharellus purpuraceus. Next base: position 1,959,563 of record JALBUN010000003.1, on the reverse strand, counting down.
ATCTGTCTCCAATTTTCACACTGCTTATCCAGGCAAACCTGGCCCTCTTATGAATCTTTAAGTTCCATTACTGACACTAATTCTATTATCTTGCATCATCATTTTATTACAAAGTCACAAAGGAAATTACAAGTCTACCCAACTGAAAGAATCTCACTCTGCCCCATTTTTTCTCCACTCCAAAATATTACAATCAAAATTATTTTCATTTTTTAGTTATACATTGCACTTCCTTTTTCCCTTCCCCTTGTCTACTTCAGGCTCCATCTCCAACTCATCATCACTCTCCACATCCGACACCCAATCTTTCTCATCCCCCATGTCTGAATCCTCATCCAAGGGGGCCATGAACTTCCACAGCCGGCGCAACTCAGCAGTCCACTGACCCTCCAGAACCTCCTTCCATTTCATAGTCTTCACTAACTCCACTAACAACCCCTCCGTCTGCCAAAGGTGCTCCAACTGCTGGTTAACCAGCCGGATAAGCTGGCCCACAGTACTATTGGGCACAGAGACGTGCCCCATATCTGTGCCGGTCATTGCTCCTTCCAAACCGACACTGCTACCCCCAGCTGCCACAGCACCCATCTCCATCCGCTGCTTTTTGGTCAGATGACTTCTGGTTCTTTCTCCACCCCTCCTTGTACCACTAGTTGGGGCTTGACGCTCCGACTTCAGGGATCAAACTTGCCATCGATCCTACACCCTCCTTTCTGACCCCGACAACAATCGCAGGACCGAAGGTGGCAGGTTGGACCAGTGGGCCATACACACTCCATGCCTGCATCATGACACAAGTCACAAATTACACCGGGCCCACCGAATGGCTCCATTGGGGCCAATGCCTTGGGTGGTCCACTCCTTTTTGATGCGGCCTCCAAGTGCTCCCTCTCCTCCTTCTTGTCCTGCTGTTCCGCCGCCGCCTTCCCCATCTTGTGCTTGTGAAGCTGGATTGCTGACCTAGCAACACGCAGCTCCTTCTTACAAGTTGCCAATACATGACTCTCCGCCTTGCACCATATGATCCTCCAATCCGCCTCCCGCTTCTCTGTATCAGCACTCAGGTGCACCTTCAATGAGAAGACCGTGACCTCGAGGTTCTTCTTGGTAGTAGCAGCATATAGCTCCACCCTTTTGTGAGCTTCAACTGCGGCTACCCAGGCCATCTCCTCATAGCAATTCGAGGTTGGATCCAGCTCCATATCTGTCCTGACATCCACACCTGCCTTGGGCTCTGCATTTGCGTCAAGCTCCATGTTGGCATCAGGATCTGCCTCCACTTCCACCCTCTCCACCTCTGCCATGTCATCTTCTTCAGCTGCACCCACTGCAAATAACGGCCATGGTCGCAGATGCAACAGCAAGCCTACTGGAGGGACAGTTATTGGACAGGTCGACTCCATCCATGTGATCGAGACAATGGTGACCTCAGGGGTTCCCGCCTGTATTGGCACACTTGGACTCCCTAGGTAACTAGTCACCCTTGCCCCAGTCACCTCCTCCTCTACCTCCATGGTGGCTTCTAACTCATGTGCCTGCTCTTCCACTTCCTTCAGCCTCACGGCCTCCATCACGGCCACCAGTTCCTTGACCCTGTGTGCTTGCTTGGCCTTCACTTCCTCCTCCTTCCGTCTCCATTCCGTCTCTTCCTCCTCCTTCCATCTCCATTCCATCTCAGCCTCCTCCTTCCATCTCTGCTCCTCTTTCTCCTTCCATCTCTGCTCCTCTTCCTATTCCTTTCTCCAACATCCCTTCTAATAATATGTCACACTGGTCTCTGGACATGGAGGACTATCAAAAATACGCCAAGCTCCACGGGCATGTTAAGCCACCTCCATGTGTCAAAATACTTCCAAAACTCTTTCAATGTCCAAGATCCCCACCTTGTCTCTCTTATGCCATTGGCGATCCCACATGCTTTCACAATTCCATTGAACCATATACATTCCTCAGCATTTTGCCTCTATATTGTAATGCAGATAGAAGAGTCAAACATGAGGTAGAGTTTCAGTCGTCATTGCTGACCTATCCTCCCACTTCAATCTGACTCAGGTTACATCATGTCAGGCAAAGGGACCAAATACCCTTGGAATGGGATACCATATGGAGACAGATCACTAAGACAATAAGGAGTATTTGTTGTGGATGCTGACTGAAGTCCTCATGTGACTCAGGGTCGACTTACCTTCAGAGCCATAGGGAAGATGGTATTGGTGGACATTTCTATTGTTCTTTTATATGACTCACCCCTGTTTCATCTTTCAATTCATTCATACACGACTTACTCATCCTTGTTCTATTTTTGGTTCTTTTATTACTCATCACCTCCTATTCTTACAAAGATTACCCCTATCTGTTGCTTCATTTCTCCATGATTTCCCCATTAGTAGTTCAACTTCACACGCTTTGTCAGCTGGCTTGATCTGCATTTCTTGCATCATATTGCATCATTTGCTCCTCATATTGTGTTGTTGTGCCCTGGGGATTTGTATATAAAAGGGCACTAGTTTTCGCCTTTTGGAAAAATCAACAAGTTTTCAGCCAATGCTCTAAAGTCAAAGTCCACACTCTAAGTCTACACTCTATGCTCTACATCACAATCCATCAGCTCTACACTGAGGTAAAGCACCTTGGTTCAATGATCAGATTTCCCTCCACCACCAAGAGGTTGCATCTCCTGAAACCAGCTTTCACATACCTCTCAACTGGGCTCCCCATCATCCTCCAGTCACAGAGCATGATCAACCATCTCACCAGAAAGTCCCAGAGTGTGATCTACCATTTTGACCAGCCTTTTCACTCCCAGCTCAACAGCACCCTCTTCATTCACCCTCACCAGACACAGAGCACTATTACACTTACCCATTACTCAGTGCTACCCCTCAGCCTGACTATTCTTTGGTGTGCTAAACAACTGCATTACACACCGTCTGTTTGCTAGGACCATTGCATGCAGGCTTATAGGATCTATTCCATAAGCGAACTGACAATGGGTCAGAGTGAGATTTTTTGGAGGTCGGGTAGACTTGTAATTTTCTTTGTGAATCGTAATAAACATTAATGCAGAATAATAGAATTGGAGTCAGTAATGGAACTTAAAATTCATATGAGGACCAGGTTTGTCTGGATAAGCAGAGTGAAAATTGGAGACAGATTCAGATGTGTGATTGAGTTCAGATGCAGAGATCCATGAGGACTCTTTGTCAGTGCCTTTGTAACCAGTCCATTTAACTAGGTACTGGAGCTTGCACTTGTACTGATGATCAATCTTTGAGTCCAGGATCTTGGATATCTCATATTTGTTATCTCCTTTGATGATGATCAGAGGGGGTGGAGATTGGGTGTGACTGGGAATCTTGTTTGTAGTAGCAGGTTCGAGCATTGATATATGGAAGACTGGGTGAACTGCTCAGAAGTGGTCAGGGAGGTGGAGGGTAAAGGACCTGCTGCCTGCGCGAGCAATGACCTTGTAGGGACCTAAGTATTTCTCAGAGAGTTTCTTCAATGGACAGGTGGTCTGGAAGTGTTCAGCCTTGATGAATACTTGATCTCCAATTTGCAGGTCCAGAGCTGGGATGCGGTGTTGGTCCACAGAGACTTGGTACCATTTCTGGGCATCAGAGATTGTTTCTCAGAGGTGTTAGTGTAGTTGGTCGAGGTCAGTTACAAATTGGCGGGCTTTGGTGGAGGTGAGTTCCTTCTCTGGGTGGATGGAGATGTTTGGATGGTAACCTTTATTAGCAAAGAATGGAGAAATGCCAGTAGTCACGTTCAGGGTGTTGTTGTAGACAAAATCTGTGATCAGAAGTAGATCAGCCCAGTTGTCTTGTTGATAGTTACAATAGACTTGGAGATATTGTTCCAGGGATTGATTCATTCATTCCGTTTGTCCATCTCCTTCAGGATGGTATCTGGAGGTGAAATGAAGCTTCATGTCAAGAGCCTTTCCTAATGTGTGGAAGAAGGAGGACATGAACTCCAAGCCCTGATCGGATGTGACATGTGATGGGACTCCATGTTTAGAGAATACATGGAGAATGAACAAATTAGCTAGTAAGGCGGAGGTGATGGTGTTGTGCATTGGAATGAATAGTGACTGTTTAGTGAACCTGTCAACAATCACGAGTATGGTGTTGTATTCAAGTGATGGGGGGTGTTGCTCTATGAAATCCATGGAGATGGAGTTCCATGGTTGCTCCAGAACCAGAAGTTGCTTAAGCATTTCATAGGGTTTGTGCCTTTGTGATTTTGAGCACATACATGTGGTACAAGAGTTACAGTAGTGTTGAATGTACTCTTGCATTTTTGGCCATACATAGTCTCATCAGATTAACCCTTGTGTCTGGTTCTGCCTGAAATGACCTGAAATCAGGTGATCATGATAATATTGCAAGACTTGGAGTCAGAGTCTGTTGGTGTCAGGGACATATATCTGGTTGTTGTGTTGGAGGTGTCCTTTGGGGTCAAGCAACCACTTTGGATCAGAAGGGTCATCCAAGTGTTTAACTGCAAGAGGATCAGATTGGAGTGATGAGCGGATGTTGGAGCAGAGTTGGTTGATGTCCATAATGGTGACAGCTCAGAGGGTGGGAGTCATGAGGGTGGATGCTTGTAGGGACAATGCCAGCTGCTCATTAGTGAACACAGGATGGAAGTTGTGTGGATTTACAGTGGCATAGTTGCTATACCCCTCTTTAGGGTAGATGTCCCAGCATCTAGTTAATGCATCAGGTTTTGCTCCAAGTCGACCAGGGCAGAAGTGGATAACAAGATTGAACTGAGACAGGTATTTGGACCATCAGACTTGTCTCCAGGTGAGTAGTTTCATTGTGGAGAAGTATTCCAAGTTCTTGTGGTCCATTATGATGTCTACTGGATCAGAGGGGCCTTCAAGGTAGTGTCTCCATATGCAGAAAGCTTCATATATGGCAAGGAGCTCTTTGTCATGGATGTCATTTTGGGGGGTGTAAATGTATGCGAGTGATTAGATGGACTTGTCTGTCATCTCTCCAGATGACAGACAGGATTGCAGCAAGTGCATAGTCAGAGGCATCAGTTTCTAATAGGATAGGAATGTATGGAACCCAATGAGTTAGTATTGGAGCAGAGGTAAAAGCCTTCTTCAAGGTCTCAAAACTTTGTCTACATTTGTCAGTGAAATTCCATTGGATACCCTTCCTAGTAAGCTGGGTGAGCAGAATGGTAATATTGGAGTAGTTGTGGATGAAGTGTCAGTAGAAGTTGGCAAACCCTAGGAAAGACTGTATGTCTTTGACTTTCCATGGTTCTGGCCATTCCTGTATGGCTTTGATTTTGTCATCGGACATTGTCAGTCCTGCAGGGGAGATGATATAGCCTAGATACTCAACTGAGTCAGAGTGGAATTCACATTTGTCAGTGCAGGTGAAGAGGCCATGTTTGTGGAGATGTTGGAGTACCTTTTGGACATGTGTCCAGTGTTCATCCTCATTATCCAAATATACCAAGATGTCATCTAAGTAAATGAGGATGGTAACATTGAGAAGATCGGTGAATGTATCATTCATGAACTGCTGGAAGGTGGCTGGAGCATTGGTTAGTCCAAAGGGCATGACACACCATTCAAAAGATCCATATTGAGTGTGGAAAGCCATTTTCCACTCATCGCCTTCTTGGATACAGACTAGATGATAGGCGTGTCAGAGATTGATTTTGGAATAGATCTTAGCCTTTTGTGTGCTCTCAAGCAGGTCCATGGTGTGGGGTATTGGGTATTGGTCTTTCTTGGTGATCTTGTTGAGTCCACAGAAGTCAATACATACACAGAGTGATCCGTCCTTTTTGTGGACAAATAGGACCGGAGCTCCATGGGGGAATAGGGATGGGCAGATGAAGCCTGTAGCCAAGTTCTCATCTATGAATGTTTGGAGAGCCAGTAGCTCTTTTTGGGATAGCAAGTAGATAGGGCCAAGCAGAGGGGTGGAGTTGTCATCCAACTCTATCTTGAGATTGTACGGTCAGTGTTCCACTAGAGAGTCAGCTTTAGACTTGCTGAACATGTTGGCAAACTTGTGATACTCCTTATGAACCATAGATAGGTCTGGTGGAGTTGATCAAGCAGAATGGGTGGCAAGGAGCATTGGATCAGAGAGGTGAACCTGGAACATTTGTGAGCCATCCAGTTTGCTTAGTCTGGTGAAGACCATAGCATCCACCATTGATATAGACAGAGGGGTAGGTGGAGTATCTATTGGAGCGGAGTCAGCAGAGGCAGAAGATAATTTTGCACCTATAGTTGCTGGTGATGTCAGGGATGACACAGTTGCCTGCACTGGAGAATGGAATGTGATATGGCCCAATGCCCAGTCAATCAACGGATTGTAGCGGGTGAGCCAATTACATCTGAGAACCACAGAGCAGCTGGAGTCAAGCAGAGTAACATAGAATGTAATGTTCTGGATTTCTCTGACAGAAAAACGGATAGACAGATCTATAGCTTGTGAGATAACAGCATTAGTAGTGCCATCAGATAATCAGAGCAATATCAGAGTTATGGTGTATGTATGGAGTTTATGTAAATCAGAAAAAAACAGAATCAAGGAAACAGTGAGTAGAACCGGAGTTAATTAATGCTTGGATAGCAGTATCGGGAATGGAGCCTGAGTGGATGAGGAGGGTAAGAGAGTCAGAGTGAGAAAGAGTGGATGCGTTCAGGTGGACCTTGTTTGTCATATGGGGAGTACCAATGCAGCCCTCAGCCCGTACAGAGGCTAGAGGACTGCTTACTATTTTTTTTGCATCCATTGCCTTGGTGTCAGACTTGTCTGTCATGGCATTGGCAGCATGGCCCTTTGATTTTGCGGTGGATGAGGTTGCCTTGTTGCAATCCTTGGCTTGGTGACCAGACTTTCTGCAGAACAGACAGAGGTTGTTGTCCATGCGGCGCTGGCATTCCTGCTGGGTAAGTTTGCCATCCTTTCCCAGCTTGGTAAAGAGGTCCAGAGTGCTCTTGCGAGCTCTGGAGTTGTTGCCAGAGCTGGAGTTGTTCTGACTGGAACTGGAAGTGGCGGCGTTACCAGTGTTTGACTTCTGGCCAGAGTTGGTGGTGGTCTTCTTATTGGACCCCTTGTTGGACTTTGGGGTCTTGTCGAATGATTTGTCTGACTTGTTGTTAGCTGAATTGTCACAGGAGACCTTGGATTGATGTTCCTAATAACAGGCATCGATGGATTGGGTGAGCTCTGGTTGGGGGTCAGAACTTGTGTCGGAGTAGGTGGTTGGAGTCAGAGCAGGGATCGGGGTGCGTCATGGGGATCAGAATGGACTTGGCTTCAGCTTATGTGCTGCACCCTCACTAATACCTATGTCCAAGATTTTGGAGACAGAGTACAACTTAGGTAGTTTGGATCAGACTTAGGAGTCAGGAGTGATTCGATATTTGAACTGGGGAATGAAGTCCCCAGTTGTACAACTTAAATACATATTTGAAATCTAATAATAGTTACTCCAGTGATGGGTCTCCAAGGCTGATGGCCTTATGTGAATATGTCCAAGTCCAGTGGGGACAGATGTCCAGGTTCCTATGGTGATGCTGATGCATCAGTTGGAACATGAGGTGGATGAGCAAGATTGATGGTGACAATTGGACAGACTAAATGGAGATGTGATGGTTTCCAAATGGAGTATAGATTTCATGTGCATGGGGATCTGAGTGGATTGGATGGGGATCTGGGCGTTAATGAATATAGTCATAACAATTATTCAGCTCCTGATCAGTGTTAATGCAGTGATCAGAACCTGTGATTGACTTGGAATATTCTACCCTCATAACAGAGGCTCAGTTTGATGCACTAAAGGAGGAATTACAGGTATGCACTCAAATGCTATGTTAGAGGTGATTATTCATGTGAGTGTAGCTTGCAGCTGGGAAAATCTCTCTCACAACGGATGGCTGGGACAATAAAAGTATGTGGTCATATATTGCTATCATGGCACATTACCTGCATTGGACTCTTGGAGACTCTCAAGTTGCATGGTGTCCACTGTAAATGTGTAGTAGTTTGATTGGATTTCTATCAATGCCTGGCTGCCACTTTGCACAGGACCTAGTCTATGTAACAGATTGTGCAAAGATCATGGACAGGGTATGTTCTATTCTCAGATATATGCTACTATATATGTTTATTATTATAGATTGGATTTATTACCACAGATGGTGCATCAAATATGGCAGCCATGGCTCATGACTTTGAAGTCATGCTCAAACACTGCTTCCTTGACTTTGGGGGTGGTGGATGTCATATTATGTATGTCACAGTATTCTATTCATTTAGTATTTACTAACTGGCACAATCAGATGTTTCCGCATGTTACATCCTGTAACACCAAGTCCAATCTCCAGACTCCATCTACTCCATGTCTGTCAACTCCACCTCCAACAACCCCAAACTCTGTCTATTGTTCTCTTGATAAGTAATTTCCTTGATATGGGTTACAATAACTGTCATCATTTATATTGATTAGTATTCATTTGAACTTGAGTCCAAACTCTGAACTCCTTTCCATGTTGTAATCCATATCCATTCTATTGTTTTCCTACTCTAGTTTTTCATTCAATTCTTTGTATACTTATATGGGCTATTCTTGTTATTTGGAAGACCGGACTTCTAGGGGAGAGGGGAACAGAGGGGGAACAGAGGGGATAGGAGGAATAGGAGCACATAGGAGGCTCAGGAGGTTGAGGGGGAGGTAGGAAAGCGAAGGGAAATGGTTAGGAGGGAAGAGGAGAAGCCCCTGTAAGCTCCACACACATCAGATCATTCTCCTATATTTCTTTTATATTTTATTTCGTCATTTTTTCCCTATTGGCTCCACCCCCCATTTCGTTTTTATCACACGTTTCTTTCCCATGTTTCAAATGACACAGAACTTTTATCACGAGTTATTAGCATGCATATCTTGTATAAAACAGCCTAGCTAGATATGCAATGGACTAGAGAATTTACTCTCACTTGTTTTTGTTGATTGTGTCTGAACTACTCGTTTCTAGAATAACTCCAGAACGAACGCGTATTCCTACTATCTTTTGCATACTTCTCTAAAGTATTGCAACATCTATTTGAATCCCAGTTTTCGAAGCCTAAGCTCCACTGGTTGATTTTATATTAAGCATTTACTCTCGTTCGAGTCATCTGCTCCTGCTCCCTGCTCAAATTGTCAAAATCTAGACGAATATCACACCAAATCCCATCAAACTTCGTAGGAAGATACTAATCAAGTATATCTTCAATTCGATTACGCATACATCCAGTTCACATCACTCCCTCTGTCTCTATTCGAAATCTACTCTCCACACACCCCCAGCAAGGCGAAGTTTTTTCAACAATTCTCTGTATATTACAGTACTTTATATATTGACTAAGTTTGACCACTATCTTCTTGGTTGCTAGCTTCTTGACAAGTACTTTCTTGACAAGTTGAACTCCAGATTCTTGATTCTACTCTGTATCTCCAAACTCCAAAATATTGGACCAATGATCCAAGGGGGCACAACACACAAGTTGAAGCCAAGTCCACTCAATCCAACTCAGTAGTTATTGCACCCTTCTGTCTCTGGTTGAACTGGAACAGTAAAGTCCCCTCCCCTACATTCTAGCATCTGAGCTCCAGTTACATCCTTGAACTCCATTTACCCAGCACTTAACACCACACCGTCTTCATATCTGTTTTGGAACCCACAAAATTATGGTGTTAGGGCAAACTCTAAATCACCACAATTCCATGAATGAACAGCTGAGAAGAATATCAAACCCTGCTGCAGCACAACTCCAGAAACAATTTAACATTTGTACTTTGGTTACAATCCCTTGTATTGGTCAATGCAGACTATACGCAGAAAAGTAATATGTTTCTTAGCAGCAAGAAATGAATAAGACTTCCAGAGTCTAGAGTTCATGGATGCTTAGGGGTCCAGATATTCCAAAATGAGGGGAATGCACTTAGAGGCTAAAGGAAATAGGTGGATGAATCCAACCATCCAACCAGTGACACTCTGAAGTGGGCAACAGCAATGTGTGAAGTAGTCTACAACTGCTTCACACGAGTTCAAGCTTCTAATGCTCTGCAAAGGCAGTACACACTAGCTACTTAATAAGAGCAGTAATGGCAGGACTATTGACAGACAATCTCACCCTGTAGATTTGTAGTCATGTGAGGGAGATACTATACTCATGCCCAAAGCAGGAATATCACTACTTCAAGTGCAATCAAGTACAGTCACACAACTGTACAAGATCCTTGAACTGGACAATCAACAGTTACTGAGGATGACACTGTATGTCACTCTAGTCACACTGATGTGCAAATGATGAGGTAGAAGGTTATTATTTCAGAGGCAGAATGACCTCCTTATATATTGTATTTACAGGGGCTGACTAATGCTTCTAAAATATTCTACCTAGTAATAGATGGAAACTACTGGAAGGTAGTGGAAGGTGGAAGAAAGGGGTAGAATATTCCAAGCCAATCACAGGTTCTGATCACTGCATTAACACTGATCAGGAGCTGAATAATTGTTATGACTATATTCATTAACGCCCAGATCCCCATCCAATCCACTCAGATCCCCACGCACATGAAATCTATACTCCATTTGGAAACCATCACATCTCCATTTAGTCTGTCCGATTGTCACCGTCGATCTTGCTCATCCACCTCATGTTCCAACTGATGCATCAGCATCACCATAGGAACCTGGATGCTTGTTTGGAATGATGCTGTTATACAATATTCTGATGTATATGAGATGTACATCAGAATATATGAGATATACATCAGAATTCCAATAATGATCATAAAAATAGAGAGTTACAATCTGGATATCTTTAAAGATTTCAGATATCCAAATTTTTTTTTGGATATCTTAAAATTTTATAAATATAAATATATATTTCATATTCCAAGCCAATCACCTGATCTGATCACCAATCACCTGCTCTGATCCCTGAACTAGGCACTGATCAGGCAAAAAGGAGGGTATCTATTGTTGAAGGAAGTAGGATAGTCCAAAATTGCCTGTCTATATGGTTGTAGTCCCTGTCTTTATATACAATATTCCCAATCTATATATAATGTTATACCATGATAATTAGGAATCTCATATTGCTAGATCCCTTGAAGCCATGGATACTCACCCCCTTTGTTAGGGTACTCATCAGTTGCATCAATCCATCCCTTGATTGATATACTGATTGACAACAGTATCCACCCTGTTTTCTGCACTGGTTTGCACAGCCATGGATAGCTACATCTCAGATCATGATCTCCACAGAAAATTGTGCCCTGAGAGGCTGTGGTTGTCAAGTTACAGAATATTTATTCTGAGCTTGAATTCAGGCCAAATGCCTGGTTCAGAGGTGGAGTGCTGACTGTGTGAAGTTTTGTGGGTGCCTATGGGTCCACAACTGTAGCACAGCAGAATAAAAGCATTCTGGGCCAAGTTCTGCATGGAATACTCCTGAAAAAAATATGGACAAATAGAGAATATTTGAATAAGTCCATTCTAGGTACAAGCACCATGTATATGCTGATATTTAGGAATGGAAAAGCAAAATAGAGCACATTGGTGCTGCATAAATAGAATTTGATAGGGAAAAGGTGGTTCTCATACAATATGCAACAGGTGCCATTCTATCTCAGCTCTGCAATGATGGAAAATGGAGACCCATAGGATTCATATCCAAGAGTCTTTCAGATGCAGAGCACAACTATGCCATCCATGATAAGGAATTGCTCTCTGTCATACGTGGATTAGAGGAATGGTGCCACATCCTGGAAGGAACCAAACACAAGAGCAAGATCCTCAATGACCATCAAAACCTCATGTATTTCCATACAGCTCAGAACCTTAATTGCTGACAAGCTCACTGGTCACTCTATCTCTCTCTTTGATTTTGAACTGATCCATCATCCTGGATGCCATTCAGCTAAACCTGATGCCCTCTCATGACATGTAGATCATAAATGGGGGGAGGAAGATAATCAAAATCAGATTCTTCTTGGCCCTGAGCTGTTTCACATTAACACAACATCCGCCTATTCAGGACCTGGAGCTCAAATGGTCACAGGAGAAGGGGATGTGTGAAACTGCAACAACAGAGATGAAAAGGTTGTGAAAGCTCTCAAGGAACTTGGTTCTTCTGGAAACCTATAAGGACAGGAATGGACCAAGGAGAATGGACTTGTTCTCTATTGTGGCAAGGTGTATGTTCCCCTTGACTCAAAACTGTGCCATATATTGTAAGGGCACACCATGATACTCACATCACAGGTCACTCTGGTCACTGGAGGACAACAGAGCTTGTATCACGCAGCTACTGGTGGCCTGGAATTGGATGATATATTGCAAAGTACGTAAAGGGCTGTGATCTTTGCAATCGGACCAAAACCTTCCCAGCTGCTCCAATGGGTAAACTCCTACCTAATCATGTCCCAGACCAAAGATGGCAAGTGATATCCATTGACAATTGTGGAGTTACCCACTAGCCATTGCTACGATGCACTTCTTGTTGTTGTGGACCAACTCTCCAAATGGGTATATATGATCCCTACCACCTCTGATATTAATTCCATAGGGATTGCATGACTCTTCCGTGACTATGTGTGGAAATACCATGGCCTCCCTGAAGAAGTCATCAGTGACCATGGCATCTAATTTGTCTCCCAATTTATGCATGAGCTCAATAAGCGCTTGGGAATCAAGGTTGCAGTATCCACAGCATATCACCCACAATCCAATGGTCACATGGAACAGGTCAACCAAGAGATTGAACAGTATCTGAGGCTCTTTGTCAATCAGTGCCAAGATAACTGTGTTGAGTGGGTTGCCACTGAACACATGGAAATGGCCACAAATGAGGCTCATTCAGCCCTGGAAAAGGCAGCAGATGACATGGCACAATTCTATGATGCCCATGATCAAGCAGCACCAGTGTACAAGGTTGGTGACAAGATCTGGCTCAATGCATAAAATATTGCAATGACCCATCCAACCAAGAAGCTAGATCACAAGTGGCTAGGGCCTTCCACAATTAACAAGGTGGTCTCTTGGAATGCCTACAGTCTGCAGCTTCCTCCACTCTTTGGTCACACTCATCCAGTATTCTCCGTTGTTCTCCTGCACCCCTATGAAGAGGATTGTATTCTTGAATGCCATTCATTCCCCCCACCACCTCCTATCATTCAAGATGGAGTCCAGGAATATGAAGTTGAGAAAATCCTTGATAGCAGGGTTTTCCAAGGAAGACTGGAGTACTTGGTGCATTGGAAGGGCTACCTTTGGATACCAGCCAAGGATGCCAGCAGAGCTAGAAAGTGTATCGCAGACTTCCACAGGGAGAATCCTGAAGCTCTAAGGTGTATTCAGCTGCCACCTATGCAACTCTTCCTTTCTGACCCCTTGAAAACCTTATGGAACCTGCATGTTTAGCCTTCCATTTGAGGGCTAATCTATATTTGGTAGACATATGCACCCATAGGGTGCATATATAGTTATTACATAATCTGTGGATCCAAGTATACATGTGGGTCCACATATAGAAGTAGAAGACTTTTAGACAAACACACTGTATATCACATTGCCCAACCAATATATTGCTCTATTGCAACTATTATTGTCTGTATTGGCACCATTATGAGCCAGAGTACTATTGCCAGCATCAGAAAATGAGCCTGCATTAGGAGGGGGGTGTGCACAGTCAGTGGAACCAGTAAAAGTAATGGAAGGGGACTTATGAGACTCCATGTGGTAGATGATAAATGCAACAAGGAGAAAGTGGACACCAACAGATAGGGGATGATAGATATTACTAATTGTGGGCAACTATGTACATTGTTTGCACCCTGAAGCATGCCATCTCAGGAGCAAAGCACATTTTGCAAACTGCTGAAAAAATGGGCTCATATATGAAACCAAAGCTAAAGCTTTGGTAATTATCTCAGTGATTGCACACGATGCTGAGGTGCATAAACATGCTTCTGCAATACCTAGCTAGACTCACACTCCTTATAGTCTGGATTTGCTAGTCTCTTTACATTCGTCAATCCCAAATCGACATCAATCAACGTTCTGGACCCCTGAAAAAGAGATTGCGGACTAGTCTAATAAATATACCTTCCAGCAATACTAGCACACCACAGTCCACGTCTGACAGCCTTCACCCAGCATTCGCAGGACGACCTCCCACCTGTGACAATCTTTTCTCCTTCTGTTTCAACGCCCACGCCTTATCTGTGACTGTGTGCATAGGCAGTCCTTTCATCGCGACGGCGGATAACAGCCCTACACCGCAAATGGCAGACAGAACAATCCATATTAACCTGAGACTCTCGATGAATGCCTGACGGACTTCGTCCTTTAAAGCTGGGGGAAGATCCCGTATCCCCAGGATTGCAGAGTAGGCGAGTCCAACACCGGCAGGAAATTGGGAGGTATATTCTTGCGGTAATCGGGTGCTTAGCCCATTTTGAAGAACCGCACCACCGAGCGTAACGCCCCATATCTGTCAAGTCCGTCATCTCATGAAGTTGTTGCGAGCAGAAATGGATTGTACACACCCCAGAAAATGTACGTAAGAAGGAAAAAAATGACAGAGCGTGAGCATTTGAAGAGACCGGTAACGGCGCCTGAATTGGATACACTTGTGTGGCATAATTTATACTTGGAGTGGGAGGGACCTTATGTCAGCCGTTCGAATCGCTCAATACTGCGTAAACTCACCCAGCTCCTGCTCCAAAAATGGCACAAAATCCAACCACCGCGCCTGTGCTTGTTTCCAGCTTTATCGACGTCATCAGGGACATTCCGAGAACTTGCAGAACCCACCCCGTCCACATTTGTGGGCGGTATCGCTTGACAATCTTCACTGAGACCCCTCCAATGACGGCGGCTGGCGCAATGGCTGCTAACCCAAGCGTGAGAACACCAGATTTGACAGCATCAGCGTCTTTGCAAGCTTGAAAATATACAGGGATATAGTCTATTGTTTATGGATGATGAGCGACTGCGAGAGATAGTAGAAGAAGGGCACCCACAGATGATCCCGAGGGTTGTAACTGGAAGGAGGAAGGTCTGCACATATCTTGAATATGGTCGATGTCATGTATCACGCCCGTAGAAGACCTCGGAACTTACCCGCTGAGACTTGTTCTATTATCTAGAATGGAGAACGGGACCTGATTGGCATTAGGAGACGGTAACTATTTCAGCGCAAAGAAGACATACGAGAGGATACTTTGCCCACAGGGCTTCGTAGCTCAAGAATAGCACTAGTCCAGCTAGCCCAATGATTAATGGAGAAAGAATTCGTGGGGAATTCCAAGGAAAGTCCACTCCCCCTTCCGTCAAGCCAATTGTTGTTGAACAGGCTGAAGTTATGACTAGAAAGGTTCCACTAGACCCAGGCATTAGCACGTGCATGACACAAAGAGAAGTTCATACATCCAGTCTATACGCGACAGCTTTTCCTTGATGCTACCTGGCGGTGTAGGCAAATGGAGAAATGCAGCAACCAGTATTGCTGATGCACCGCATAAGGGGAGGTTAATATCTAAATTTTTAGGGAATAAGAATGCGGCGAGACATGTTGAGGAGAAATATCAAAATGGACTGACAGAAGATCCACCTCCATTGTCCCTTACTAGCGAGACCTCCACCAACTACAGGGCCAATGGCAGCGGCAACACTCCAAGTTCTAGTGATTCATTAGGTCGTTAGAAGCGGGTGAAGGCTTGTAATTCCCTCACAGCCCATAGATGCCTGCATACAAACCGCGTTCCTCGAGTGGAACGAGATCGGCCAGTATGATAGTGGAAAGTGATAAAATCGCCCCGCTGCCAATACCTTGAACAGTTCTTCCAACAATCATCATGGTCATACTATGTGCTGTCCCGCAGAGCACACTTCCCAGAGCGAAGAGTGCAATGGAGGGAAGAACGGCAGGGCCCCGACCAAACAATTGTGCCAATCCACCTGTCATGGGGAGGATCGCTGAGGAAGCAAGAGCATATGCAGCGCCGACCCAGACAAAATTATTACCGTGCAGAGCGGCGACGATGGTAGGGAGCGCTGTGGAGACTGCAGTGAATTCTAGTGCTGAAAGAAAAAGACTGAGACATAGAGAAAATATAATGAGCCAGAAACGGATGTCCCGCTTGGTTGAAGGCTCTGCCATTTCTACCGATGGACTTGAAGCGCCACCACTAGATTGAACCAAGGAGTAATGCGAGGAAGCCATGCCCTGACACCCAGGAAGTGAAGCAGAGAAGGCTACTTATTCATCGGTCTGCTGTAATGTCCGAAGGAATAGCTTTGACACGCCCCCTCAAGGCAGCTATGTCGATCTAGGCTAGCCGGAGACCCTGGCCGCCTGTGTCGCTGAACCATGGAAGAGGGCCACAGTAAACGTACCATTGTGGACAACAGATGCCCATTTTGGGTAAATCCAAATACAGCGATGTGGAACGCACTGGTTGCAGTGAAAAAAGGTTGCCAAAAAAAGCCCCTCCAGAATCCAAGCGAAGTTTATTCAAGGCACGAAATATGGTGAGCGGAATCCCCGGAAATTAATAATGCTCCGACTATGTCAATTCCATCCGTCCCTCCTCTGACGAGCCATAGTCATTTAACCGAGCAGGCCGATTGCTCCCTTCTCCGAGTCTTGAGAAGGTTGCATTGGTCCCTAATCCTTGACATGGACAACGAAGCTGGGTAGTAGCCGCCGCGCTGTGTATATGCCCCCGGCCAGTACCTACTATCATGATACTCCG
Organism: Cantharellus purpuraceus; assembly: GCA_025174535.1. Classification (NCBI taxonomy): domain Eukaryota; kingdom Fungi; phylum Basidiomycota; class Agaricomycetes; order Cantharellales; family Hydnaceae; genus Cantharellus; species Cantharellus purpuraceus. The sequence continues at coordinate 1,942,760 of JALBUN010000003.1, read as the reverse complement.
TTAGCGTAAATCTCGGGCGACAAGTACGCCAGCAAGGGTCCCGATTTTGGCTGGTTTGCCTGAAGCCGCACCTAACGTAGCGGAAATTTGACCTAATTTTAGCTTACATAACTTGTGACGATTCCGCGTATCCCGACCAATCCCTGCGCCAGACCATGCCGCGCAGGCGCCTTCTGTTGCGCGGCTTCTTTTGACTCCGGCGTACCGTCCGAATTGTGGCGAACTTCAAGCTTTTACGCGTTTCCATTTTCCCCCTTCATGTAAAACCCCGTTTTCTCACTGTTCTTGCTCTGACGACGTAGTATTATCAAGCTTTGCTCCGAGTTGAAAATATTCTCTTGGGTCCCTTCACCTTTGGCTCTCTCAGTTGCTGTGGGAACCTTGATCTGGTAGAGCAACCTCCACAATGTCTAGCTGATGTAGCTGCGCACGAGGGGGACTGAAAATCCCCTTTCTATTTGAGTGGAACTTCAAGGGGTTGCATACACCAGGGGCGTAAATAAGAGCGGATTTACAAAGTTGGCGGATCATAATGGTAGGCACTGGCCGGGGGCCTGTTAGGCATCTGCATGCCTATGGCTCATCGCTACCGGCTTAACTCCCGTCCATGTCTCATGGTGATCTGTCTGCTCAGCAAGCGGCCATGATTTTTCATTCTCCCGAAATAAGATTGTTGTGTTTATAACACGGTTTGTCAGGGGAACGATAAGCAAAATACCGCATCTGACGCCAGACAGTGTTGGGACAAGGTAATGCATTCCAGACATTTGGCGTCACAGGTGGGGTAATTGTTAATAGCTCTAACATTGAGTGCCAGGCGTGGTCGTTTCTACCAGACAATGAACGGAAGGCCGATCTGTTCAATATGTGATAATGGCAAGTGGCGGATGGCTGGGCTCAAGCTCCAAAGTCTGGTGCAAACGGTCTCTAGCCTGCATCGGTTGTCAGAGGCAAACGTGGACAAGGTGCAGCAAAAGTGCCTGTAGCTAACAGAACTTCACCGTGGACTTCTTGGACGTTCATGAAGGCCACTAATGTGTGCTGAAAGCCCAATGGCACACAGTTCCATAGTGAGCCAATGTGGCAATCTTAGCAAATACAGTTGACTCCGCTCCCTCTGAAGCCTCTGGCAGTCGAGGCGAATGGCAGGCCAGCACACTTTCCGAGCTGGCCGGTTGATTCCCAAAACGGCTTGGGCGGAGTAAATACTCAAGAGGAAGCCTGTCGTCGACGAGATCTTCCACCTCGAAATCGGGTAGCTGGGTTTGGGCCTGCCCTGGACTGGCCTGGATCGTAATAGATGGTAGTAAGTAGTTCTTAAGGGTCTCATATGCGCATTAGAAACAGAATAACGAGGCTTTGCTACCGGCAGCCCTGGTACCTTTTTTTCGGCTTCGGCTACTGCACTGACTCGTGGGTGTGGCCATCTAGGGTTACAAGATACGAAGGCCCTGCCTTATAAGGAAGTGGCTATGACGATTTTTAGGAGGTGAATAACGAGTATGCATTATAAAACTATCATCCTTTTGGAGCAGGCATGTCGGACAGCTGGTGGATTATATATGGATTCTGAGCAAGATCGCTGCAAATATCTTATATGAAGCCATTCATGAGAACAAGAGGCTAGCTGACTATTCATGGCATCCAAAAATGGGAGCCTTTCCACCTACATCTGGAAAGCAATCAACATGGTGCACACCAATAATAAGCGCGCCGCTACAGCTAGGTGCCAAACTGTATCCATGTATCCACGCTGCCAACACTCACGACTTCTAATATACTGTAGGACGAGGTTACAACTTGAACACCATTGACAGCAGTCTCGGAGCCTGTCATTGTAAATTAAACGCTCAGGTATACATGCTGGTCGACGACGTTGCTGACTTCTGTAGATTCATCCAAGATTCGCTGACAGGCTGATTCTCCTGAGCAGTTCTTTGCGCTCAGGTTGGGGGTGTGATAGCACTGGGTTAATACGTAGCCATGCACTTGTTATGATGGAGACGGCTAGGACTAGTCCATACCGTACAACTAGCAGTAAGAGGCCCTTGGCATTGGCCCAACTTAGCAATCCATGGCAGGTGGTGCCGCAAAGAGTAACCTAATAATTTTTTCAGTGGTATAAGCATTCCAAGCGGTAAATTTGCCACTTTCAAGTTTGGGACTAGGGGTGAAGGGTGATTCATCCTGAGGCTAATTCATCGCATAACTCTTCGTGAAGCAATTTGGAAAAGGCTTCACCTTTGCTGCAATCACGCGCATTGAAAGGAGGGTCATGAAGGATCGGATATGTTTCGTCAAGTCTCCCTAAGCGCAGTTATGATGTTCTCCTGGCTGTCTGCTCGGTCCGAGACAGAGATGATACAGTTCTGGATGGAAGATGTGAGGTATGAAAGGGATCCTGTCGAACTGGTGCCACATTGCCATCCGCTGGGTATGAATATCTTTCTAGAGCCTATTAATTCAAGAACTTTGTCCTGCGCATGCTGAAAATCCGCATTCGAGCATCTAAATCAAGCATTTTTTTTAAAGAGGAGGTCATGAGTTCCCAGCTCTATATAGGTCACAAACATAGTGGCAAAAGTTGACGAAGTGATGGCTTACCACTAATATTACTCATTCAAATTAGAACCTTCGGGAATGACAATGGAAATAGAGTATCATGGCTTTTCACATGTCCTGCGCTATACATTCGGCGAATGAAAGATGAATGGACGTACGCTTGCCGCGAGTCATTGAAACAGTAGTCAGTTAAAAACTGAATCTATTGGAGTAAGGAGGCGTAACCTGCGTGGCCTAATTGCATAAGCTACCGGGTTAGAAGGGAGGGATCGTTGAGTTCAATGCTTTCGAAGAAGTCGAGGGCATAGTTCTGTGTTTGAACATAAGCGAATAATGGGCTCTTACGCGGATCAAACGTCTATCAAGAGAGTGAGTAGGGATTGATTCATGTTGTATGTGATTGGTTAATGCGACGTAAGTAGCTCAAGGAAAAATATGACGACCGACAATACTCCTAGACATTTTTTGCCTTTATACCACATCCGCTCTCCAGCACCCACCTAGTGGGCCTTCTCATTCCTGAATTTTAGCTAGGATCTCCGAGTCTTTGAATAAATGATACTCCTAATGAACAAATGGCATATAATCAAGAAGAGCCAGAATACAGGGACCAAGTATACTAACCTCCTCGCCTACTTTAATCGAATTACCACCCCATCCCGGAAGAAGGACGCGATCGCCTGGTTTTACATTTGTGGGCACAATTTGACCATCCTTGTTCGGCGCCCCAGGACCAGTGGCAATGACAGTAGCTTCTGGTAGTGGGCTGTTAGTAGCCGAGGTAGGCAGGAAAATGCCTGCAGAGGTTTTCTAGCAAGTTTGAGAGCATGATAAATAGCTTGAATTTACTTGGAACACGACAAAGTCCACTCACAGTCTCAGGTTTGAACCGTTGGACGAGGACACGATCCAAAAGAGGAACGACCGCCTTGATGGATTTGAAGGTGAGCTGAGAAGCCTATACCATTGCTGTTAGCTTAAGACAGCACGGAGCCTTGTACGCCATACCATTAGAACAGCACCAGCGAGATAGGGTGTACACGAAAGAAAGTGTGAGGCGGTGTGAGCTAGGAAAAATTCCTAGACGCCTCGGCAAAAGCCGAGCAGCCACAATGTTCTGGAGCTTTCTTTCTCATTCCTTTTATCGTCAGCACCGACCGAGGATCCAACAGCCGTGAGGTCGTATTCGTCGTTCTCAAACTTAACAGAACGTCTCTCCATGGCTGAATCTGAAAATAAGAAAGCCTGGCCACTTGCAGATGCCAATCTAACGAACACGGTAAGTCATATTGGATTCGACGGCCAAGTCAACCACCTCAAAATATATATCTATTTACAGATTCTTGATCTTGTACAGCAAGCAAGCCACTATAAACAGCTCAAAAAGGGTGCAAACGAGGGTACGCTTTCCATGTGCCGCTCAGTGTCTTGTCGACCGCTAAACTTTATACAGCTACCAAAACTCTCAATCGTGGCATTTCCGAATTTATCGTCTTGACGGCTGACACAGAACCCATCGAGATTTTGCTTCATTTGCCACTTCTATGCGAGGACAAGGTACGCTTTGGTCTCGCACAATCGATTCGGCATTTATAATACGTGCCTTTAATGCGCAGAATGTCCCGTATGTATTTGTGCCGTCGAAGATTGCTCTGGGAAGGGCATGTGGTGTTTCTCGACCGGTCATTGCTGTTAGCGTGACCACAAATGAAGCCAAAGAGTTGAAAAGTCAGATCGAGAGCATCAAGGACGCCATCGAAAAGCTCATGTATTGAGCACTCTTTACAGCGACACCACAAGGTCATATGTGGATAATCTACCGTCCGAGACAGTTGGTTAGCCTATTGAACTTGATCAGAATCGAACGATAGCTTTAATCGGCTAGAAATAGATATCAAAGTTCTTGCATAACGTTCAGAATGTGAATGCTTGTCCTGGACATACCCATCAGTTGTTTAAGATCGTGCTCAGCGGTGCCTATGTCAACTGCACAAATGGTCAGGTTTCATAGGCGTATATCGTACGAGATCCTAACAATTATGTCCCTAATTCTCTTCAGTTCTCGACGTGGATTACCTCCGAGTACGAGCCACCGACACCATTGTTCTTCCCCGACCCAAACTGACCAATCTTCCAATCATAGCCTGAGGATGATATGTGAGACACATCCATTTTGATCCCTATATTCTCTGTCGTTTCAGAATCGAATATCGAGATGACGTAGAAAAACTTGAGGGGATTCTGGCAATGAGGGTGTAAAAGTGACATACCCATTGAACTTTCTATCTTTCTCCAGGCTGCTGAAAGTTCCCGTCGCCATGTCTGTTCGGTTAGCCGAGAAGGAAACCCAGGTCACTCGGGCCCAGTGCACCTCAGCGGTCCCCGTGGGTCAACGTGAAGCCGTTTGCGTGAATATCCGTTGCATATAACTGGATTTACCATTCCACGCTAACCTCAAACCTGCTAATGCAAACGAACACCGTCGGCTCTGTCGCATATGGTTCGTGAAAAGTTATCCGTTTTGTAGCACTAGCATTTGTATTCATCGCATTGTTCACGAAGACAATTCCATGCAAATCAGGGTCGGTAGATGTATATTTGAACCGCATTTCTACGCCATTGTACAATTTTGTGTCAGGCGAAGAGTCGATGTGAAGGTTGAATTTATCATTGTAGATATCAGACGTATATGTCTTGCCGCCAATAGGGTAGGTAGGCTCCTGCTTGTCAATGACATCGCTGATTGAGAAGGTCTTAAACGAGACAAACACAACGAAGCGAAAACGATTGTTTTTGAGTCCTACATCTGTGGTGTCTAATGGTAATTTGTCAACCATCGACTTGGTCAATTGGCATGTTGACAGAGCTAGAGCTGGGGGGGAGGAGGCAGTGAGCCAGTCATAAAACTTTTTGCAAATTCAGATTCGGACATTTAATGTTGTTGGTGTTGATCGGGAAGATGTGGCTTGAAGTTCAGTATTTCTTATTTCTTTCGTTAAACTGACACATCGAGATTGAAGAAAGCCACCACGGCATCGAAGTTTGAAAGGTTAGTGAGAAAAGCACGTGTGAGTGCAAGAAGGCTTTTAACGCAGCATTCTTGACATTCTGCTGCCTCTTATATGTTGGAATTATCAGGGGACTTCTGAGTCTCGACGCAGCTGTATAGGTGATGACTCAGCTGTATGTTCTACATGCGTCGATTATTACTCTTTTGTATCTTAAGCCTCCGTATATTTCAACATTATACTGAAGGATGGTATCATTTCTGGTTTACACACGTACTATGGAGTCCCAAGGCAACTTGTGGCACATATTGACCTTAGAAGCTTGGATGCCATAGCGCTCGCGTAGCGTGATGTGGGCACTAACATCGCTTGGGAACTTCCAGGTCATACCCTAAATCCATAAACGGAGTTCAGGACTCAAACAGGCAATCTGGCTACGTGCTTCCGACTGACTGTTTGGGAGCATTCTCTGTGACGTCATTCTACTGCTTCAGGGTCCTACTGATCCTTTGTCAACTTTGCAGGTAAATGGTCTACATATGAACAAGCTAATCATCCTCACAGATTCACCCTCCAGGTGGCAGTCAGAGGCCTGGACTCAAAAAATATGGCTGGAAATACGCCGCATGAGCTGTGGTTACTCTCCGGTGACACGAACGGGCCTTGGGAGTGTCATGGCACTGACATGAACGACACCAATAACCATAATGGTACCTCAAGGCCTCACCAACGTTCCTGAGACTTGGGACCATGGGTCTTTGAAGATCCAATCAAGTGGATGTCAAAGTCAGGCTGCCATTTTCTGCCGCGATTCTCTTGGCACTGGGCCTATATTTGTTTTTTTTTTCAAATGTAGTCGTTGTACCTAGTGAATTCCAGCCAGTAGAATCAAATCACGTGGTGGGTGACCATGAGTCCAGATTCCTTGCTTCGAACGACATAGCCAGGCTCGAATGGAGATTTATGACGGACTCGTATTACTCGGGAAGATAAGAAAGAGAACTATCTAGATTACCTTTGGAAAGCAGACGTGCACTTCTACCGTACACCTATAGTCACCGCCTACCATGGTTTGCTGTAATTCATCACCATGATGGTGATTTGACCCGAGGCTCCTTGAGACACAATGCGAACGCACAACACGATTGAATGGAACGAGAAACTAGCACGTTTGCTTGAGTACAGTACTGATCGTGGGGAAGCGAGAGAGCATTATAATAACGTATAGGTACTAGGGTGATTAGACAGATTCGCTAGCTATGCCAACCCTAACAAAAGATATGGTGGAGCAGTGCACAAGTGGGGCATCAAAAGCTCGGTTTGTACTAGTGGCTTATGGGAAACTGAGATTAGTCCAGTATATCATTGCTGTATAGAATACATCGTCACAAGAAGCTATAGCCATTAAAACCATCATTCACATGATACAACGTCAGGGAGAGAGCAGGAGACGCGGCTGGCCCAGAGAAGCGGACCCGAAATCAATCTGTCAGGCTCAGAATTAGTAAGTAGTCAAGTCGTGTGTGGGGTGTTTGGCACGTGATTCCACCTGTTCCGTCCGATACAAAACACGAGCATCTCCTCTGTTGGCAGGGAAAGCATTGCAAACTCTGCTTCAAATTTGGGTTCTCCTGTCCAGCAGCAATCGGATTCCATAGGTACTTTACGCGGCAGTCATTCCAGTACAGTTGTTGAAGGTCTCATCCTGTCACAACCAACGAGAAACTGAAAGTAACCGTCGAACATCAGAGCGACAAACAGCCGCCATGTGCACCGGCAAGTCGAGCGCCGTCCAGCGTCACTTTGCACAGTTTGAGCGTCATCAGCTCCAGCAGGTGAATAGTGAGATCGAGCTAGGATGGAATTGCGGAATATGGTGCGCTACATCGCTCTTATCTGAAGAGGTTTACATTAATTCATGGCACATAAGTCGGGTGACTGCGGAAGACCCGTGCGTGACGCGTTGTGGGCATCTACATTGTCGGTCTCATCTGAACGAAGTATGTCACCCTTATGTCGCAGTTCCTTCTCGTAGTAAAATTACAGGAAAAATAACCTCTGTCTTAATTTGTTAGTGGCTCTCCAAAAACCCATTGTGTCCAGTCTGCCAAACATTCTGCACACCTGCCCATGACGTTGTCCCCATTTTTTCGCGCGACCAAGCGTCGTCCTCACCTGTGGAGCCGCCAATTACATCTGAATGCTCTTCACCAGTACATGGCTTCCGGACACCCTCCACAGAAAGTTCTTTTGAATCCCCTGCCACAGATACATATCATCCATGGGAACCCTCACACCTTTTACCGGATTCGTCGCATGCACACGACCAGGCCCAGCCTCACACATTTAATTCACATATTTACGCACACTACCTTGGAATCGCACTCCGTGTTCTTGGACTAGCTTTGCTCTTGAGTGTTTTATTACCCGGTGGCTATTTTGCCGACTCTCCACCTTCCAGTCATCCAATCACATAATTTCCTCACTGTCTTCATACTCCGTACTTAATGATAAATTTATGCTTCTGCTATGGCGTCTCGCTTCTGCCCTCCCTTTTCTGGACTCTAATGTCAGGCAGCAAGCTGAAGGGGCCCAAGGACGGGTGCATCTGTACTACAACGGTAATGAACATGCGCTCTCGGAAGCTATGAATTCGACTCGGTGGACTTAGTTGCAATGCTCTGTGCTGTTGTGAGCCGAATTCTTACAGAGATGGATCATTATATCAATAATTCGGTTCTCAGCCTCCTCTAGTCTTATGGCTGATCAGTTAGAGTACATACCGCCTATGATGGAGGTCCCAAAAAATACATCAAGAATGCAAACTCGTATATAAAAGGCACCCTATCCCACTAAATAACAGGAGGCAGTGCATGGAAGCACCACACGAGAAGCACTGTCGCATGTAGCGACGAAGACAATAGTATTATTACTTCCACTGTAGGCCCAGCGGGATATCCTCAGCTCTTTAGGGAGTGAAAATATAACAACTCGCAAGGAGCAACAAATACTTCGATACGCGCAAGCTTCACTATCATACATGGTCAAGGCGAGGCTCAGTGGACAGGATGAGTTATAAATCAGTTCGGGAAGACTTTGGCAACGTTCTCCTTTGCCCATTCGGAGAAAGATTTCATACCGGGGTAAAGCTTGTGCGAAAGAACAGGGTCACGGAAAGGAGGTTTGGGGTACCCAAAGAGGGCCTCTGTGCCTTTGTTAATTGATGGAAAACGGAAAGGAACGAGGACTCACTGAAGCTATATCGAAGAAAATGCGAAAGTCATCTAATCAGAAGAATAACAAATTTGCTAGATGCAACTTACTTCGCATGGAATTCCGCGGGTATGGTATTGCCTTTCAATGCATCATAGGCTTTCTCGTCCACTTCCTGGACGTGAACAATTTTGCCGGAAACATCGCTGAGGACCTTGGCCATGTACCTTGCACTATAGAAATCGGTAATGATACGCATGTCTTTATCGAGCCATTCCTCTGGGTGGAGAAATGCAGCAAGGACGAAGGCGCCTTGAAAATAAGAGCCGTCAGCGGCATCAAAATTGATGATTCAACACAGCTGACCCGTCTCAGCCGCCGAATAGACAGCAAATGGCGCATCAGTGACGAGAGGAAGAGGGAAATCATAAGACCCATCGTCTCGCTTCCGGGGAGGTAGAGCGTTAGCAAAGTTCTCCATGTAAAATGCAGTGTAGAGTCTCAAATTAGGAAATAGATCAGATCAAAGCCTCCTCTGCCATTGACAATGTCAAGATCCTGGCAACACTTACGAAGTCCTTCCGACACCACTCTCCTTGAGATATTGGTCCACCTGACTCTTGCTCTCCCAGTGAGGGGCCTTGTATGGGGTACTATCGAGAGTAGACCAGACAAAGTGCTTTATACCGGTCGCTTTGACGGCATCTACGAGCAACTTTCCTTGCATCAATTCCCCATCGAATCCGACGCCTGGTTCCCAAACTTCAAAAGCAACATTAGTTTGTGCTTTCGGACAAGTTTGGCAAAGGTACAAACAATTGGTAATACCGAAAACTCCATATACGCCTTTGAATGCTTGCTTGAGGGATGCTAAATCTCTCAGGTCGGCCTTGACAACTTCTGCCCCTTTGGCAGCCAATTCTTGGCACGTGAATTGATAAACATTGTCAGCTATACAACAACTCATGAGGAGAGTGTGTGGGTACCTTTAGCAGCAGGACCGTCGGGGTTGCGGGTGAGAGCACGCACGGCAAATGTACCGTCATTAAGGAGAAATTTAGCGACACTGCCGCCCTGGAGGCCAGTTGCTCCTGTGACAGCGATGGTCTTCTTTGACGACATTAGTGTTTTTTATCAGTGGTAGTCAGGTGAGGCAGTTGAAAAAGATTGTGGAAAAGATTGGTAGTGGAGGATCCCACCGATGGGTTTATAGGCACCTGTCCTGCCTACTAGTTTTGTTGATCCATGATTTGGGGAGCTTAGTTATATTGAAATTTATAAGCAGAATTGATCGTTTGACGAGGCGGAGGTTTATAAGCCACGGTAAAGGACTGGGTAAGTGGGCCATTTCTTCCTGCTTCGGTAGGTATAAGGGGCGGGATCCCATTGGACTATTACAAACTTCGACGTACCACGGCCAGCAAAGACTGAGGGACATACATAATACCATAAGTAGTATAGGCATGTAGACAGTACATCACTAAGGCCGCTTGATTGTGGCCCTCGCTAACCGGCTATAAACAAGCTTCTCGGCCATCGGAACAACACCGACCAGCTGGTGGTCGTCAGGTGAGGCAGTTAAAAAAAGATTGCCAGCGGAGGCCCTCACCGATCGGATTGTATATATGCCCGCTGCTTACCAGTACTGTTTATCAATAATTCGGGGGAGCTCTATTTACAGTCATAAGCAGAATTGACAAGTACTCTAACGTGGGACGCTGAAGTTTATCAGCGTCTTTCCGTGCACCTGAGCATCCACGGTGTAAGAGAGGAATCCTCTCCGAGACGACAGTAGGGAGCAACAAAATGATGAAATATGAATAGCTCCTGAGATTGCGTGCCTCAATGACCAATCAATGGCCAATCAAGGTACATAGTTGCCCACCAGCAACCCCATGAGTACCAGCCCATGCAGACTTCACTCTACACAACTTGAATGGGGAGCCCATCCCATTAAATGACATGTGCTCAAAACCTTCAGAGAATAGGGCTAGAAGAGCGTCTGTTTTCTGAGGTCACTGCTGGCATTCCTGGGCTCAACATGAGCTCAACCAATAACAATGCCCACAGCCTTTCTTCTTCATCCTCCGTTCCCTCTGGCACAAAGATGGCTAGCTCTCTTGACAACAACACTATGTATAGCACCAGCAAGAGCAATAGCAATGGCTCAGTGTATATTCCTGTCATGCAGAGTATGAGTCCCACAGGAGTGGTGCTGGCTGGGGTCAATGTTGTTGTAATCTGAACGGGATAATCTCAGTCCATATATTGTGGATACGGCTCAGTGTAGTTACCTGAACAGGATAATCTACAGACACAAATATAAATATGGACTGGAGAAAAAAGTGAACTGATGTCTCTCACCTCAGTCCATATATTGTGGATACGGCTGAGGATGAGTGACCAGCTGCAGACATGTTATATACATCTGCAGTGGCAAAAACTATTTTATGTAATGTGTAGGTGTGACAACGTATGAAACAACGGCACTGTTGGGGGATGACACACCGTGACGGACATTAATGTGGATAAATCACACAGTGCATGTGAGCCATAGATGCAGATATGTTCCATATCACAACACCCCCCCTCACTGTGGTGTTATTGGACAGCTCAGTGTGTCAGATCCTTGTAGTCCCATTTCCTGTGTGAATTTCTTGTGTTTGCAGTGAGGTAGTGCCTTCGTCATGATGTCAGCGGTCATATCAGCGGTAGGAACATATTGAAAATAAACATCTTTGTCCTTGACTCGTTCGCGTGTGTAATGATATTGAACATCAATATGCTTGGATCAGGCATGAAAGGTGGGGTCTTTTGTGAGGGAGATAGATCCGGTGTTGTCGCTGTGGATAATGGTTGTGTCCTGTTTATGACCCAGAATGTCGAGCAAGCGATGAAGCCACATGGCTTCTTTTGTTGCATGGCAACTGGCCACATACTCTGCCTCACAACTGGATGTGGTGACCACTGATTGTCGCTTTGAGCTCCAGGAAATTGTTCCGTGCCCTAGGATGAACACGTAGCCCAATGTAGACCAACGAGTGTCCATACATCCTGCATAGTCTGAATCAGTGTAACCATGGAGTGTAATCTCCCCTTTTCCACCAAGGACGAGAGTGTGGTCACAGGTACGCTTTAGGTATCGGAGAACACGCTGTAGTGCCGTCCAGTGTGCTTGTCCAGGGTTTGAGTTAAATTGGCTGAGCTTGTTGGTTGCATATATGATGTCTGGTCAAGTCACAAGCGATAGGTACATCAATGACCTGACACCTGCAACATATGGCACTTTTGCCATGTGTGTTCGCTCAGCATCTGACATGGGGGACATTGATTTTGACAGAGTAACGTTTGGGTCAAGTGGTGTGGTAACACCGTAACTGTCTTCCATTCCAAACCATTTGATGACTGTGTCAATGAAGGCACCCTGAGATAGAGAGATGGTGCGTGCATTTCGATCCCAAGTCACAGCCATGCCAAGGAACCATCGTATTTCACCCATACCCATGACATCGATAATTTTGCATAGATCTTCGAGTGTCGTAGATAGTGTTTGTTGATTACTCGTGGCGACAGCCATGTCATCAACGTGTATCATAATCATGGCATCACCTGTTGCGCCGCATTTGATAAAGACACTGTGGTCAACACTCACCCGGTGTCGGTTCGCTTAAGGAATAGATCCTATAAGCCTGCACGCAACGGTCCTAGCAAACAGACGGTGTGTAACGCAGTTGTTCAGCACTCCAAAGATCAATCAGGGCGAGGGGTAAGTAACAGGGAAGTGGGATAGTGCTCTGTGGTTGGATGGGGATGGGAGCTAAAGGTCAGTCCCGATGGCTGATCGTGCTCTGTGACTGGATGACAATGCAGAGCCCGGTTGGGAGGTACGCGAAAGCTGGTTTCAAGAGAAGCAACCTCTCGGTGGTGGAGGGAAATCTGATCGTTGAACCAAGGTGTTTTACCTCAGTGTAGAGATGATGGATTGTGATGTAGAGCATAGAGCGTAGACTTAGAGCATGGACTTTGACTTTAGAGCGTTGGCTGAAAACTTGTTGATTTATTCCAAAGGCAAAAACTAGTGCCCTTTTATATACAAATCCCCAGGGCACAATGACACAATATGAGGAGCAAATGATGCGATATGATGCAAGAAATGCTGATCAAGCCAGCTGATGAAGCGTGTGAAGTTGAACTACTAATGGGGAAATCATAGAGAAATGAAATGACAGATAGGGGTAATCTTTGTAAGAATAGGGGGTGATGAGTAATAAAAGAACCAAAAATAGAACAAGGATGAGTAAGTTGTGTATGAATGAATTAAAAGATGAAACAGGGGTGAGTCATATAAAAGAACAATAGAAACGTCCACCAATACCATCTTCCCTACGGCTCCGAAGGTAAATTGACCCTGAGTCACATGAGGACTTCAGTCAGCATCCACAACAAATACTCCTTATTGTCTTAGTGATCTGTCTCCATATGGTATCCTGTTCCGAGAGTATTCGGTCCCTTTGCCTGACACGATGTAACCTGAGTCGGATTGAAGTGGGAGGATAGGTCAGCGATGGCGACTGAAATTCTACCTCACGTTTGACTCTTCTATCCATGTTACGATATAGAGGTGAAATGTCGAGGAATGTATATGGTTCAACGGAATTGTGAAAGAATATGGGATCGCCAATGGCATAAGAGAGACATGGTGGGGATCTTGGACGTTGAAAGAGTTTTGGAAGTATTTTGACACGTGGAGGTGCCCGTGGAGCTCGGTGTATTTTTGATAGTCCTCTGTGTCCAGAGACCAGTGTGACGTATTATTAGAAGTGATGTTGGAGAGGGGAATAGAATGGGAAGCCATGTGAATGATGATGAAAGGATTGGTGTGAATAGAAGGCTGATAATGATTGATGGCAATGAAACACGAGTGACGATCGATGGCTAGAATTAGAGACTGAGGTGGAGAGGGAGTTGCGGCGCTATTTAAAAGTTGATACGAAAAGACGCTGGCGGAGTTGGACTGTCAGAGTGGTTCGATATGCGTCCTCGATGCGTCCTGGCTCGTCACCGTGGGGGGGTAGTAACATCTGTACGCCTTGGAATGTTCTGAATATCCTACTAATAAGCCCTCTATGGAACGAGTGTGTGTTTTTGGGTGGTGTTCAGATTTTGCAAGGATGAAAGCTCTGCAGCCAATTTCCCGTAGATGTGATACATTGGGTTTGATACCATAGTAAGCCTCATATGGGGTAATGTTTTTGAGTGTGTGAGTGGGAGTGTGATCCTTAATGTACACAGTCATCCTGATGCATTCCCCCCAGAGTTTTGGTGGGAACTTGTTGTCAGACATGATGGCTCGAGCACGGTTGAAAAGGGTGTGATGTACTCTCTCCACCTTCCCATTTTGTGCTGATGAATAGGGAGCCGTTGTTTGGTGTTTAATACCGTTGTGTTTCAAGTAATTCTCAAACTCCTTCGATGTGTACTCCCCTCCATTGTCCATTTGGAAAATATTGACAGTGAGATTTGTTTCACGTTCAACAAGTGCCTTCCATGCCTTGAAATATTCGAACGCCTCCCCCTTTTGTTTGAGGATATATACCCAGGTTTTCTGAGAGAAATCATCTATAAAGTTGAGTGTATACAGTCCACCATGCGGTGTCTGCACAACTTCTGGACCTGTGATGTCCGAGAACACCTTGTCAAGCAGCCTATCTGCCCTCCCTCCCTCCTGCACATTTGGTACCGGCGTTCTTGTCTGTTTACCAAGAATGCAGTGATCACAAGTTTGTGGGAGGTTGGAGAGGTTAGTAGGCATACCTGTGACTAGGTGATTTTCAGCCATACGTAAGATCGAATCATAGCTTATATGTCCCAGTCGATGACGCCATGTCTCGAGATTTGGGGCTGTACAGGCAAGTAACAATTGTTCATGGGTAGGATTCCCAATTAGGTGATACAGTCCTGTGCCTGACCTGTTACCTTGTGCGATGATTTTGGTTCCTCGTAGCATTGAACACCCATTTGAAGAAAAGATAGCATCCAACCTAGTATCGCCAAGCCTTCCAATGGAAATGAGTTGCAACTTGGCATCCAGAATGTATAATGTGTCATGGAGCAGTAGTTGGCGCCCTTTCCCACATTGTAATCTTATTGTACCTAGTGCAACAGCTTTAATACTTGAGCCATTTATGCCCTGAATGTTGCATGGTGGTATTGAGTGGAGGTCAGTGAAATCATTTTTGATTGGGGAGCAGTGACTCGTCGCTCCAGAGTCAAAGTAATATGGCAAGGTGGTTGCTGTACATCCCACAACATCGTTCCAGTCCACTGAAGATTCAATTGATAGTGGGGATGGATCCTGGAGGAGCGCACAAGATTCAGATCCAGAGTCGCTACCGGGAACCTCTGTGATAGCAGCGTGAACCTGTTCCTTCTTTTTCTCCTTATGCAGCTTTTCCTTCGCTGTTTTCCACCAATCCGGAGCCTTTCCTTCATTACCCCCCCCCCCCTTTCTCCCGGCATTTCTTGATTGTGTGTCCATTTTTGTTGCAATTAGAACACTTTAGAGATTTGTTTGTGGCTTTTGCAAGTTTCAGCTTTGTTGCAAGCAGCGTATCTTCATTTTTGATGAATTCACGTTGCCAGGACTCCTGTGCTTCAGCTTCGATGCGTTGGATAATCATGGAGGGGGTGAGTGCCAATGGGGAGACCATGAGTATTTTGCGCAGGCCTTTGAACTCGCTGTCGCACATCACATGGAGTAGTAGTCCAACAGTCCATTCATCCTTGGTGGGGGGTTTGTCGCTGTATATGACTTCTATGTAATCTCTAAGGTTGGTAAGAATGGAGGAGGCAGCTGTGGCAGCAGTGAAATGCAGATGCATTGCATTTTGAAGAGCATTGAATTTTGAATTGATACCACTTTGGTACGTCTTTCTTTTGAGATGATTCCAGGCTTTGGAAGCAGTGGCATATTGTTCTATCTCCTGAGAAAGTGAGTCTTTGACAACCTGACATAATGCTCCAATGATTTGATTGTTCATTTCTTTCCAGTCAACCAATTTGGCTGCTTCTGTAGGGGAAACTTACTTGTCCCCATCAACATATGTCCATGTGCCACTTGCCTGAAGGGTCACACAACATTTCCTGGACCACTGTGGCCAAGTACCAACAGTAGTCTACCCACAGTTTTCTCAGTAAGTCTGATGTCCATTTTGCTGGTGAATAATCAAGTCCACATTGATATGTGAATGGTATGTGCAGTAAATCTTTTGTTTTTAAACGTGTGGACCGGGGCCCATAACCTGTTGTAATCTGAACAGGATAATCTCAGTCTGTATATTGTGGATACGGCTCAGTGTAGTTACCTGAACAGGATAATCTACAGACACAAATATAAATATGGACTGGAGAAAAAAGTGAACTGATGTCTCTCACCTCAGTCCATATATTGTGGATACGGCTGAGGATGAGTGACCAGCTGCAGACATGTTATATACATCTGCAGTGGCAAAAACTATTTTATGTAATGTGTAGGTGTGACAATGTATGAAACAATGGCACTGTTGGGGGATGACACACCGTGACGGACATTAATGTGGATAAATCACACAGTGCATGTGAGCCATAGATGCAGATATGTTCCATATCACAACAAATGTTGGGGCTGGTATTGGGTATGGCAATGCTCATATGGATGATGATGGTGAAGATGTAGAAGGGGGGGATATATATTGAAAAATACATGATGGTGTTTCCTCTATTTTCTTTTGGACAAGTGTAGTGCTGTGCTTATGTGAAGTTTGTTTTATGCCTTTTCTATGTATTGGAAATGCTACCCAACACTGTTCAAAACTTATCAGATGTGTTCTAAAACCCTGCAGCTTCCTACAACTCATCAATTTTCTGGGATCTCACAAAACCTGTAAGTAACCAAGGTACTTACTTACTATAGTATATAATTATAATGTATGCAGCATTCCATTAAGGAATACTGTCTTCTTGGTAGATATATGCACCCATAGGGTGCATATGTATAGTTATTATGTAAGCCAGTGGACCCAAGTACATGTGTGGGTCCACATATAGTAGACAGACCTTAGTAAACAATTACACTGTACAGCACATCACACAACCAATATACCTGGTTGAGTTCTGTGTAACAGTGTGAACTAAGACACCCATTTACACTTTTTTGAACTTCCAGGGGGGAATCAATTGATTCTTCCTCATTATTGAAGTTTTCTAGTAAATACTAGAAAACCAGCTGTTGCTGGTGTACAGATGTATGCCAACCCCCCCAGTCGCTCATATAAGTGAGCAACTAGACTAACTTAGTTAGTCTACAAAGATAGAAGAAAGAAAGGACTCATCATAACGATGACTTGCAGTAGAGTGAGTTGTGCTGGCAGCACCCAGTACATCATAAATGATGAATGGCGGCGCATAGCCAGCAGCAGAAGCTCCCATGAAGGGGAGCTAGACTCTAGAGAAGTCATAGGGACTTCTCATAAGAAGAATTCTAGGAGAAAGTCATCATGGTCATGAGACCACACAGACAATTGCACAATAGATTGACTGTCAAACAGGAACCCCTCATCAAGTGGTTCTCTGATTAGAGAAGAAAGGAGGAGACAGTCATTAACTGCCTCCTGTTATGACTGTATTCATTAATGCCCAGATCCCTGTCTGATCCACTCAGATCCCCATGCACATGAAATCTATACTCCATTTGGAAATGATCATGTCTCCATTAATCTGTCCGATTGTCACAGTTGATCTTGCTCATCCACCTCCAGTTCCAATTGATGCATCAGCATCACCATAGGAACCTGGACATCCATCCCCATCAGACTCGGACATATTCATGTAAGGCTGTCAGCCTTGGAGATCTATCACCAGTGTGATGACTATATTCATTAACATCCAGATCCCCATCCGATCCACTCAGATCCCCACGCGTATGAAATCTATACTCCATTTGGAAACCGCCATCTCCATCTACTTGTCCGATTGTCACTGCCAATTCCACCCATCCATCTCTGGTTCCAATTGATGCATCAGCATCACCATAGGAACCTGGACATCTGTCATTGGACTTGGACATACTCATGTAAGGCCATTGGCCTCGGAGACCCATCACCAGAGTAATTATTATTAGATTTCAAAATATGTATTTAAGTTGCCTGACTGGGGACTTCATTCCCCAGTTTGAATATCAAATCACGCCTAGTTCCTAAGTCTGATCCTAACTCTAAGTCGTACTCCGTCTCTGAAATCTCGGACACCGGTATTAGTGAGGGTGCAGCACATAAGCTGAAGCCAAGTCCATTCCGACCCCCATGACGTACTCCAACTCTGACCCAACCTCTGACCCAACCTCCAACCCAATCTCCGACCCCCAATCGGACCTAGTGCGTAACAGTATATTCGAACTGCCATACTCACTCCTACCAATGCCACGATCCACCACCAATTCCGAATGTGCACGAACCATCGAGGTGCCCACTCCCAGCATTGACACCATCCCTGAGGTCGTCAAAGAACCGATGGACCACATAGAGGCCATCAATGAAGAAGATGACACCCCGCCCTCTCCAAATCTGGCACAAGCCATCTCCCTGCTCGCCAGCAGCATCCGTAACCCACAAGCTCCTAAGTCCCAGACCAAGGTCTGAGAACCTGACCCCTTTGATGGCTCTGATCCGCAAAAGCTCCAGCCGTTCTTGGTGCAATGCCGGTTGAATTTCTGTGACCGCCCCGACGCGTTCACATCCGATCGGGTGAAGGTCACCTTCGCCATGTCCTATCTCAAG
Source organism: Cantharellus purpuraceus (assembly GCA_025174535.1). Taxonomy (NCBI): domain Eukaryota; kingdom Fungi; phylum Basidiomycota; class Agaricomycetes; order Cantharellales; family Hydnaceae; genus Cantharellus; species Cantharellus purpuraceus. The sequence continues at coordinate 1,924,165 of JALBUN010000003.1, read as the reverse complement.
GGCACCGCACTGGACTACTTTGAGCCAGCGCTCATGGACGACTCTGATGACCCGATATGGTCAGATGACTACTCTGACTTCATCTCCAAACTTTGGACCAATTTTGGTCCTTACAACCTTAAGGCTGATGCCGAGAATGAACTCGATTGACTTTGGATGAAGGAAAATCACAAAATTGCAAAATACATTGTGAGTTTCCAGCAGCTAGCCCCAAAAGTCCAATGGGGCGATGCCGCACTCCGACACCAATTTTACGTTGGACTCCCATCCCACATCAAGGATGAGATATCACACATCAGTAAGCTGGATACTTTGGTTACCCTTTGCAAGCTCGCCAATCCATCGACACCCGTTATTGGGAATGTCAATCTGAGGTCTCCTGCGAAAATTTGGCCAATAACAAATCAGACAAATCATTGGACAAGACCCCAAAGTCCAACAAGGGCTCCGATAAGAGGACCACTGCCAACTCAGGCCAGAAGTCAAACACTGGTAACGCTGCTGCTTCCGGTTCCGGTCAGAACAATTCCGGCACCAGCAATAACTCCAGAACTCGCAAGAGTACTCCGGACCTCTCCACCAAGCTGGGGAAGGACGGAAAACTTACCCAGCAGGAATGCCAGCACCGCATGGACAACAACCTCTGTCTGTTCTGCAGAAAGCCTGGCCACCAAGCCAAGGATTGCAACAAGGCAACCTCATCCACAGCAAAGGCAAAGGGCCGTGCCACCAACACCACGATGGACCCAAAAAAATAGCAAGCAGTCCTATAGCCTCCATATGGGCTGAGGGCTGCGTTGGTACTCCCTGTATGACAAATGAGGTCCACCTGAACGCATCCACTCTTTCCCACTCTGACTCTCTTACCCTCCTCATCTACTCCGACTCCATTCCCGATACTGCTATTCAAGCATTAATTGACTCCGGTTCTACTCATTGTTCCCTCAATTCCTCTTTTTCCGATTTACATAAACTCCATACATACACCATAACTCTGATATCACTCTGATTATTTGATGGCACTACTAATGCTGTTATTTCACAAGCTATAGATCTGTCTATCCATTTTTCTGTTGGAGAAATCCAGAACCTTACATTCTATGTTACTCCACTTGACTCCAGCTGTTCTGTGGTTTTCAGACATAACTGGCTCACCCACTACAATCCGTTGATTGACTGGGCATTGGGCCATATCACATTCCGTTCTCCAGTACAGGCTGTGTCATCCCCGACATCACCAGCAACTTTAGGTGCAAAACTATCTTCCGCCTCCGCTGACTCCACTCCGATAGATACTCCATCTACCCGGCTGTTTATATCACTGGTGGACGCTATGGTCTTCGCCAGACTAAGCAAACTGGATGGTTCTCACACATTCCAGGTTCACCTCTCCGATCTGATATTCCTCGCCGCTTGTTTCACCCAATCAACTCCACCAGACCTATCTATGGTTCCTAAGGAGTATCATGAGTTTGCCAATGTGTTCAGCAAGTCTAAAGCCGACTCCCTAGCAGAACACCAACCATACGATCTCAAGATTGAACTGGAGGACAACTCCACCCCTCCACTTGGCCCTATCTACTTGCTATCCCAAAAAAAGCTACTGGCTCTCCAAACATTCATAGACGAGAACTTGGCCACGGGCTTCATCCGCCCATCCCTATCACCCCATGGAGCTCCGGTCCTATTTGTCCACAAAAAGGACGGATCACTCCGTCTATGCATTGACTTCCGTGGACTCAACAAGATCACCAAGAAAGACTGATACCCAATACCCCGCACTGCGGACCTACTCGAGAGTCCTCGAAAGGCTAAGATCTATTCCAAAATAGATCTCCGACATGCCTACCATCTAGTCCACATCCGAGAAGGCAACAAATGGAAAACAACTTTCCGCACACAATATGGATCTTTCGAGTGGTGCACCATGCCCTTTGGACTAACCAATGCTCCAGCCACCTTCCAGAGGTTCATGAATGATACCTTCGCCGACCTCCTCGATGTGACTGTCCTCGTTTACCTAGACGACATTTTGGTATATTCGGACAACGAAGAAGAACATCGGACACATGTCCAAGATGTACTCTGACATCTCCGAAAACATGGCCTCTTCACCCACGCTGACAAATGCGAATTCCACTCCGACTTGGTTGAATACCTAGGCTATATCCTCTCCCCGACCGGATTGACAATGTCTGATGACAAAATCAAAGCCATACAGGAATGGCTGGAACCCTGGAAAGTCAAGGACGTACAGTCCTTCCTAGGGTTCGCCAACTTCTACCACCACTTCATTCACGGCTACTCTGATATCACTGTTCCGCTCACCTGACTCACTAGGAAGGGTATCCAATGGAATTTCACCGATGAATGTAGACAGAGTTTTGAGACCTTGAAAAAGGCCTTTACTTCCGCTCTGATACTGACTCATTGGGTTCCAGACGTTCCTATCCTATTAGAGACCGATGCCTCTGACTATGCACTCACCGCAATCCTGTCCATCATCTCTCTGGATGATGGACAAGTCCATCCAATCACTTTTCACTTGTGTACATTTACGCCCCCCCAAACTGAACTATGACATCCATGACAAAGAGCTCCTTGCCATATATGAAGCCTGTTGAAAAAAAAATTTCACCTTGCTGGGGGTGTGTTGAGAATAGATTTCGAATAGGGACAGAGGGAGTAATGGGAACTGGGTTTATGCATAGTCGAATTGAAGATATACTTGAATAGTATCTTCCTACGAAGTTTGATGAACTTTGGTGTGATCTTCGTCTAGATATTGACAATTTGAGCAGGGATCAGGAGCAGATGACTCGAATGAGAGTAAATGCTTAATAGAAAATCAACCAGTGGAGATTAGGCTTCGCAAACTGGGATTCGAATATATGTTGCAATACTCTGGAAGATTATGCAAAAGATTGTAGAAATATGCGTTCGTTCTGGAGTTATTCCAGAAACGAATAGTTCAGACACAGTCAACAAAAACAAGTGAGAGTAAATTCTCTGGTCCATTGCATATCTAGCTAGGCGTGTTTTATACAAGATATGCATGCTAATAACTCGTGATAAAAGTTCTGTGTTATGTGAATAAAGGGAAAGTGATTTATGATAAAAAACAAAATGGGGGGGTGATGTCAAATAGGGAAAAATGACGAAATAAATCAAAAGAAAAATTAGGGTGAATGTTCAGATCATTGTGGAGCTCCTTTCCCCTCTCAGTCATTTCCCCTCGTCTCCTTATCCCCTCCTAAGCTCCTGAGCCTCCTATATTCTCCTATCCCTCCTATCCCTTTTGTTCCCCCTCTCCTTTTTCTCCCCAGAAGTCTGGTTTTCCAAATAACAAAGCCTTCTGGATATGGAGACACTACCTTGAAGGTCCCTCTGATCTGGTGGATGTCATAACTGACCACAAAAACTTGGAATACTTCTCCACAACGAAACTGCTCACCTGGAGACAGGTCCGATGGTCCAAATACCTATCTCAGTTCAATCTTGTTATCTGTTTCCGTCCAGGTCAACTCAGAGCAAAGCCCGATGTGTTAACTAGATGCTGGGATGTCTACCCTAAAGAGGGGAATAGCGACTATGCCACTGTAAACCCACACAACTTTTGTCCTGTGTTTACTAACATTCAACACTACTGTAACTCCTGCACCATGTGTATGCGCTCAAAATCGCAAAGGCACAAACCCTACAGAATGCTTAAGCAACTTCCGGTCCCAGAGCAACCATGGAACTCCATCTCCATGGATTTCATAGAGAAGCTCCCCCCATTGCTCAGATACAACACCATACTCGTGATTGTCAACAGGTTCACTAAACAATCACTATTTATTCCGATGCATGACACCATCACCTCTGCCTCACTAGCTAAGTTGTTCGTCCTCCATGTATTCTCTAAACACAGAGTCCCATCACATGTCATGTCCGATCAGGGTTTGGAGTTCGTGTCCTCCTTCTTCCACACATTAGGAAAGGCTCTCGACATGAAGCTTCACTTCACCTCCAGATACCATCCTGAAGGAGACGGACAAACAGAACAAATGAATCAGTCCCTGGAGCAATATCTCCGAGTCTATTGTAACTATCAACAAGACAACTGGGCTGATCTACTTCCGATAGCAGAGTTTGCCTACAACAATGCTCTGAACGCGACTACTGGCATCTCTCCATTCTTTGCTAATAAAGGCTATCATCCGAACATCTCCGTCCACCCTGAGAAAGAACTTGCCTCCACCAAAGCCCGCCAATTTGTAACCGACCTCGATCAACTACACCAACATCTCCGAGAAACCATCTCCGATACTCAGAAACAATACCAAGTCTCCACAGACCAACGCTGCATTCTGGCTCCGGACCTGCAAATCGGAGACAAAGTATTCGTTAAGGCCAAACTCTTCCAGACCACCTGCCCATCGAAGAAACTCTCTGAGAAATACTTAGATCCTTATGAGGTCATTGCTCGCACAGGCAGCAGGTCCTTCACCCTCTGCCTCCTGGACCACTTCCGAGCAGTTCATCCAGTCTTTCATATATCAATGCTCAAACCCGCTACTATGAACGAGATCTCCAGTTGCACGCAACCCCCACCTCCCCCGATCATCATCAAAGGAGACAATGAATATGAGATATCTGAGATCCTGGACTCGAAGATCGACTGTCGATACAAGTGCAAGCTCCAGTACTTAGTCAAATGGACTGGATACGAAGGCACCGATGAAGAGTCCTCATGGGTTTCCATGTCTGAACTCGATCATGCATCCAAATCCATCTCCGACTTTCACTCTGCTTATCCAGACAAACCTGGCCCTCTTATGAATCTTTAAGTTTGATTACTAATGCTAATTCTATTATTTTGCATCATCATTTTATTACAAGTCACAAGGAAAATTACCAGCCTGCCCAAAAAACTCTGAAGGAATCACTCCGCCTCATTTTTCTCTGCTCTGAAATTTATAATCATTTTCATTTTTATTTTTATACATCGCATTTCCTTTTCCCCTTTCCCTTATCTACCTCAGGCTCCATCTCTGACTCATCATCACTCTCTACATCCAACACCCAATCTTTCTCATCCCCCATGTCCGAATCCTCGTCCAAAGGGGCCATGAACTTCCACAACCGACGTAACTCAGCCATCCGCTGACCCTCCAGAACCTCCTTCCATTTCATCGTCTTCACCAAGTCCACTAGCAACCCCTCCATCCGCTGGAGGTGCTCCGACTGCAGGTTAACCAGCCGGATAAGCTGGCCCATGGTACTATTGGGTGCAGAGACGCGCCCCGTACCTGCACCAGTCGTTGCCCCTCCCAATCCAACACTGCTACCCCCAGCTGCCACAGCACCCATCTCCATCCACCGCTTCTTGGTCAGATGACCTTCTGTTTCTTTCTCCACCCCTCCTTGTACCACTAGTTGGGGCTTGACACTCTGACTCCAGGGATTGAACTTTCCATCGATTCTACACCCTCCTTTCTGACCCCAACAACGATCACAGGACCGAAGGCAGCGAGTTGGGCCGGTAGGCCACACACACTCTATGCCCGCATCATGACACAAGTCACAAGTTACGCTGGGCCCGCCAAATGGCTCCGCTGGAGCCAGAGCCTTGGGTGGTCCACCCCTTCTTGATGCAGCCTCCAAGTGTTCCCTCTCCTCCTCCTTTTCCTGCTGTTCTGCCGCCGCCTTCTCCATCTTGCGCTTGTGAAGCTGGATCGCTGACCTAGCAACACACAGCTCCTTCTTACGGGTCACCAACACATGACTCTCCGCCTTGCACCATATGACCCTCCAATCCGCCTCCCGCTTCTCCATATCAGCACTCGGGTGCGCCTTCAATGAAAAGACCGCGACATCGAGATTCTTCTTGGTGATAGCAGCATAGAGCTCCGCTCTTTTGCAAGCCTCAACCACGGCTACCCAAGCCATCTCCTCATAACAATTTGAAGTTGGATCTGGCTCCGCATCTGTCCCAACATCCACACCCACCTCAGGCTCCGCATTTGCATTGAGCTCCATATTGGCATCAGGATCCGCCCCCACCTCCGCCCTCTCTGCCTCTGCCGCTTCATCTTCCTCAGCTGCACCCAACCCAAATAATGGCCATACCTGCGGACGTAACGGTGAGTCCACCGCAGTGACAGTTGTCAGATGAGCTGTCTCCGTCTGTGTAACGGAGATGATGGCGACCTCGGGGGTCCCTGTCCACATAGGCACACTTGGACTTCCTGGGCTGGTCGCCCCTGCCCCAGTCACCTCCTCCTCTACCTCCATGGTGGCTTCTAGCTCGTGCGCCTGCTCCTCCACTTCCTTCAGTCTCACGGCCTCCATCATGGCCGCAAGTTCCTTGACCCTGCGGGCTCTCTCGGCCTTTGCTTCCTCCTCTTTCCTTCTCTGTTCTGTCTCTGCCACCTCTTTCCACCTCTGCTCCTCCTCCTCCTTCCATCTCCGTTCTGCCTCCTCCTCCTCCTTCCGTCTCCATTCTGCCTCCTCCTCCTCCTTCCATCTCCATTCTGCTTCCTCCCCCTCTTTCTGTTTCCGCTCCTCTTCCTCTTCCTTCCATCAGGCCAAGAGCAACTGCTCAAGCTTGGCCACACTCATGCTTGCCAAAGGGTTTGACATCATTGAGGATAAGACCTCAATCATGCCCCTCCTTTTATATGTCTCCAGACCCCCAGTATAACTCTGACTGCACCCAACTGTCTCACCTATTCAATCCACGGACATGAGGCCTCAGGGGCTTGGCCTTAATGGAGAGATACTGTGATGACGATATTCATTAACGTCCAGATCCCCATCCGATCCACTCAGATCCCCGCGCGTATGAAATCTATACTCCATTTGGAAACTGATGGCCTCAGAGACCCATCACCAGAGTAATTATTATTAGATTTCAAAATATGTATTTAAGTTGCCTGACTGGGGACTTCATTCCCCAGTTTGAATATCAAATCACACCTAGTTCCTAAGTCTGATCCTAACTCTAAGTCATACTCTGTCTCCGAAATCTCGGACACCGGTATTAGTGAGGGCACAGCACATAAGCTGAAGCCAAGTCCGTTCTGACCCCCATGATGTACTCCGACTCCGACCCAACCTCCAACCCAATCTCCAACCCCCAATCGGACCTAGTGCATAACAACCAGAGTAATTATTATTAGATTTCAAATATGTATTTAAGTTGCCCAACTGGGGACTTCATTCCCCAGTTCAAATATCAAACCACACCTAGCTCCTAAGTCCTATCCTAACTATCTAAGTCATACACTGTCTCTGAAATCTCAGACACAGGTATTAGTGAGGGTGCAGCACATAAGCTGAAGCCATGTCTGTTCCGACCCCCCATGATGCACCCAGATCCCTGCTCCAACTCCAACACAATCTCTGACCCCCAATTGGACCTAGTGTGTAACACCTCCAATGTTCCCAAAGGAAAGGAATGTGCTCAATATACAAGCATAAGTAGGAGTAGCAATACTTCTACTAGGGAATCATGCAGCATGGAGTGGCGTGAAACCCACAGGTCAATCATGAGATTGACTGAACAACTCATGCATAATCAACATGAGATGAAGAGCATTAGTGAAGCTAGTGCTCAGGCAGCTAAGATGGCTGCCAAAGCAGGACATGCTGTCACTACTATGGGGCAGCAAATTGCAGAGCTAGGAACAATGTTAAAATCACTCCAAGAGAACTCTGAGTGATGCAAGTTGCATTGCTGAAGATCAGATTCTTGACAAGAATCTGAATCCAGAGAGTCTGGATCCAACTGGGGTGAGAGGATCCAACAGAATGATTGGTTGAACAGAGGAAATTAGATTCCTCCAATGGAGGGAATAAGAGACCCAGTAATCCCTGTAAGGCAAGGATTATGTAAATGAGTGTCTTAGTTCACACTGTTACACAGAACTCAACCAAGTATATTGGTTGTGCAATGTGCTGTACAGTGTGGTTGTCAACTAAGGTCTGTCTACTACATGTGGACCCACATGTGTACTTGGGTCCACTGGCTTACATAATAACTATACATATGCACCCATAGGGTGCATATATCTACTAAGGAGACAGTATTCCTTAATGGAATGCTGCATACATTATAATTATATACTATGATGCTTGTTCAGAAATACAACAAATACGTATGTACAACCTACTTTCCTCAAATTTTATACAATACACTTCAATTCAAACTTATTTTCATATTTCAACATGATTCTCAAATTTTACACAATATACTAGATTAAAACATATTTTGATATTTTTGCATAATTCTCAAAAATAATTGTTTTTTCCCCATTTAGTGGTGGCAACTCCCTTGAGGGAACATCCAAATATCATTGATTCTTTCTTATACAATACTTGTAACATAATTTGAACTATCTTTAATCCCCACCTGGTATTTGTATATCTAAATACCCTATATAATACCAATTATATTCATATATACATTCCTATTATATCCATGTAAATAATTATGTTCATCTCAACCAAATATCTTATCTTTTAAAGTTTATTAAAATATAGAATATATGTTTATATTTATGAAAATTTCACACATCTGAAATCTTTTAAGATATCCAAATTGTAACTCCCTGGCTTTATGTATCATTGAAATCCTGATGTACATCAGAATATTGTATACTGACATGATTCCGAACAAGCGTCTATAGTAAGTAAGTACCTTGGGTACTTAAAGATTACTGATCCAGATTGAGGAGGAAACTCCTCAATCTATGGCAAAGGAGCTCAATCAAGAGATTGAGCTATGGAAACAACAAGAAGTTGAGGCTTCTCATAAACACAGATTAGCCCTCAAACAGAAGGCTAAACATGCAGAGCAGGAGCTTGGCCAGCTGTTTAGAAAGCAGTGGCCCCAGCAAGAGCTCAATGTGGCTGTCAACTTAAACTGACATGCACTGAACAGTTATCAGCATGTACGAGCGGCAGGCCTTTCAGGAGACACCCACCATGAACAACAAGATACCCAATGTGTAAGTACCCAAGGTACTTACTTACTATAACATATAAGTACAATTAATATATGCAGTATTCCCTTAAGGAATGCTGTCCTCTTGGTAGATATATGCCCCCATAGGGTGTATATGTATAGTGATTATGTAAGCCAGTGGACCCAGTACATGTGTGGGTCCACTTATAGTAGACAGAACTTAGGCACTACCATACTGTACAACACATCACCCAACCAATACACTTGGTTGAGTTCTGTGCAATGGTGTGAACTAAGACATCCATTAACACAATGGGTACCTCAAGAAGATGTTCCCCATAACAGGGAACAATCAGTGACATTGACCCTAGAAGGTCAAGGCATACCAGATCAATTGGATACAATTGATCCTATCAACAGCATTACTCGCATGGTACAAATAGCCATAGTCAATAACAGAGACACAGACCCAGAGAAGTCTGTACTTGCCAAGGTGGGTATTAAAGTATTGCCTCCTGAGCAATATGCAGGAGGTGCAGATCTCAAAGAGTTCAAGATCTTTGTAGCAGGCACGCTACAATGGCTGAAGATGAATAACCTTCTAGGGCCATCAAGTAAAAAGTTTCAACTATTTTTTTAGGCACTTGCCTTAAAGGTGAGGCCCAGGAATGGTTCTACAGAAATGTAGAACACTATGACAGGGCAGTCCAAGACTGGACCCTGGAAACTGCAATCCAAGAATTGCAGTGTAGATTCCTACACACTCTGATGCATCATCATGCATCAAATAAATTTGACTCTGTAATACAGGGTCAAAGGACTGCTCACAAATTAATGAATGATCCAGATAAGTATGTGGGCCACATGATAATGCTGCCAGATGCATACATGTACAGGAAGAGGTTTGTAACCGCAATGTGTGAACCTCTGAGACAAGACATCCTCAAGAATGGCTTCAATGCCGAGTTTAGCAGTATCAAGCAGTTGTATGAAACTGCTTGAATGATAGAGGAAGTGACACAATACCACCATGGTATGTGACACCTGGAGAATGCAACTAATGCATCCTCCTCAACCAATAGACTAGTAATCAATAGAACTACTGGTATGATGAATGCAGGGAGTCAACCCATGCCCCATGGATATGTGTATATGGCTCCCAATACACACTCATGACAAGCGAGTGTGCCAAGGCTGGAACCCTGTAGTGGAGGCTCCAGGTTCAATTCCAACAATTACTCTGTTAAGGGTAATTATCAATCAAAGCTACCAGCACATGCAAGTAGTGATCGATTGAACAACATTACCAGTAATGTTGTGTGCTACAAATGTGGCCAGACAGGTCACATGTGACCCAGATGCCCCAAACTAAAGGGCAACATAAGGTTGGCTTTGGTCTGAAAGGATGTGTCCTCACACATAGTGGAGGACAATGTAGATGGATTCTCCCCAATAGAGGGAGAACATGAAGAAGTGATGGATGATCCCAAGGACCATCTAGAGGAAAAAACATCAGCTATAGAAGTAGCTGATGAGGAGATCACCCCATACAAATGGGATGACCAAGATAATGCCCCCAAGGAGGAGGCTACACCAATGTACCACTCTAATGTGATATAAATTTGACCCAATAATTGAATTCCACTAAAATGCACCTATGCAGTGCATTTCTGTAGTGCAATAAGATTCCTGACAAGTAGGGAATCATGACTGCTGCATATAGCTGCTGTCAGCATTGACAGATTGGCCAAACCTATGCATAATCATAGGAGCTGACAGAAGTCAATGGTGCAACCCAATAGGCTGCGCATAAATAATAAAACAATCTCTGGGTGTTGGGAGATTGGTGGAACACTAGCTCACTGTCTATTAGACAGTGGGAGTGAGGGGATAATGATCTCCCCTGAATTCACATGCATGACAGGTATGAAAACCTTCACACTAGAGCAACCCATTGCACTGCAATTAGCATGCATTGGGAGCAGGAGTACCATAAATTATGGTACTCACACTACCATAAAGTTTGGTAGTTGAGACATTGAAGAATACTTCGATGCCACCAACATTGATTACAATGTAATACTTGATACCCCATTCCTATGAAAGCTAGGAATATGTCTGGACTTCAATGGCCCAGGCCAAATCATAATGGGAACTGAAGAAGTCCCCATCAATGAAGAACATAATACTGATGCTCTTTATACCCTGTCATGGGGTACAAACTTAATACAAAGAAGGAGTATTGGCATGAATAAATGACACAAAGGGGGTAACTCTAAACATGAGCTACCCACAACACAGTCCTTCCCAAAAGAAGGACTAGACTCAGTAAAGGACCCCCCAATGGAAGATCCAAATAAGAGCACAATGCAAATAGCTTCATCTTGTGAAGGATCAACCACTTACACAGCTGATCAGATCCCTCAGTTGAGAGATCAATGGAAAGAAAAGTATGCTGACCTATTCAGCAGCATACCCTTAGAACTTCCCCCATTTAGGGAAGTTAACCATGAGATTGATCTTGTGGATCCTGACAAGCAAATACATTATCGCTTGCCTAAGTGCTCAGAACACTACTGAGCAGAACTTTCAGAGAAAGTTCTGTGATACACCACTGCTGGTGGGTACTGGCTACAGCCCAACAGGCTGTACCAATGCTATGCATTCCCAAGAAAAATGGGAAGCTCTGCACTGTGTTTGACTTGTGTGAACAGAATGACAATATGATGAAGGATGTAATGCCCTTCCCCAATCAGGACAACATTAGACACAATGTTGCCCACTGTATATATCAATCTAAACTTGATATGTCTGAGGCATATGAACAGATACACATCAGGCCAACAGATATACCTAAGACAGCATTTGCGACTATCTTGGGGACATTCATCAACCAAGTCATGCAGCAAGGGGACTGCAATGCCCCCTTGACATTTCAGTGGCTCATGACCACCATCTTCTGAGAATATATCAGAAGATTTGTCCATGTATATCTGGACAATGTATTTGTGTGCTCTCGTACTATATGAGAGCATGAACACCACCTAGAGATGGTGTTCACTGAGCTCAGGAAAGCACATATGTTCCTGAGCAAGGATAAGATTGATCTATGCTCAACAAGTATGGATTGCCTTGGTCACCTAATAGATGACCAAGGTGTGCATGCAGATGATAAAATGCAGTGAAAACAAGAGTGGAGATGACCTAGGTCATACCACAAAGTCCAACATTTCCTTAGACTAGTGCAGTATCTGGCACACTATATGCCAGATATAACTGCATACACAACCCCATTATTGGGTTGTGCTCATAATAATCATCCATTCTTATGGATGCTGTTGCTGGAGATGTGCTTTGAAAGCATTAAGCTCCTAGCATGTAGGGCTCCAATATTAAAGCCCATCAATGTCAATAACCCTGATACTATTTGGGTTATTACTGATGGCTCCAAGACTGGAGTTGGAGCTGTCTACAGACAAGGAAAAGATTGGCAGACCTGTCAGCCTGCCAGATTCCTATCCAAGAAATTTAGTGCTGCACAACAGCACTATAAGACCCACAAGCACAAGACTATAGTTGTGCTCAAAGCCCTAATGAGATGGGAGGATAAGCTACTAGGATGAACGTTTGTCCTATTAACCGACCACAAGGGTCTCGAATACTTCGAGACCCAAAAGAACCTGTCTCCTAGACAGATTAGGTGGTGGGAGTTCTTATCCCATTTCAACTTTACTACTCTGCATATAGACAGGGTAGAGAACAAAGTAGTGGATTGTCTGTTGTGCTACTATGCTGATGACTCCCCAACAGAGAGTCATCCCAACTACATCTATGTAAATGCAGATGTATGTCCCAACCCTGAAGGAGAACTGCTCCCCACAGAATGGTTCATTGAGATCAGGACAGCAGCAGTCACCTGAAGGTGACTGCTCAAGAAAAAAGAAAACAGAGTGCCAGAAGCCAAAGCACTCAGTGTTCAAACAGAATCATTGAATGATGATTCTAATTCATCTAAAGAAATAGAGGATGTTGGAGTGATGTCATCAGATGATGATGGAACACCATTGTGATCCCATGTCAAGCATGGGATCAACCTTGTGCAGATTGTACAAGGCACATATAGAAAGGATACTGTCCTTTCTAAGGTGCTGGGGGCACCTAAAGAGCATGCACAATTCAGTGTGCATGATGGTCTAATATGGACCAAAAATATATACAGGCATGATGTTGTCTGTATACCCCACTCAGCGTTTCTGAAGGGGAGGAGGCTGGCCGAGATAATAATCTACCATGTGCACCAAGTAGTTGGCCATTTTGGTCAACTAAAGACTGCAAATTACATTCAACAGTAGTACTGGTGGCCAGGCATGGCCACTGATGTCAAATCATTCTGCACTTCATGTGCAAAGTGCTAAATGAATAAAGACAGTAAGAAGAAACCCATAAGGCTTCTTCATAGCTTGCCAGTACTGGAATGGCCCCGGCTGTTTTGGAACCTGCATAATTATGGTGTTAGACGCTTGTTCGGAATCATGTCAGTATACAATATTCTGATGTATATGAGATATACATCAGAATTTCAATGATACATAAAGCCAGGGAGTTACAATTTGGATATCTTAAAAGATTTTGGATGTGTGAAATTTTCATAAATATAAACATATATCCTATATTTTAATAAACTTTAAAAGATAAGACATTCAGTTGAGATGAACATAATTATTTACATGGATATAATAGGAATGTATGTATTAATATAATTGGTATTTTTGCTTATGGAATAGATCCTATAAGCCTGCGTGCAACGGTCCTAGCAAACAGATGGTGTGTAACACAGTTGTTCACCACATCAAAGAACAGTCAGGCCAAGGGGTAGGGGTAGCACTGAGTAACAGGAAAGTGTAATAGTGCTCTGTGGTTGGAGGACGATGGGGAGTGAAAAGGATGGTCAAGATGGTTGATCATGCTCTGTGACTGGATGACAATGGGGAGCCTGGTTGGAAGGTACATGAAGGCTGGTTTCAGGAGATGTAACCTCTCAGTGGGGGAGGGAAATCCAATTGTTGAACCAAGGTGCTTTACCTCAGTGTAGAGCTGATGGATTGTGATGTAGAGCGTAGAGCGTAGACTTGAAGTGTGTGTTAGGAAAAGATGTGGAGGGGTGTTGTGTGTGAGTGTAAAATGAAGGTGAGAGATGGTGGCGCAATAAATTTTGAATAGAGGAGCAATTACTGCAAGGATGCAGATATATGCAGGGTCAATAGAGAGGTGTTGTTTAGTAGAGTGATGTTGCCAAATATCAGAGTATTCGGTTAAGAACTGGGACTTCTGAAAAATATTTGAGCAGAAATGGGAATAGCAACACTTTGAAAAAGTGTTTGCTTAATAGAAATGGATGTAATGATCCAAATCGTTCGTAATCTGAGATAGAAATAGTTGATGCAATATCCTAATGGGATATGCAAAAGATTTCAAATTGAATAGGTCGTTTAGGAGTTATTCCAGGAACGACAGAAATTGACACAAGCTGTTTGTTTGCAGCTTGGAAGGGATTAAGAATAGTGAATCCAATAATAGATACTCATACACAGTTGTAGCTAATATACAATTTGGCAATCACATGATAAGAATGCCTTTTAGTAAGATTGAAACATATGATAAAACAAATGATGCAGATACTGATAATAAGTGATGTCATAGAGAAAAACTTTTTATAGAGAAAGGAGTTTTTACCCGTTTGATTTGAGGTTTATGACAAATGAAAATCATCATAATACCTCCCTTTTTGAGTAGTAGCCATCCCCATAGAATGAAAGGATGGCTCACAAAATAAAATCGAAAATCTCCTCCTCCTCATCCATTAATCAAAAAAATCCCCAAACTTTTCACAACTTTTCCTTATCATAAAACTCCCCCTTCTTACTCCAATAGGTCATAATAGTACTTGAATAAATTCTTGACAGTGTGGACTTTGACTTTAGAGTGCTAGCTGAAACTTGTTGATTGATTCAAAAGGTGAAAACTAGCACCCTTTTATATACAAATCCCCAGGGCACAATGACACAATATGAGAAGCAAATGATGCAATATGATGCAAGAAATGCTGATCAAGCCAGCTGACAAAGCATGTGAAGTTGAACTACTAATGGGGAAATCATGGAGAAATGAAGCAACAGATAGGGGTAATCTTTGTAAGAATAGGAGGTGACAAGTAATAAAAGAACCAAAAATAGAACAAGGATGAGTAAGTCATGTATGAATGAATGAAAAGATGAAACAGGGGTGAGTCATATAAAAGAACAATAGAAATGTCCATCAATACCATCTTCCCTATGACTCCGAAGGTAAATTGACCCTGAGTCACATGAGGACTTCAGTCAGCATCCACAACAAATACTCCTTATTGTCTTAGTGATACATCTCCATATGGTATCCCATTCCAAGGGTATTCAGTCCCTTTGCCTGACATGATGTAACCTGAGTTGGATTGAAGTGGGAGGATAGGTCAGTGATGGTGACTAAAATTCTACCTCACATTCAACTCTTCTATCCATGTTATGATATAGAGGTGAAATGCCGAGGAATGTATATGGTTCAATGGAATCATGAAGGAATATGGGATCACCAATGGTATAAGAGAGAGATGGTGTGGATCTTGGATGTTGACAGAGTTTTGGAAGTATTTTGACACATGGAGGTGGCTTAACATGCCTGTGGAGCCTGGCATATTTTTGATAGTCCTCTGTGTCCAGAGACCAGTGTGATGTATTATTAGAAGAGATGTTGGAGAGGGATTGGAAGCCATGTGAATGATGATGAAAGGATTGGTGTGAATAGAAGGCTGATAATGATTGATGGTGATGAAACATGAGTGACGATCGAGGGCTAGAATTAGAGACTGAGGTGGAGAGGGAGTTGCGGCGCTATTTAAAAGTTTGATACAAAAAGACGCTGGCAGAGTTGGACTGTCAGAGTGGTTCAATATACGTCCTCGATGCATCCTGGCTCATCAGCAGCCGCATTGGTGCTGACATCCTGCACAGCTTCAACCAATGCTGGAGGCATGACCTCAGCAGCAGGACCCACACTTGTGGTCCTCATCTGTCAATGCTTAGGTGAAGGGTCCACCATGCTGCTGCCCTCTTCATGATCACATTTCTGGCAAGGAGGGGCATTACCTTTCACCTCGCACTTCAGCCAGTTCTGCTGGCAAGTGAGGCATGAGCAAGATATACCGGTCTAGAAAACAAAAACAACAATCAGTATGGAATATAATTCCAGACACCATTCCACTCACCATTGCCCACTTGCATACATCTTCATGCTTAATGCATGTATCGCATATGAGGTCCAATTTGGACTCCTCGTTGAGGTCCCAGACGACCTCCTTGCCTTTGATGGATACCTGTGACATGGCCCTCTTCTTTGCAGCCTCCACCTTGACTCATGCAGCCTCAGCAACCCTTGCACAAGCCACCTCCTTCTTCTTCTCCTCTGCCACCTTTTTCTCTGTGGCATCCACCTCAGTGATCAACCTGTCCAATTCAGTGCATTGCCAGCAAAGTTCCTCAGCAGAAGGCATTGTAGTTGGTGATAAGAGATAAGGAGTGAGGTAACATGCGTTTTAATAATGGCCCAGCCTCGTGTGCCAATTCAAATGCATATACCAACCATTTCCCATGATGCTGACTAAGATCTCATGGGCTCAATCTAGAAGGGAGATACTGTTATATCCTGTAACACCAAGTCCAATCTCTGGATCTCCATCTCCATCTCCTGCTCCATCCCCTCTTACTTCACCTCTGTCAACTCCACCTCTGTTAACCCCAAACTCCATTATTGTTTCCCTTATAAGTCATTTCTACTTATGGGTTACAACAATTATATTGCTTAGTGTCAATTCAGACTTGAGTCCAAACTCTGAACTCCTTTCCATGTTGTATTCCATATCCATCTTTTGGAATTGAGTTCTCCTTCTCGTATTCTTCATTCCTATGAGACCTTTCCAATGGTGGTGGATATACTCCCTCAAATTCTTCAAACATTCCATACGGTGCTCATCTCTTGATCTTGCCACTGGATAAACCTCCAATGCATATACATTCCCTAAGATATCCTGTTCATCATCATCGTCAGACGAAATGCTGCTGTGGTTGTAATGTCCAAGTATGAGATTGGTTGCAGAAGTAGGTTGGTCTACATTAACTCTGCTCCGGAAGGCAAGTTCTTGGTTGATTGCATTCAGGATCGTTTCTGTGCCATTTTGAAGGATATTAGTTCCATCAGACCATGCTATGCGTCCTTCAGATGTGCATATTATGGTTCCTGCCTTAATCACCATGTCAGCTTGTAGGCATAACCTATGGCTCCTAAACTTCCAAGGACAACTACTCCAGCACCACCTCCTACACCAGCACCTATGCCACAGTCTTCTGCCACACCACCATCATTTTCAACCCCAGCACCAGTTGTGACACCAGCTCCTTATGTGTCACCACCTGTTTGACAATCAGCTCCTATTCCAGATCCAGTACAAGCACCAGTGATTCCAGGACCTACCATTATCCCCTATGATACGACAGCCTTATCTTTCAATCCAGATGATGATGATCAAATCATGGAAGATGCCAATGACTCAGATGTACCACAGTACGTTCCTCCTAGCACACCAGCTAAAATCAGTACCGCCAACTACTATCCCTACTACATCTGCGAAACCAGTCAAACCAGCAATCAAACCAAAGCTTCCCAAGACACCTAAAACTCTTCCAAAGATTCTCCCATGACCTCCTTCTGCTACGATTCCAGCATCTGCCAAGCTTCAATCTCAGTGTCACAAGGATTTCAACACAGATCAATTTTTCCAGAAGATATGTGATACGCCCATTACTATCACTATTTCAGAAGCTCTCAGATCATCCCCACTTATGGCCAAATGTATGCGGGAGTATTTGCAGCTAACTAGAGTCTCTCAGACCAACCAGATTGGAGAAGTCCATTCCATGGGAACGACAGCATCATATCACCCCCATGACGCATGTCTCATCTCCATCAGGATGACATTAGATGACAAGTATACTGTCGACACTATTATCAATTGTGGATCAGAACTTAACATTATCAACAAGAGGACGTGTATCCAATGCAATATTCCAATTGACACTACTCCATTCATGTTCTATCGTTTTAGTCTTATCATTCAATTCTCTACATACTTATACAGGCTACTTCTTATATGTTACAGTAGTTCATATATTGACTAAGATTTGCCTCATCATCTTCTTGGTTGCTAGCTTCTTGACAAGGACCTTCTTGACAAGTCAAACTTGGGATCCTTGATCCAACTCCATACCTCTAACTCCAAAATATTGGACTGACGATCTGAGGGGGCACAACACACAAGTTGAAGCCAAGTCCACTCAATCCGACTCAATAGTTATTGCTCAAGACTGTCTCCAGTTGGACTGGAACAGTAAAGTCTTTTCCCTTATTCACTAGCATCTGAACTCTGGCTACTCCATTGAACCTCCAGTATATCAGCCCTTAACACAAACCAGTCACCCTATCTGAACTCAGGACTTTAGTACAGTCCATCGATGCTCGGTATTGGGAATGATGCTCCAAGGTAGCTTGAGAGACCTCCTCAGGCAAGAACCAGGACAAGTCCCATGACAAGGGCAAGTCCACTTCTTCCTCCAACACCCAGGGCAGCAACAACAAGAAGCAGTCCAACTCTGGTAAATCTGGTAACCCCAGATCCAACCCCCCTACAGCCTCTACCTCCAGAACTCCAAAGCAGACCCCCAACCTCTCTACCAAGCTTGGTAAAGATGGCAAACTTACTCCACAGGAATGACAGCATCATATTGAGCAGAACCTCTGTCTCTTTTGTGGATGAGTAGGTCACATTGCCAAGGATGACCACCTCAGCAGCTATGAAGGCTTGTGGTGCTACGACAGACAACAAGTCTGACAAGAGCTCCAAAGCCAAGGCTACAGAGCCAAAAAAATAATCAGCAACCCTCTGGCTCCAGCACCAGACAAGGGTTGCATTGAACTCACCGGTGCCTTCATGGAGCTACAACTCAATGCATCTACTCTTTCAGATCCTAACTCCTTGACACTCCAACTCACCTCCAATCTCATCCCCTTAACTCCAATCCTAACCCTAGTGAACTCCAGTTCCACTCATTGTTTCCTCAATTCTTCATTTGTCTCTGGACATCATCTCTGGACTGAAGACACCACTCCAATTCCATTACAGCTCTTCTATGGATCTTTTAACTCCATTATTCAATCCACGGTCAACTTGCCACTCTGTTTTCCTATGGGAGAAACCCACTCCATTACTTTTTATGTAACTCCATTGGATGTTGCTTGGCAGTTCTGGGACACAACTGGCTCACCCACTACAATCTGTTGATTGACCAGGTATTGGGCAGTATCTTGTTCTGAACTCTGATAGAGACTAAATCCTTGGCACCATCTGAGTTGGTAGCATCAGCTCCACTCAACTCCGTAACTCTGTCTCCACTTGTCGCTCTGAAAATTGCAATGCAGTAACCTTCGCCTGTGACTCCTTCCGAGCTGACACACAAACATTCAAGTTGTTCATCTCCTCCACAGTTCCAAGGAACTCTGAGGACCCTCCAGTTGACATGAAAAATGTTCCAACCAAATATCACAAATTCATGGACATCTTTAACAAAACCCATGCTCACAAGCCATATGATTTGAAGATTGAATTGGACAATGGAACTGTTATGAAAGATGTGATTAATCACCTTGCTGGGGTGTAGTGATGAGCAGAAGTCGAATTGAAAATGGAGCAGTGATGGGAACACAATGTATGTGCAGTCATGTGAGACAACAAGCTTGAATAGTATCTTTGTGTGAAGTTTGGAGTGATTTGGATAAGTCCTCCTCTGGACACAAGCTAATTCAGCAGGTAGCAGGAGTAGACACTTCAATTTCAAGTAAATCCTTAATAAAAATGTAGCCAATGATTGTATGGCTTTGTAACCGGAGATTCAAGTGGGATATGCAATATTCTAAGAGAATATGCCAAAGCTAATAGAAATACGTGTTCGTTCTGGAGTTATTCCAGATACGAATAGATTCAGATACACAGACAGAATAGGTGAGAGATAATTACTTTATCTTTTCAAGTGCATTACAGACATGATTTATATATGATACTAAGTCCTATGAATGAATGAAGTCATTTTTGAATGTCTTGAGTCGATGATGGGATGGATGATGAGATGATTATAGGGGGGGAGTGTCCATGATAATGAAATGATGAAAATAAAAGTGAAATAATATCTGGGAAGTTCTGGAACTCACAGGGGCTTCTCCTGTTCCCTATTCCATTCCTGTAACTGTCCTCCTTTACCCCCTTCACCCCTCCAAACCTCCTGAGCCTCCTATATACTCCTGTCCCCCTATCCCCTTTATCCCTCTTCTCCTATGATTCTGGCTCTATTGCTCATGGAGTAAGTCCAAAGTGAGTTAGTGGACTTACTCCCCAATAACAGGAACATCTCCTCCTTTCAGTCTGATCTACTCCTTGTCTCAGAGCAAACTCCAGGCTCTTTGAGAATTCATTGATGAGCATCTATCTTACAGTTCTATCCGGCTGACCCATTCTCTGGGCAGCACTCCAGTCCTTTTCATTTGGAAAAAAAGATGGCTCCCTCCGACTTTGTGTTGATTTCAGGGGCCTCAATAAAATCACCAAAAAAGACCATTATCCACTTCCTCATATCTCCGATCTTCTTGATAGTCCTAAGAAGGCTTGATTCTTCACCAAAATTGATCTCCAGCTGTTTTGGAACCCGCAAAATTATGGTGTTAGGGCAAACTCTAAATCACCACAATTCCGTGAATGAACAGCTGAGAAGAATATCAAATCCTACTGCAGCACAACTCCAGAAACGATTTAACGTTTGTACTTTGGTTACAATCCGTTGTAATGGTCAATGCAGACGATACGCAGGAAGGTAATACGTTTCTTAGCAGTAGGGAATGAATAAGACTTCCAGAGTCTAGAGTTCACGGACACTTAGGGGTCCAGATATTCCAAAAAGAGGGGAATGCACTTAGAGGCTAGAGGAAGTAGGTGGATGAATCCGACCGTCCAACCAGTGACACTCTGAAGCGGGTAACAGCAATGTGTGAAGTAGTCTAGCAACTGCTTCACACGAGTTCAAGATTTTAATGCTCTGCAAAGGCAGTACACACTAGTAACTTAAACAAGAGCACTAATGGCAGGACTATCGACAGACAATCTCACCCTGTAGATTCGTAGTCACGCGAGGTAGATACTACACTCACGCCCAAAGCAGGACAATCACTACTTCGAGTGCAATCGAATACAGTTACACAACTGTAAGCGACCCTTGAACTGGACAATCAACAGTTACTGAGATATAGAGGATGACACTGTATGTCACTCTAGTCACACTGATGTGCAAATGATGGGGTAGAAATGGTTATTTATTCAGAGGCAGAATGGGCTCCTTTTATATTGTATTTACAGGAGCTGACTAATACTACTGGAAACTTCTACCTATTAATAGATGGAAACTACTGGAAGCTAGTGGAATATGTGAGAAGGGGGTGGAAGTTTCCTAGCCAATGAGCTGCTTGGATTTGCTCTGACTCATGGCATGAGTCATGGATGGAGTCATAGTGTGACTCAGAGCAGGAGTCATAGTATGAGTAATCACAGGAGTCATGGTATGAGTCATGGAAGGAGTCATAGCATGAGTCATGGCAGGAGTCATTGCATGAGTCACCATTACTCAAATAACTCGGTCAATACTTCGTTTCCCAGGCTGATTAGCACAGCTATGGGTAGGCATGGCTTCTATTGAACTCTCCACTGAAAATGGAGTCAGGAGGTGCAGTGGTTGCGAAGATATTGAGCATTTACTGGCAGTGGTGACCAGATTGAGTCGGAGATTGAAATGAGTCATGTGATCGACAATGAGTCAGTTGTCCGGGTGACTCCGGCTGACTTTGAGGCTGCTGACATCTGCGAAGGTTTGTGGGTCCATGTGGGTCCCAAAACTTCGCCCAGCAGAACAATAAGTTTGTAGACTCATTTCTGCATGGAAAATTCCCAAAAAAATATGAAAAAATAGAGAATATTTGAATGGCCCTGAATCAAGAGAAAGCAGCAGATATATGCTGATATTTTAAGGCCATGAAGCGAAATTGTACAGTTTTGGGACTTTAAACAAGATCTTTTTAAGGGAAAACCAGTTCCCATACACCAGCATGCCTACCATCTTGTCTGGATTCATGAAGGTGACAAATGGAAAACTGCATTTTGCACTCACTATGGCTCATTCAAGTGGTGCATTATGCCCTTTGGACTTACTAATGCTCCAGCAGCATTCCAGCGTCTTATGAATGACATCTTCTCTGACCTCCTGGATATATGTGCCCTTGTGTATTTAGATGACATCCCGATATACTCCAACAACTCCAAAGAACACAGCAACCATGTCCATGAAGTCCTACTCCAGCTCCAGAAGCACAAGCTGTATGCTCAAGCTGACAAATGTTCTTTCCACAAGAGCATGGTTGAGTACCTCAGATATATATTGTCTCTAAACAGACTTACTATGGACTCCAGCAAAGTCCAGGTAATACAAGATTGGCCAGAACCCCACAAAGTCAAAGACATGCAATCCTTCTTAGGATTTGCCAACTTCTATAGGCATTTCATATTCAACTACTCCAACCTCACAGTTCCACTGACTTGTTTAACTCGTAAAGGCACTCTGTGGGAGTTCTTGGACTCCTGCTGGACATCCTGTTAAAGAGAGCTTTCACCACAGCTCTGGTCTTATTGCAAAGGAACCCAGGATCTCTGATCATTGTAGAAACTGATGCCTCCAACTACACACTGGTGGCCATTCTATTGTCTCTCCAACAGACAATAAGGTTCATCCAATAGCTTTCCATTCCTGGACTTTCACTCCAGCAGAACTCAACTATGATATCCATGATAAAGAACTACTCACAATCTTTGAAGCTTTCAAGTCCTGTTGACATTACCTCAAAGGATCTCCAACTCTGGTCGATGTCATCACAGACCATAGGAACCTCAAATACTTTTCAACTACCAAACTCCTTACTTGGTGGCAAGCCCACTGGTCCTGTCCCAGTTTAATCTGGTAATCCATTTCCATCCCAGCAAACTCAGTACAAAACTGGACTCTTTAACTAGATGATGGGATGACAGAGACATTGTCCTTATGGACTACTCAAGCAACTCCCTGTTCTGGAGAGTCCATGGAACTCCATATCCATGGACTTCATTGAGAAGCTCCCAGCATCCTCCAGGTATGACACCATCTTAGTTATTGTGGATCACCTCACCAAGCAGTCCATTTTTATTCCTACAGTCAACACCATCACAGCTTCTATGCTTGCAAAACTATTTGTGCTCCATGTCTTCTCCAAGCATGGAGTTCCATCACATATTACCTCCAACCATGGTATGGAGTTTGTGTCCTCTTTTTTCTGAACCCTTGAAAAAGCTTTGAACATCAAACTCCATTTCACCTGTGGATACCATCCAGAAACTGATGGACAAACCAAACAAATGAACCAGACTCTGGAACAGTACCTCCAAGTCTATTGCAACTACCAACAGGACAACTGGTCCGACTTACTTCCACTTGCAGAATTCACATATATGAATGCTCTGAACACCACTACTGGCTTATCTCCATTCTTTGCCAACAAGGGTTACCACCCAAACATCTCCATACATCCCAAACAAGACCTCACTTTCTCAAGAGCTCAAAACTTCACTGTGGACCTCCATGAACTCCATCAGCATCTCTGAAAGACCATCTCCAATGCCCAACTCCAATACTCCACCTCCACTGGCCATTGCTGATCCCTGGCCCCAGACTTCAAGGTTGGAGACAAGGTTTTCATCAAATCTGACAATATCCATACCACAAGACCTTCCAAGAAACTATCAGAAAAATGCCTTGGTCCTTTCAAAATCATCGCTCAAGCAGGCTCTAACTCCTTTACCCTCCATCTACAAGAAAGCATGCACTCTATTCACCCCATCTTCCACATTTCCATGCTTGAACCCTCAACTCCAGATCCATTCTCTGGTTGAGAACCAACTCCAGTTCCTCCTGTCATCACAGATGGAGAACTGGAGTATGAGATATCAGAGATACTGGACTCCAAGATTGACAAGAGACGAAGATGTAAACTGCAATACCTTGTCAAGTGGGCAGGATATGAAGGAACAGATGAAGAAACCTCCTGGCTACCAGCTTCAGAATTAGGACATGCAATGGAGATTATCTCCAATTTCCACCAGGCTTATCCTCATAAACCCAGCCTCATATTGTTTTGATTCACTCCAGTTTTTATCTAAGAAACTCAGTCATTCACTAGTCATCATCACATTCTCTAGATACATTACATCTCCTCTATCTCCGATTCTCCTACACCTGACTCCTCCAATCCCCCATCCATGGTTCCCTCCTTCTCTGGATTCTCTGATTCCAACTCCTGCTCCCTGAGCATCCTATCTATCTCCTCCCATGACCACCACCTCTCATCATCCAACCTATTAAGGTTCTCCAAGGAGTCCCAAGATTCTGAGAAGTTTGAGTTCATGTCATATATAGCACCCAGAGCTTCCAACACCAGTGCATCCAACTCCCTTTGAAGCAGACCCCATCTCTGTCCCATTGTATAATGATGGAACATCCCTGTGAGCTCACCCATATAGGTCTTGATGCCCTGGAGAGCTGTGTTTGTCCTTTTGGCATGCTCAGAAACCTCAATTAATCAACAGGCCACCACAGCCACATTAATACTAACATCCTGCATGGCTTTGACCAATGCAGGAGGAATGGTTTCCATGGCAGGACCCATACTTGCAGCCCTAGTCCATTGATGTTTGGGAGAAGGGTCCATGGCACTGCTGCCCTCCTCACAATTGTGTTTCCATCAAGGAGGAGCACTCCCTTTTACCTCGCATTTCAGCCAGTTTGTCTGGCATGCAAGGCAGGAGCAAGATTTCCCAGTCTAGGAAATAAAAGTAATAATCAGTATGATATCCTGACATCCAGTCACTATGTTCATTGCCCACTTGCACACATCATCACACTTGATGCACATATTGCATATGAGGTCCAATTTGGATTCTTCATCCAGATCCTTATCCACCTCCTTGCCTTTTGCAACTACCCTCAATAATGCCCTTTTCTTCACAGCCTCCACCCTGACTTGAGCCGCCTCAGTGGCCCTCTCGCGAGCTGCTACCTCCCTCATGATCCTCTTCTTCTCCTCCCCCTTCTGTTTCTCTGTGGTGTCAGCCTCAGCAATTGACTTATCTAATGCAGTGCATTGCCGATGAAGTTCTTCAGCAGAGGGCATGTCAGATGGTGGTAAGAGATAAGGAGAGAGGTAACACACATCTAATAATTTGGCTAGCCTTGTGCACCAATTCAAACACATATACCCCCAATTGTCCCATGATGCTGACTGGGATCTCATGGGCTCAATCTAGAAGGGAGGTACTGTTACATCCTGTAACACCAAGTCCGATCTCCGGATCTCCATCTCCTTCATCTCCATTATCCATTAACTCCACCTCTGTCAACTCCACCTCCATCAACCCCAAACTCCATTATTGTTCTCCTTATAAGTAGTTTCTTCTTATGAGTTACAACAAACCTCCTTCTTTTATATTGCTTAGTTTAGTTCAGACTTGGGTCCAAACTCCAAACTCCTTTCCATGTTGTACTCCATATCCATCTTATTATCTTATCATTTTAGTTTCAGCATTCAATTCTCCACATACTTATATGGGCTACTCTCTGTCTATTACAGTAGTTCATATATTGACTAAGATATGCCCCATCAACTTCTTGGTTGCTAGCTTCTTGACAAGTACCTTCTTGACAAGTTGAACTCCAGATCCTTGATCCAACCCCATACTCCAAAGTCCAAAATATTGGACTGATGATCTGAGGGGGTGCAACACACAAGTTGAAGCCAAGTCCACTTGATCCAACTCAATAGTTATTGTCTCATTCTGTCCCCGGTTATGTATGGGAACCACCTTTTCCCTATCAAATCCTATTTATGCAGCACCAATGTGCTATACTTTGCTTTTCCATTCCTAAATATCAGCATATATTTGGTGCTTGTACCTGGAATGGACTTATTCAAATATTCTCTATTTTTCCATATTTTTTCAGGAATATTCCATGCAGAACTTGGCCCAGAATGATTTATTTCTGCTGTGCTACAGTTGTGGACCCATAGGCACCCACAAACCTTTGCACAGCTGGCTCTCCACCTTTGGACCAGGCATTTGGCCTGAATTCAAGCTCAGATGTCTCTGATCAATAAATATTCTCTAACTTGACAACCACAGCCTCTCAGGGCACTATTTTCCATGGAGATCATCACCTGAGATGTGGCTATCCATGGCTGTCCAAACCAGTGCAGAAAACAGGGTGGATACCCTTCTTTTTGCCTGATCAGTGCCTAATTCAGGGATCAGATCAGGTGATGGGTGATCAGATCAGGTGATTGCCTTGGAATATTCTACCCCTTTCCATAACACTCCAGCTGTTTCCTTCTATTATTAGATAGAACTTTCCAGAACCATTATTCAGCTCCTGATCAGTGTTAGTACAGTGATCAGAATCTGTGATTGGCTTGGAATATTCTACCCCTTTCTTCCACCTTCCACAACCTTCCAGTAGTTTCCATCTATTAATAGGTAGAATATTCCGGAACCATTAGTCAGCCCCTGTAAATACAATATATAAGGAGGTCATTCTGCCTCTGAAATAGTAACATATCCTAGGTCATTCTGCCTCTGAAATAGTAACATATCCTAGGTCATTCTGCCTCTGAAATAGTAACATATCCTAGATCATTCTGCCTCTGAAATAGTAACATATCCTAGATCATTCTGCCTCTGAAATAGTAACATATCCTAGGTCATTCTGCCTCTGAAATAGTAACATATCCTACCCATCTTCTGCATACCAGTGTGACTAGAGTGACATACAGTGTCATCCTCCATCTCAGTAACTGTTGATTACCAGTTCAAGGATCTTTTACAGTTGTGTAACTGTACTTGATTGCACTCGAAGTAGTGATATTCCTGCTTTGGGCATGAGTGTAGTATCTGCCTCACATGACTACGAATCTACAGGGTGAGATTGTCTGTTGATAGTCCTGCCATTAGTGCTCTTGTTTAAGTAACTAGTGTGTACTGCCTTTGCAGAGCATTAGAGGCTTGAACTCGTGTGAAGCAGTTGCTAGACTACTTCACACATCACTGTTACCCACTTCAGAGTGCCACTGGTTGGACGGTTGGATTCATCCACCTACTTCCTTTAGCCTCTAAGTGCATTCCCCTCTTTTTGGAATATCTGGACCCCTAAGCGTCCGTGAACTCTAGACTCTGGAAGTCTTATTCATTTCTTGCTGCTAAGAAACGTATTACTTTTCTGCATATAGTCTGCATTGACCAATACAAAGGATTGTAACCAAAGTACAAATGTTAAATCATTTCTGGAGTTGTGCTGCAGCAGGGTTTGATATTCTTCTCAGCTGTTCATTCATGGAATTGTGGTGATTTAGAGTTTGCCCTAACACCATAATTTTACAGGTTCCAAAACAGGTTGAACTGGAACAGCCAAACTCTGGTTATTCCCTTTGAGCCCTGAGTTTTCCAGCCCTTAACATATCAGAGACAGATTGTAGTAAGGTCACAACCATGGTGTCCCAAGGGAGGGGCTTGGAAGTGACATTAAAATTAGCTGTACCATAAATTCATCATCAAATGCCTGCTTTGAGGCAGCAAGCTTCTTATTCTCAGCTAGAAGAAAATCAATGTGCACTTGTAGGGATTCACCTTCAATATACTCATGCTTCATCATGCCAACCTTCATATAAAATGCAGCAATGCCAGCATGTGCTGATTGGTGGACTGCTTTAAGGCAATCCCAGAAGTCTTTTGCACTCATATAGTCCTCAATATGACACTCCTGGTCTGGATCAGTTCCATTAAAATTCCAGAGGCAACATTGTCATTGAGCTTCCACTCATGGAGGCTTTGTGGTGTGCCTGCTGTGCTGGTGTTGCACTTGTGTCTGGTTGTGTGGACAGTAGAGGTCTTGGATCATCTCCAGTGACCACTCACCATACCTTGGCCTTCTTTAACTTGCCACTGGCACAAAGTACCCATGAGTGGTAATTTCTGTGAGTGAGTTTTTCAAAGGAGGTGTTACTTGGGTCTTTTGGCATGAATTGCAGGAATGAGGGTTAGCCAGAATGAGAGTGATTGTTTTATAGATTGATTAGAGAGCATCAGCCCATAACCTAAAGAGAGTATAGATTGTTGTAGAATGAACAACTGAAAAAAGAAAAACTATATTACATAATCACACTGCTGAGATTAACAACTAATAACGGTGAGCTCGCTATTGACTACCATCACTTTCTAACAGACCCTTCATGAGATGATGCAATGTGTCTCATACTCAACTCTAGATCCTCCTTTGGGGGATCTTTTCCTGATGAGAGCTCAATGCATGGAACTACACAAGGAGCACTGTAGCATGTAGTGACAAAGACAATGATTCTCTTACTTCCAGCACAAGTCCAGCGTAATGTCCTCAATGCTTCAGGGGTTAAAATATTGGGAACAAACCGCAAGGAGGAACAAACAATTCGATAAGCGCAAGCTTCACTATCATACATGGTCAAGGCGAGGCTCAGTAGGCAGGATGGGATATATGTCAGTTCGGGAAGACTTTCGCAGCGTTCTCCTTTACCCATTCAGAGAAAGATTTCATGCCGGGGTAAAGCTTGTGTGAAAGAACAGGGTCACGGAAAGGAGGTTTGGGGTTCGCAAAGAGGACCTCTGTGCTTTTGTCAGTTGATAAAAATGGAAAGGAACAAGGACTCACTAAAGCTATATCGAAGAAAATGTAAAAGATGACTAATCAGAAGAATAAAAAATTGCTAGATGCCACTTACTTCGCATGGAGCTCCTCGGATAAACCGTTGTCTTTCAATGCCTCGTAGGCTTTCTCGTCCACTTCCTGAACGTGAACAGTTTTGCCGGAAACATCGCTGAGGACCTTGGCCATGTACCTTGCACTATAGAAATCGGTAGTGATACGCATGTCTTTATCGAGCCATTCCTCTGGGTGGAGAAATGCAGCAAGAACGAAGGCGCCTTGAAAAAAAAAGAACCGTCAGCGGCGTCCAAATTGATGATTCAACACAGCTGACCCGTCTCAGCGGCCGAATAGACAGCGAATGGCGCGTCGGTGATGAGAGGAGCAGGGAAATCATACGACCCATCGTCTCGCTTCCGGAGAGGCAGCATGCCAGAGAAATTCTCCATGTAATACGAGGTATAGAGACTAGATCAGAAAATACATCAGAACCAAGCCTCTTCTGCCACTGACAATGCCAAGTAAAGATCCCGGCTACACTTACGAAGTCCTTCCGATACCACTCTCCTTGAGATATTTGTCCACCCGGTCCTTACTCTCCCAATGAGCGGCATTATACGGCGAGCTATCGAGCGTAGACAAGACAAAATGCGTTACGCCGGTCGCTTTGGCGGCATCTACGAGCAGCTTTCCCTGACTCACTTCCCCATCGAATCCAACGCCCGGTTCCCAAACTTCAAAAGCAACATTAGCTTGCGCTTTCGGAAATGCTTGGAACGGGTACAAACAATTGGTGACACCGAAGACCCCATGTGCGCCTTTGAATGCCTGTTTTACAGATGCGAAGTCTCTCAGGTCGGCCTTGACGACTTCTGCCCCTTTGACAGCCAATTCTTGGCACGTGAATGGATAAACACTGTCAGCTATACAATACCTCATGGGGAGTGTGCGTGAATGTACCTTTGGCAGCGGGACTGTCGGGGTTGCGGGTGAGAGCACGGACGGCAAATGTACCGTCATTAAGGAGAAATTTGGCGACACTGCCGCCCTGGACGCCGGTTGCTCCTGTGACAGCAATGATCTTCTTTGACGACATTGGTGTTATCAGTGGCAAGGTGGTTGAAGAGATTGCCAGTGGATGTCTCGCTGATGTGTTTATATACTCCTGTCCTGCTTACCTGTCCTGTTTATCAATGGTTTGGGGAAGCATAGTTATATTTATAAGCCGGATTGACACTTGGACGCCTCGTGTGACGTTAAAAGTTTATGAGGCCCTTTTTGAAGCGGCACGAAGCCTTCATATTGATAATCGCCGGTCACGGATACACCTCAAAGGCGCTCCCATTGAAAAGCGACACGGATTAGGGGTGATGAAATTGGAAATCAGACGGACTCGAGGGAGCCCCTTCGAAAGGGTCTACACTGCCAGCCTTAGCAGACCTTAAGGCCGGGTCGGATCGGACTCGGAAGTTCCAGCTCAGCTAGACCTCGGTTGACTCCAGGAGAACGAGGAGAACCCAGCGGTTGGAATCATTTCGCGGACTTGTCCATGGATCCGGCCACTTAAGGGTTTCCGGCCACTTAAGGGTTTACGGCCAGATCAGAAGACAGTAGGAGAGGAAGTCCCAGGTCCAAGGCACAAGCTACCGCTTCGGACCAAAATTCTCATGCATAAAATTTACACTGTGGGAGCCGGAACCACTGAATTTCATATCTCGGTGGGTAGGTCACTGAAAAACCGCTGAGAAAACCACAGAATTTTAGGGACGAGATTGATTTTAGGCCAAAAACTTGATCCCTTGGCCAGCAAATGCGTAGATATTAGCTGCAAAGATGAGTAAACAGACTCTGGTGATAAGAGCCTGCAATCAGGAGGGATATATCCAAGGTATACTTATATATGCATCAAGTTGTACCTTCAAAGATATGTTGGAGCAACAATACCTTCATGATTAAATAGAGCAACCATTTGTAGTCAATTCGAATCATACTTTATACTTAGCTAGTTACATTTATAAAAGAGCAAAAGTAAATAAGAGTTTATTTATCTACTCGCACAGAATGAATAAATTAGTCTGTCTCAGTTATAATTGGTGTCCGGCTGAGCACCCGTGACATTTGGTGTTGGTACTGCATCTTACAGACTGACCCGGGGTAATATCCGGACACTGACGACGCTGCTACCCAGAGCATGTCCGAGAACACGTCCTGAAATTTAGGAGACCCGAGTACGAGACGCTCTGTTTGCGAACACCGTCAAATCAGACAAGGCAATGTGATAAATCCTGTTCAATCAATCGTACCTCCAAGTTTAAATACATATATTGGCGTCGATAGGCGTCGACGCAATAGTACTTCAGCAAACCTTCTTAGGGATGACAAAAAATTAATTTGACAGGAACTATCTGTAAGCAGCAACGAAGACGAGGCAAAGCGCTGCGAAAGCATCAGTCATACATTGGCCCCAGTGAAGACCATGCTCAAGGTCAAGGAGAAGTATTAAATCAGTTTGGGATGATTTTCGCAACGTTTTCCTTCACCCATTCACGGAAAGATTTCATACCGGGGTAAAGCTTGCGGGAGAGCACTGGATCGGGGAAAGGAGGCGTGGGATATGCAAAGAGGAGCTCTGAGTAGTTTTCGTTAGTTGAGGAAATCTGGAAACAAGAGCGGACTTACTAAAGCTATATTGATCATGAAATCGTAGAAGGTCTAATCAGAACAATTACTAAAATCCCGGGATTGACTTACTTTGCATGCGTTTCCTCGTCTAAGCCGTTATGTTTCAAGGCATCGAAGGCCGTCGCATCTACTTCCTGGATATGTACAATTTTACCGGATTCTTCGCTGATGATCTTGGCCATCTCCCTCGCACTGAGGAATTCAGTAGCAACCCGCAGGTCTTTGTTGAGCCAATCCTCTGGATGGAGAAGCGCGGCAAGAGCGAAGGCGCCTTCAACGCAAAAAAACATCAGATGCATCCAAATTCATGATTCATCACAACTGACCCGTCTCAGAGACCGAATAAATAGCGAACGGTGCATCAGGGATGAGAGGCATGGGGAAATCATACTAGCTGCTTATATATCCCCGTTGTCCCATTCCTGCTCAACATCGATGATGAGAGGTTTATGGGCCAGGTTTATAACCACGTCTCAGCAAAATTGACACTTCGCCTTGGCGTCTGGTGAGAACAAGTTTAATCTAAATGACGTGCATGTCAGCAGTATTAGCCAAATACATTACAGAAACAATTGGCTCGAAACTTGACGGGTGGTAGTTGGGGCAAGTTGCCGCTGTCTGGAGAGAACTTGACAAAAACGAAGAAATCATATCATCATCCATTTAAACCTTTCTGATTACAAGTAGATATACTCTTATCTTTTCCTAAAAGATGACACTGACATGGCTCGAGGGGTGCACACGCGATCCATTATGCTTATCAATCTAGATGACTTATTGGTAATTGCTACACTTGCAGAACGACGTTCGGCACTCACATTAAAATCAAACTATTCAAGAGGGGCAAGCGATTCACTGATGATGTTGCTTATGAATATTATTGTTGTCATTAGGGAAGAGTTACTGTAATGTGGTGAGAGAGCAGTAAACTTTTTTTTGCAGTGGATGAGAGGCACAATCTAGCGGCCATATTATGACCCAATTAGGAACAAGCTTGCAATCATACGTGCGACCCTGTCTGTCTACTCCGATCGGAGTCTGGTGGGAGTGCGCTGCATGCTGTCAGACCGACGCACAGTAATCCATAGGACCACAAACAACATTTACGTAAAATGGATGCTACAGAACATCGTTCACGACCTCATTTAATTCAACACAGACATTACTTGACTGCATGGCTGGGCCTAGACGTATGATGAGCTGGAAGGATCAAGAGGTGGTGTCTTTTGCATGCAGAAGGTCACCCACGCACCATGGTCGCGAGTTTCGATATCTCGATATCTACTGGGCCGATGCTGGGACTTACAGAGACTCCTCAAGGCTATGAGAAGTGTACATCATCTCTGACTGCAACAACGGATCGGTGAAGTCATCTCACACACTCATTCTTATCTACGAGCATCCGCTCAGATGAGGAGTAGGTTGTAGGCTCGAATGCAGCACTCACGTGTGCGCCATGGTATAGTGCCCCCGTGGCGTCGGTGAAATGGAGCTGTGTTGCTGTGGGTACAATGCCTTCCTAATGGTGCCATATCTGTGATTTTCTGTGAATTTTGCATACGGACCGCCGGGGTGACCTGGGTATTTGGCCGTTGTGGAGAAATAGAGATGCGGGGACTCCTCCAAGGGATGGTTGAGGAAGCTGCGTATGATACAAATGTCACTACGGAAGCCACAGGGCTAAAGGCTGTCTAATTACACCCACGAAAACACAGAACCGCCAAATATGATAGGATATACGCTCACGACTCGTCCACCAGACTCGCTTGAGCATCTCCACCGACCGCTGGCACCCTGACTGTCACTGCAATTAATGTCCATGTCGTGCACCATGATTTAGATTACAATAGACGATCCAACAACTACCCCCGTTGAGGGTCCAACTGTCAGGCCACGAGTCGTGTCTTCTAGTTATTCAAAGATGGTCGTATCCGTCACGTGACGATGGGGTGACTCGTGTCGTCACCTTGCGTCACCAATGTGTGACTCACAGATTGAAGTCTTATAAAGTGGTAAATGCGAAACTTGAGCGTGCTGTCCTCGACGGTTCACGCGCTCCCCACTGGTTATAGTGACCATGTCATCAGCGCGGAAGCCATTGACGTCGATGAAGACGTGATCTTTGTTGCATCTGAGAGAGTCGATTCTGACGATGTGAATATTCTAATATGGAAAGCCTTGGGTCAGCAGGATACCCTAGTACTGGTGAGTACCTTGTTAATGCAAGATCCGTCCTTACGCTATGTGCAGCAACGCTTTGCAGACCTAACTTCACTTGCTATCAGAGGTGCGAAAACGCAAATCGCATTATTAACTGTCATTGCGGACACGCGCACGTTATGCATCATCACCCGCTCCGGCGACATTGCTATCCTCCCCCTTGATCATGACAATGATGCGGATACCGAAATATCACAGTCCTTTGACATCGTGGGCACACTTACTCCTGGTACCGTACGTGCGGTCGCTGTGGCTCCCGACTCCTCCCTCCTCGTTATAATAACCTCCGCCACTCGTCCATCTTCACCCTCAGACTCCGACCCCGACTCCCCCACTATCCACCTCATGTCTCCTACATCCTTCACTCTTATCTCCTCCGCACCTCTGACCACCAAGGACCATGGAGCCGCCGCACCCATCAACGTCGGATGGGGCTCCAAGTCAACTCAATTTCACGGCAGCCTTGGGAAGGGCGCCGCAAAAGCACAGCCTGCTTCAGAATCCGGATGCACTGCAACACCGGATGATGATGCTGTCCCCCGCGTGTCGTGGCGTGGCGATGCGCAGTTTTTTGTCGTGTCCGCGCTAGAAGGCCTTCTTCCAGGTAAACGCGTTCTCAGGGTGTACAACCGCGCTGGCGTGCTTCAGAGCACGGCGGAGGACGTCCCAGGTCTTGAACATGTCCTCTGTTGGCGGCCGAGTGGTGGTTTAATTGCGGGTGTACAGCGGTTTGGAAACGTTCCTAGCGGGAATGCCAATGCCACCGGCCAAAACGAGAAAGTAGAACAATGGGCACTGGGACAAGGCACAAATGGTCGCCATGATGTTGTTTTCTTTGAAAGAAATGGACTCAGGCATGGAGAATTTACCTTAAAGGAGTCGTGGCGAAGTGCTGGTGACTTCAAGGGACGTGACCCCTCTCCCAATACTATGTCCACCCTTGTTCCTTCTCGTCGATGGGGGTATAAAGTGCGCGAGCTTGGATGGAACTCAGACTCCACGATACTGAGTGTGTGGATAGAGAGGGAGGCAGGTGATGTCGGTGAGTTATTATCAGTGGTCTCTTAAGAGTTTACCTATTTTTTTTCTTCCCTTTGCATCATATCATGCCTTTTCCTCCTTGTAGTTTTCTGTTTCCCCTCTGTCTCATATCTCTACAAACTCACTAACTTATGGTCGCTTCAGTACAGCTATGGACAACAGGCAACTACCATTGGTATCTCAAGATGGAACTCCCTGCCCCAGGCGCATGTCGATTCACAAACATCTCATGGCATGTTGAAGATCCCTCCAGACTTCTTTTGACGACGGCTGGTAAGTAGGGCTACTTCACTGCACTGGTCGCATCTTCGCATGACCAATAGTTCACAATTCTAATTGTCTTTGAATCATAGATGCTCTCGTGTCCACACGTTTGCTAGTCTTTACTGCATCATCTCCGTCCTCCTGCGGTACAGGGCTTGTCGGAGTTGTCGATGGGGGTGTGTATTCACCTCTAAGCCGACTACTAACATTCACGAGTGATGCGATGTATGTAACAGATATCCTCCTCCTTACGCCTTTCCGTACGCAGAACGTACCGCCGCCCATGGCTTCGGCTCGACTCTCACTATCATTCTCTTCCCTTCTACATACTTCCCCCGCTCTCCCTTCCACTCACGTTCAAACCCGGACTCAGCCCTGTGCACCACCAGTCCACATTACATTCGCACCAAAGCATGACGATTCATGCGACATTCTAGCCACACTTCTTACGGGTCATACCATTGCATTATGGGAAATCCGTAGTCCAGTCACAGTTAAGAAAGGTAGCCGAGAGGCCGTGATCTCAACTTTGCTATGGAGAGGTAGTGTTGGAGGGGTGAATTCGGCGAGACAGGTGTGTGTACGAGAGGGGAGGAACAAAGAGTGGATTATTGGCATGTTAGGATATAGAGGAGACGAGAGGGTCAGGGATGTAATTTGCTTCACTCTACTCGTTCCAACCACTTCCTCCTACCCCTCGCCACCTTCCACCGGATCGACTACGGAAAGCCAAACGGAATCCGCATTTTTGATGGGTGTTGCTTGCACATGGCAGGTGTACATGCCCGGAACAGGGGGTAGAATCATTGAGGAGGAGAGTGGTAATTTGGAGACTGGAAAGGGGTGCGTTGTATGGCAGGCAAGAGATGGAGGACTTTGGCAAGGTGCGAGTTAATTGATGATGATAACATTTTTCAAGGGTGCACTGACTACGAGCGGATTTTGTAGTTCCGCTCTGCATACCTCAACAGCAAAGTGATAGTGATGATAAACCTGTGGATGCAGGGGGGGATGTCACGCTCTTGTCAAGATTACCGGAATTTTGTGTGAGAGCGACAAGGGTGTACGGTTATAGCTCTAGCTCTCCTCCATCTTCCCACTCCTTGTTCATTGGTCTATCCTCCTCCAAGCTATCCATAGCCTCCGCCCTCCTCACACCCGACTCCAATTCCAGTGTTTCCTCCCAACCCCCCTGTCCCTCTCTATCCCTATCACAGAACTGCACGTCCTACTCCATCGCAGGGCCATATCTTGTTTGGACGGCGACAGCGCCCGCCCACGAGGCGTTCTTTGTAAGACTGGAGGTATTGCATGACGTGCTGCATTCAACCAACAAGCATCGCATTGAAGACTCATTGGAAAAACGACGTGTCGAGCGTGGTGCGCGCATTGTCACCGTTGTGCCGAGCACAATGTGCCTTGTGCTGCAGATGCCCCGGGGAAACCTGGAGACTGTGATGCCCCGCCCCCTCGTAATGGAACAGGTCCGTGCAGACGTCCAAAGGTGAGAGGTGGTTTGTATTGCACGTCCTCTTTTTGTTGATCAGTCTCTGTTTGGGTTTTGATATACGTAGGGGTGACTACCGTGCTGCGTTCCTCGCGTGTAGGAAGCATCGTGTAGATCTTAACGTCTTAGTCGAGCTTGATGCGGTGGCTTTCGGAGAGAGCATTGCGTCGTTTGTGGAACAGCTGGATGATGTGGATCACATCAATCTTTTTCTCTCTGGGTTAAGGCCAGTATTCACCAAGTCTTGGACAGAAGTCGTTAGTGGCTTAACGCCGCTTGTGTTACAGTCGATCATCACTTTCCTCTGAGACGATCAATCGGCTATGCGACGGTATTCGTGTCGAGCTTGAACGGCGCGACATTCATAAATTCGTCAACTCGGTTTTGACGGCATATGTTGTTAAGACTCCCCCAGATTACGAGGCTGGACTCTCGTTACTCCTTCGCCTCCGTGGTACGTTTGTTGAGCATGCAAAATGTGTCTTTTCCTGAATGTGGGGATTTCACGAACAGGGGAGAATTCGACTTTGGTGGAGGATGCCGTCAAGTATATTATATTCCTGGTTGATGCTGACCGACTATTCGATACCGCGCTTGGTATGTATGATTTCTCACTGGTACTACTCGTTTTGCAGTACTCACAAAAGGTGAGTCCATCGATCCCATGCGTATAGTGTTTTACATAGCTTACGGGACCATCCAGGACCCTCGGGAGTATCTTCCATTTTTACGATCTCTACACACACTCTCAGGACCATACCAGTGCTTTAAAATTGACGATCACCTGAAGCGGTTCTCAAAGGCGTTGTGCAGCCTTCATCGTGCGGGCCAGGAGCACTTTGAAGAAGCAAAGTCGTATGTTGTGAACCATGGGTTATACACTGATGCGCTGGTAATTTGGAAAGAGGAGCGAGATAAATACGATGTCAGTCGTGTTACAATTCGAGGTGCTTATGTCGGGCTGATTTTACTTCATCCGCGGGTAGGTATTACTGGACCTGTACGGCGATTACCTATTTGATCGCCGAGAATATAGAGCAGCAGCATTAGGTGTGTTGATGTTTTCCATGACTAAATGAGACATCTTTGACTTCAGGTTCAGCGTTCGTTCAGTCCTCGCGTCTCAAAAAGGCCATGCTCGCATATGAAAAGGCACTAGACTGGCAGGAGCTTTTCGATCTTGTGCTTCGAGAAAACATCACAGGTGATAAGCTGTCGAATATAGCTCATCGCATAGCAGGTGTGTCATGGGATTTTTTGTAGTCCGGCTGTCTTTACTTACCCTACTAGATGAACTTGGATCCAAGCAACGGCATACTGAGGCTGCCCGTGTGCTATTGGATTATACGGGGAACGTTGATGAGGCTGTTGCTTCGCTCCTCAGCGGCAATGCATGGTCAGAAGCCCGGCGGATTGTGAGTGCTTTGGGAAGTGTCTTTTTTTGTCGCTCACGGTTATTCATATCGCTTGTAGGCCGCCCTTCACAAAAGGGACGACCTTGTGACTTCATTAATTCTTCCAGGCACTCTGGAAGCTAGGTCGTCGATCTCGGACGAGATCGAAGAAATCCGAGATCTGTTGGAGAAACAAGTTAGTCGACTGGATGAGCTGGCAGCCAAGAAACGGTCTGAACCTGGTAAGTCGGCAAACGCGCTTCGGCTGAGTCTTTTTACCGGCTGACACACTCTGCAGAGGCATTTTATGGGTTGGAGGAGGCTAATTTGGCCAACATTGATGTGATGACTGACGTCTCAAATCCCGGGACCATGTTTACCCGTTACACGGTTGCTCCAACATCCTCCGATCGTTCTCGGTGAGTATTCATTAGCTCCTTTTTCCATGGTGTGATTCACAGCGCACCTAGACGCACGTCACGGTCCAAGCGTAAACTTGACCGCAAATCCGGGAGAAGAGGGACCGTTGAGGAGGAGGAATATCTTCTAAAGAGTTTGACCAAGCTTGTTGTACGACTAGAAGCTGTCCAAGGTTCGCACCATAGTTGTAACGCGAAAGCACTCATATCGAACTTCCGTTCCGGCTTGCAGCCGAGTGTCGAGTGTTACTCCCCCATCTACTCAATTTATCAAGTGACCATGCACAGGAGGCTAAAGACCTTCAACAAGAAGTGGAAGATCTGGAACAGGCAATGCGCTGTAGCACAGAACGTATTTGGACGGAGCGAGAGAACCCACCATTGGATGATAATGATGTCACGTCATTAGCTGGTGTGGGTCCACAAGGACCTAGCCAGATCAAGCTCCTGGAGAAGGTGCCAAAGCCGTCTATTACGGACGTGCCATGGAAAGTTGAATGGATCAAAACAGCACGATTAGTAGTAGGATAATGCATGTTAGAGTTCACATTCCACAATTTCCAATTCTTCTGTATGAGTTGTAGTACTCCTCTGGGAACTAGTGTACTAATCTTGTCCTTCAAGCTTCACCCTTTGACATGAGATTAGTCTGTATTTACTCCTTAGTTGGATGTAAGTTGGGAGACAATATCCATCCAGCACCAGTGTTCAATAGTATCACAAATGTATTTAGTAGGATATTGGTAGGATGCGTTGTCCAATCTCATTCTCAAGTCCCTTGATGGAACATACGACCTGCATTTCTTTTTGGCGCTGATCCACCCTTTCTGACTTGTTCAATTGCTTGAACCAGTTGATCCGGCCCCCTTCCTGAAATATCATATGCTAACGCGTTCTACGCTCTGGCTGCATTATATATAGTGTGTCTCAACTCTGCCACACAGTGTGGTAAACAACGAGGTTGCGGTTGCGAAGTTGTAATCAACATACACCCACTTCCAAAAGTCATTCACATTTGGGAATGTTACGCAAAGTTTGATTTTTCCACTGCTGGCAGAGCGGCCCGAGTCCGGGAAGTTGATTCGAAGTATTGAACATCACCCAGTGACCAACCTGCCTCAAGTTCAACGTTCGACGTAACACTGACACACGCGAAAGCTTAGCTGTTATGGCTTTGTTCCCAACAGAGAGAGAGGCTGTTGAGGTAGCCGTCCTGCGGGTGAAAACGGTCACGGACTCAGATATCCACCGTGCTGAGGGAGCCGAACTCTCGTCCATTCAATCTTGTGCAACGCAAAAGACATTCAGCTCAGCAATTCGCCTTATTTCCATTGCCTCAGAACCATTTCCTATAGCTCCGGAACACACACCAATTTCGCTGAAATTTAGTGAAATCCTACCAGTAGAGGAAACTGCAACCCAGGGCCGTTTACGTACAACGACAAGCGAACAGGTGTGAACAAGGCGTTGGCACCATTTTTCCCTGCTTCCACCCGTTTCTATATATTTTTGGGTACGACCTTGGTCTGTCATGCATTATGACTTGCATCTAATCCCTTCTTCCTTAGGATGGTTCACAGTGCAGTGAAGAGACAGTGTTCCTCCTTATTACAATCGGAGTCAACTGTGCCACTCGATGCGGAGGAAACCCAGCAACCTTCTGTGGAAAGTCCTTCCTCAGAGACAGATACATTCTCTCCTGATGATCCAAAAGCAATTTTACAAGCCTTACTGAAATATCTCACCGATGTCGAACTATTCAACCTCATTTTGACTCGGCTGGCAAAAGCCGCCCCACGAAGATCGCCCCTCTTCCTTACAACTCTTTGTGTAGAGGGCGTACACGATTTCTTTCGCCCGCATGAGCCTTTCACGGATTCTCTTCAACTTGCAACCCCAGCTTCCGCCGACGTTTCGCGTCATAACCCGCTTAATAGAATGCCTATAACTCGCCGCGATTCAGAAAGATTGACGGGAAAGTTTAACGTGCCAAGCTCGAGAAAAAACTCCCCTGCACTCCTCTTGTCAATTGGGACGCTTCTATCTTTTCTCGAGCCTGACGAATTACGCACTCTGATCCACAGGAGGATATCTGAATCTCATGCCCCTCACAGACCTGTTGCATGCTTCTTGGAGTTTCTGCAAAGTGGAGGAGAAGATATACCCTGGGGAAAAGTACGGACAATGATGAAAAGGACGAAATGTCGCGAGAACGTCAAAGCAAGGAAGGCGCGGGAGCGTGCAGGCCCTTATCAAGCAGAAGGTTCAAGGGCATGCTCGGTAATGGGATCAACCGAGCCTGGAGATGCAGATGCTTCAATGATGCCAGAAGGGTCTTCTACCGATGCAATAGGAGCCATGGATCCTCCTCCATCGTATGTTGACTTCGACCTGGAAGAAGGAGAGATTTCTCCCAATTCAGATTCTCCTAGCTTATGGCCCCCCCCTCCCCCACCTTCAACTGCACCATCAGACCAAGGCACAACGCTAGCGGCTCCTCCCGGAAACTATGCTCTTGTTGCCGGAACCGCTCCTCCGCTAAAGAAAAAGAGGAACCGGAAGTCCAGTGCGGCACGCAGAGCCCAGGCCTACCAGGAGGTATACCCGTCACAATGTTAATCATACGTGTCCACTGACTCTTTTGCAAAGTGGCAACAATTAGAAATGTCTGCTACGACTCCGTCTGTCGCTTCAATGCTTTATCCAGCGCATCCTACTCCTTCTAGTTCCAACCATCCACCGCCACGATCATTCCCGTACTTTGTGGCGCCGAAGCGAAGCGATTCCCTGTATCCCGGCCGGCGTGATCTTGTAACGTTTTGAACACTGGCAAACATATCCCTCTTTCTGTGATTTACTCCGCAATTTGTACACACTCGACCAGGACTGGGTTTGATGATGTCATTTCCTGAGGGTCGATTTTCAGACGTCTACAAGGCACAATTAACAGCCTGATCGTCCAATTTCCTAGATCCACCTGTTGGTCCGAATGCATATTTGATCATGGAGAGAACCACAAGTATTCGAAAAAAAACACAGATTAATCGACCCACCCACGCCTAGAGAGTCGGTCGAATGACTCAACTCCTTTATTTCTTTGCCGTCTGTCGAGTCAGCTGTACTTCTAAGCCTCTCATCCATCCTCTCTCTTTCTCCGCCCCTCTCCCCATACTTCTAAAGTCAGTGCGGCCCAATACGGAACGACAACAAAGCCTATTCAGGCCAGCGCTCGTTCCCTGCGTCGAGCAGTAGAATCCCTATCTGAACTACTTGAGGATTCCTATTCCATCAGCATCGTTGAGGGAAAATGGACCATCCCTATTTCTCGATAACTACTTGAGCAGGCATCTCGCTCACCGGATAGACGGTACCGAGTTTTGTACTCTTGATGCTACCTTCATTGTATACTGAAGCTGAAATCTCATGTCATTCCTGCTTGTGTTTCCTCTTGTGTGTAGTTATGATGCCATCTATATAGACCCTCTCATTTTACAATGGCGATGGTAGGTATTACAAAAAATTTCCCCATCACCCCTCGACACGATGGGTTGCTGAAACCTCTGAACGATATGTAATACATCAAACTACATTTTCACATCATCCTTCAGCTAAAATTTCCGACCACAATGCCTCCAGTGTAGCAGTTTTCAGTTCGAACGTAGTTAAAGAGATATAGGACCCCACCCAACACCTATGATTTGTAAGGCATGCTTGGTTTAGTATATACCTTGTTGGTAAACGTTGAGTAGTACTCCATCCTGATCGATCATATCTCAGGTAATGTTCCTAGTACATGAATTTCTGAATCATGTGTGGCAGCGTAATTCACGACAGACAGACGCGAAAACATACAATACAGTTTGATATGGTCATGTGGGCTATTCACAAGGGTTTTACACTGATGGATTACATCCCGAATTTCAACATCTCATCTCCCAATAGGGATTATCACAAGGGGATGGGGAGTTTGCCGACTGCTTTGACCCTCAAGGGAAGATTGTCCGCAGGTTCTAAGTAAGCTGTCTTAGACCATGTTGTCACGAGCGCAATTGTGGAAACTCACTCATTGTCACAGCTGACGTTGGCTTGGCGACTTGTCCATCATATGCTGGCGCGAAGGAAAAGTGGGCAATGAGAATCCTATGTAAGTGTACATTCAAAAGGGTCGGGAAAGATCAATAGGAACATCACGTACGCCAATATTGCTTTCATTTCCATAATAGCCATGGTACGCCCAATACAGGCGTGAGGACCCGTGATGAAGGAAAGCAGGGAGAATGTTGGATTATAAGTAGACGGGAGGTTGAACCATCTCTCGGGACGGAATCTAAGAATGCGGGGGTCAATTCACGAGGAAAGGTAGCGTCTATACGTGTTGACGCACTCCGTGGCGTTAGCTCCCCATATCTTTGACCAGGTATTTACAACACGAATCTATACATTACCGATTTGTCATAGTTTTCCGTGGTCTGGAGGAAGCGAGACATACCGGAATATACAACAATGTCCCCTTCGGAAGGTAAAAACCCTCCACCCAGTCGCCTTTTTTGACTTTCCGAATGGTCATGGGCACTGGAGGAAATACTCTGAGGGATTCCATTCTGAGCAATAGGCGTCAAAACTTGGCCACGCTTATGCTTCAAACAGAAACCGGCCACTCACATGACGCTGTCCAGCCATTGCAGGTCTTTTAAAGTTCGATAGTCTGGACGTGGGTTTTTCTCGACAATGGGAGTCACCTCGGCTCTCAGTCGATCCTGCGCCTCATCCGAATTTGCCAGGAGCCAGAGTGTCCATGAGAGCCCGGACGCTGTGGTCTTGATAATCGTGACCAAGAGGTAATGAATAAATGCGTGAGACGATGGGTCACAATAATGCAGCGATAATACCTCATGCCCAGCGCCAAGAAAGGTCAACTAGATCGAGAGTGAAAATAAGTACACGGCCGAGAGAACGGTTGGTAGGGACGGACCACTTGCTCCACCAGATCTTGGTCACTCATTTTGTAA
Source organism: Cantharellus purpuraceus (assembly GCA_025174535.1). Classification (NCBI taxonomy): domain Eukaryota; kingdom Fungi; phylum Basidiomycota; class Agaricomycetes; order Cantharellales; family Hydnaceae; genus Cantharellus; species Cantharellus purpuraceus. Next base: position 1,880,691 of record JALBUN010000003.1, on the reverse strand, counting down.
CCCTCCCCCTTCTCATTCATTCGTGCACTAAAGCCACAACCAAACACACCAAACTTCAGGGATGAACAGTTGCAAGAATAAGAAACGAAGATACCGGACCAAGAGACTCATGATATCTCGCTTGCTCTCCGCATCCTTGACGTCGGCTTCTGTCAGCTTCTCATCAAGCATCTGTCTTGACACTGTCTTGATACTGTGCATCGCTGAAAGCAGAGTCTGTGACGGTGCTAGCTTGAGAGAGCAGGCGGGGTTGAATAACCGTGAAATTGACGAAATCGGTCAGTGAGAGTCAGGCCACTTCAATATAATGCTCACATAAAAACGAGCCTCGAAAGAGCCAACGACGATTCCGGTGGGCAAAATCAGTGCGAAGGAGACGCGGGAAACCAGGGACTGTCAATAATGCAATGAAGCGTGCTACATTGGGGCCTGCAGAAATGAGAATATATCCGTATGCCAACGAACGTACGGGTATGAGTTGGTAAAGTTAAATCATGGAGGAAGCGTGGCGACAGACCGTTTTGCAGATTGAGCAGTTCGTGATAGGCCAATGCCAGCTCGTTGTTGGGGTCGTGGACGGAGTCTGCCCGGTATCCAAAAGCAGTCTCGCAGATAATATCCAGAGTGACCTTGGACACTGCATGGAGCAAAATATAGACGATCAACACCACAACGGGATTCTCGGAGAACTTACTCCAATCGTACATTTGCACTTCGACTCCAGTGTCGGGGTGGGTTTGGGAACGAATTTTCTCGTAAAGTATCTTTGTAAGACTGGAATATCGACTGTTAGACAGCAAAGTGTAAACATGTTGATCTGGCCTGAGTGTACCCTTCCAATGGGGCGTAGTACATATCCGTCTCTTTGGATCATAAATTTGTGATCTAGAACAATAAAGATCTGCACTCACGAGCCATTAGATTAGGAACCGAGAAGGCGGGGTTCATGGCGCGTCGCATCTGCCTATGTTGGTTCCCTGTCACGGTCAACAAACCGTAGCCTGCAGATATCCCCAGAATATTGCGCAGAAAGTCTGGCTACAGAAAACAGAGTTTGAGACCTAGCAGCGCTACAGACGCGAGAGGAATTGGGGTTTACGCGAGGGTAATTCATCCACTCTGTGACGAGGATACGTTGAAGAGCGCTTGGAGTAAGAAACATCATTCTCTCCACGCCTAGAGGACCAACAGCGCGAACCACGGGACCATACGTCTCTGCCCATTCGCGTTGAAGCGTGCCTATATTTCAGCGCACGATAATGAGGGATTTTGATCAGCCTGGAAGAAAAGTTCACAACTACCCGCTTCTGCCATCACAATATTCTTAAATTGACCATAGATAGGATGTCCAAATGAAGGTCCTGGAGCATGTCGAAGGGGAGAGAAACAGAGAGGCTTTAGGAAGAGCTGATGGAGGAGAGCATAGATGCTGATGACTGATGCCCGTAAGGTGAACTTTCGTATAGATTCGGGTAAGGTAATGACAATGACACACGAACCTCCGAGTGCAATATAGAAATACGCTGGGTTCAGAAACTCAAGGAGAGCATCAGTATACGCCATGGTGGGGAAGGCTGGGTGACTGCATCACAAAATTGACTTCGCACTGCTGGCTCATATTCACGTGACAATAATTCAAGCAGTTACGTTAACTTTCATGCATAAACTTCGGGAGTAGTTCAATGCTGCCGCGGATGCAATTGCAACCGGAGTCACGTGATCCACGTGCTTACGCGCCAGACATGATTCAATTCAGCCAACTTGTAAATTCCTCCGATCGGTGCGGCGCTGATTTCTGTGAAAACTTCACTTGTGATCGGAGATGCAAAGCGGACAGACGCTATCAGACTCCTCAAATTGAGTGGCCACCCAGTTTATTTTTAGAATAGCTTCTTGTATATAATCAGGAGATTTCCTGCTGCAATCGATATCGATTCAATTCATTTTGACTGATATAAGTTCTTCCATCACTTCCAGAAATCAAATGGTGGATGAAAAACTTGAGATCGTTGGTCTTCCAGTCATTTCCATTCATAAACGAGTGTATGTTTGATATTTTTTTTCCCATTCTGGCATGTGTGATATATTTGATGAGACAATGAACAGTGACAAAAGCCTTCTACTTATAGTGTTACGTACTCCGTTAAAAGTCTCAGTGTTGATCTCGCTTTAGTACAGTTTGCTTTAGCTGTCGATTGGATGTTCTCTTTCATAATGTAGACAACCTCGTCAATACACGAATGGTTACTCGGACACCTATCACTCTTGTACAATTTTTGACTCACTTCCCGGACCATATGCATGCTTGATAGATTACTTTGACAGGATTTCAAAAATGATGGTCCTGACATTACAGTTGTGCTTTGTGATGGCAGTCACCATTCACGGCATGCTATCATATTGAACCTTTTCTGTGCCACAGCATTCCGCAATGACCAGTTCACAGCGAGAACACGTCCACATTTCCACCATCAAATATAAGGTGTCAAATTCTTGCGGCCTCTCACAACTCTGAGACCTTCCTCCTAAAACCTCATACTTGTTTGACTACACACACTTGACTGCATATTCATTCAGGCTTCAGGAGCAACCCTGCAGGCACCATTATCAACGCCTTCGCTCAAAATCTCCACGGGTGCACACGCTCCCCCAGGAGTTCTACTCGGTCACGGCGTATTACATGATGAAAAGGTATGTTGGCCTTCTGCCCATCGTCTCTAAACATTGACGAAGTCTGCATTTCTTGCTGTTGGAATCGCTCTGTGCAGTGCCGGCCCGCTGTCTTACGCCGTGAATTTCCAATTCCCTAACAGTCATCGTGGGAGCTCATCGGATACAACTGGGATCAGGATCAAATAAAAGGGAGGCATGGCGATCTTACACTTGGAACCACGGATTCATGGGTGATTTATGTGCTCTCTGTGGGCCTGCAGGCTGCAGGAGGCAGGGTCCCTGAAAGCGTCTTGATCTAGATTAAGGCCGGGCTCGGAAAGGACCCAGATTCCGAATCCCTTGTCACCCAAAACTCTAGCATTCTAGTATTCGGGCGTGAGACAAGATCACACATAACAGTGGAAGCAAGAGAACATTCACTTTGTTTTAGCCTCGTAAACTCCCATTCGAGCTAGCCCCTATACCAAGAAGCGAAGTTGGAAATAGTAAATGTGACCATTGCAGCTGACGCGCCCTGAACCCCACAGCTCGGAAGCACCCTCATTCTTGGGTTTGATTCACGAGGATTGACCGCAGCTCCTGTATACGTTTATGATTGGCATCGAGCACATCCTGACCCACAGACGTGTCCATTCTTACAACACAGGTGATGACTAGACTAGAGGGCGGATTGGTGAGGAGAAGTCAATGACAGTCATATATAGGCGTTAGGTTGCAATTGTGTTGATGTATGGGTCACACGAAGTCGAATCACGTGTCAATACCCCATAAGAAGCCCTGAGGTAGCGGTGGTCTAGCACTATGAAACACTGCTTCAGCGGCGCTCGTCCTTCGCCACCGTCAAGAACCTGTCAACCATGTCTCCCCTACACCGAGATTGTGCTGTACAAACATCACCCTCTATGGCAGGGATCACACTCATCGTGAACGATGCTGCAAATGCAAACACTCAAGACACCCAGATAGGCCCGAGTGTTGGCACCCATACACCCTGTGAATGTAGACAATGCACGGATTCTCACTTGAAATCTCGAGGAGAATATCCCATTCAAAGCCCCAGCAAGTCGAGCGCAGCCCGACGCCATTTTGCAAAATACGAACCGCAGTTATTGCAGCAGGTGAACGACGAGATCGAGCTAGGATGGGATTGTGGGATATGGTGAGCAGAAAACCGCTCCTTCATATGAGACGCTGCTGACGCTAGATTCTCGTTCTTGCATCTCCAAGTTTAGATACGGCGGAAGAGCCTTGTGTCACACGATGTGGCCACTTGTACTGTAAATCGCATCTTAATCACGTGGGTTTCCAAATTCTTGAGCACACTCTACCCCCCTCACATCCACCCCTTTGTTCACAGTGGCTATCTACCCATCCCTCTTGTCCCGTATGCAAGGCGCTTTGTACACCTGCACAAGACGTTGTGCCTATTTTCTCCCGTGGTAGGACATCCCCGATTTCCTCACCTATCTCTTCAACACCACCATCACCTACATCTGACGAAGCCCATCATAATCATCATCCTGCGTCTCCACCAGATAGCTGTTCTGTGTCACCGACTCCAACCGCCATGCGTGGACCATGGTCTGGCATGACGGAAATGGAATCTCTCATGTCAGACTATGATATAATGCTGAGAGAACACATCCCGTCGAGCCCGCCTCTCCCACCTGTCTCAACAAGCTCATCCGACACCCAACCACGCCCACACCCACTCATGACCTCTCACCTACTGGCTCATTATCTTGGCATCGCTTTACGCATTTTAGGAGTAGGCATCATTTTGGGTGTCCTATTGCGCTGAGGTTACGGAGTATGATTGTCACGGATCCTATCAGGACAGAACGGTTCGCCTTACTTCCCCAGGCTTTCCCATGACTCTTCGGGGTCCACTGTTTTCACTCAGGATGCGTAGATCAAACTTCGTCCGTCATCTTGTTCAGAACATGAGTTATCCGGGATTTCCGAGTATCCGGATGTCCTCGCTTACACATCGCATGACTGCCTAGTTCTGCCAATATTGTAGTATAATCACATCAGATTTCCTTTCTTATCTCATGTCTCATCGCATCTCGCTTTCCCTCTTTTACCTGTATTTTCTGCTGCCTCAAATTCATTTCTGGTATGAGATTCTAGCGATGCCAGGAATCATGGCGATGTGCATTGATGAGAACGGTCTTATATGTTGTCTGCACTCTATGTAGGACATTGGGATAAATTAATCAGGGAATATAGAACTAGGGTCGACCGTGATCAGTACAGCCGGCTCTGTCTGTCATGATCTACTAACGGCCAAGGTGAGCTTTCATATCTGGTTGCGATCCGTCTACATCGTTTTCCTTACTAAAGTCCTACAGCATCAAGGACGAAAGGAAGGGCTGGGGCTTGAGTGGGGGTGAAACCACTCTATGCAGTGCTTAATGTTGAACAATGGGTTGAAGGGGAATGTCTCACAAGGAGCACAGAGAAGTGGCTCAGGAGAAACGGCGTAAAGGGTGTATCCCATCAGAAAAACGGAGGAACAAGCATGTCTCGACTTGACTATGATTCCGGACATCGAAATCCTTGTGCCGCATTGATGTAGCCATTCCTATGAATGCCCTCTTGAGTGAAACAAATAAAACCTGCTCAATCACAACTCACTTTATAACTTCTACTTTTTCTGAAGTCGATTAGAAGATTGTCCCCCTTGTTTCCTTCCATCTTTTTCCTTGATTTTTTGGGCACCTTTGCATTGAACTAGACTGCCTTTTTCCTTCGGTCTTTCTCCTTGGTTGCTTTGAACACTTCTTCTTTAGCATGGACCGCCTTCTGTTCGGTTTGGAGGATTTCTTGGAGTTCTCCGGGCCGTACGCTACGGTTGCGCAGGTCACGTGCTCATGCTCCTTCGAAATCTGAACAGGAAATATATGCAGGAGTTCTCACAAGTTTGGGGCCACTGTTTGGATCTTTACAGCCTAAATTTGGTGTGATAGATCAGGGTATTCATGAGAGTAAAATTCTGATGACTGTACTGTTGGGAATGCGGCCATTATGTAAGCCCGTACGATGGTCTGTGCACTCAGCACCTGCCGCCTGGCAGGATATATAAACACGAAGCAACTGTTTAGGCCTGGAGGCCAGGGCCCATAACCTGTAGAGCTCAAAAGCAAAGTTGGATGTTATTAGATAAGCTAAACTACAAACTCAGCAAAAAAGCGAAATTGTAGCACATAAAACACTCATATCTCCTCACACAATAACCCAATCCATACCAAAATTTTTAAGGACCTTCAGTGCATTCCAACAGATCAACTACACCAACATCTCTGAGAAACCATCTCCGATGCCCAGAAACAATATCAAGTCTCTGCAGACCAATGCTGCATTCTGGCTCTGGACCTGCAAATTGGAGACAAAGTATTCGTTAAGGCTGAACACTTCCAGACCACCCACCCATCGAAGAAACTCTCCAAGAAATACTTAGGTCCTTATGAGGTCCACCTCCTCCTCCTTCCATCTCCATTCTGCCTCCTCCTCCTCCTTCCATCTCCGTTCCTCCTCCTCCTCCTCCTTCTGTCTCCTTTCCTCCTCCTCCTCCTCCTTCCGTCTCTGTTCTGCTTCCTCCTCCTCTTTCCATTTCCGCTCCTCTTCCTCTTCCTTCCATCGGGCCAAGAGCAACTGCTCAAGCTCAGCCATGCTCATGCTTGCCAAAGGGTTTGACATTATTGAGGATAAGACCTCAATCATGCCCCTCCTTTTATATGTCTCCAGACCCCCAGTATAACTCCAACTGCGCCCAACCGTCTCACCTATTCAATCCATGGACATGAGGCCTCAGGGGCTCAGCCTTAAATGGAGAGATACTGTTATGACTATATGGAAGATATGGATGTGAAGAGGGACTAGATATATAAACTTCAGTTGTGCGGGGAGCAATCAACTGTAGATTCAGTAGCTACCTAGATATATAACTACAGAGCTCACGGTTAATGTAGTTAGACATATGAGAATGAAATGGAACGTACACTTCAGTTGTGCGGGGAGCAATCAACTGAAGTGTCCGATAGAACGATATTGAACTTATATACTATCAAGTCAGGTGGGCAAAATAAAATGAGTATCGCCGTACTCGACCGCTATGCCTATGTATTTGCGCCTGTTGAACTGTGTGGTACCTCAACTATGCTTCCGTGTTCGTCGGCCTCGATACTCCAACACTATATTCATTAATGTCCAGATCCCCATCCAATCCACTCAGATCCCTTCGCTGACCTTGCGACACGCAGCTCCTTCTTACGGGTCACCAACACATGACTCTCCACCTTGCACCATATGACCCTCCAATCCGCCTCCCACTTCTCCATATCAGCAGACACTAGTTATCACGCTAGGTAATTAGTTTGATGTATACTCAGTGAAGGAATATCACTGAGGTGTTATCACGCTAGTCTATCGCGCATTAGTTGCTACATGTACCATAGATAAAGAGCGGCGAGTACTTATGTGACGATCCAAAGAGTAATAGAGCGTTACACAAAACTTCCGAGCTTCGAACTTAGGTGAGTGGGATAAATCATCGAATTCCAAAAGTTGTTCCCTTTCCCTCTCTTCTACATACTGATACTTAGCTAGATGCCTATTTAAGAATATGAAACAAAAGTAAACAATAAGAACAAAAGGATAAGAGTCTATTTATCTATTCGCAGAGGGATGAATAAACTAGTGTCTCAGTTTAATTATGTCCGGTTGGGCGGACATGTGACTCGTTGCTACGTCACTGACAGAGCACTGACGAAGACTTAACTATGGAGCGATTCGCCCTCAATGTGGACTCCTATGGGTGCACAACTCGGCGGGGTATTGAATATCTTTTGGCACTTACTGGAGTTCACGCCCTTTCCGCTGAACTCCAGCCCCGATCCCATACTTCGCCTGCCTTAAGTTGTTAAGTACTTAGCGGGGTGCGATCCAGAGGTAGGTATAGGCTTTATATCGATGAGAAACGGTTCCTCTCCGCTTTGCATGAACAATACTGCCACTGCGGATAGGAAAGCCTTAGTTGGGCAAGTACCTCGAGGTTTGTGATGAAGGTAGGCACGGATTGGGCCGTGACCCGGGGACCTGGTTGCACCGGATCATCATCTCACCCTGTGGCAGTACACACCACGGCCACACAACGCTGCAGTTGATCCTGATACAGAACCCGGTGCTGCTCGTGCCACGGCCAGGTTTCTACCCACGATCGATTAACGGCGACCAGCTCCCTAAAAGCCCCGACCGTCAGAGGCCCTGCCCACCGAGGCTGCTGGCTCACATAAATAATTGTGACATGACACACGTATGTAGTATTCTTTGCGTAGAGAGGTGTGTTTATCCGCTTATATATAGTGCACTCACTCACCTCTTGTTGCCTGCAGATTCCCATCGACATGTCTTCCCTTCGTGACTCCATCCTCGGATCCTGGCGCCTCCTCAGTTTCACTGCCGTCCGCGTATCCCCAAAGGGTGACGAACACGACACCATCTACCCAATGTCCCAACACGCAATCGGGAGCATCATCTACACTCCCGACGGATACATGTGCGTCCCCGTGTTTTTCTCACATCCCGTCCTGGACGTCCCGCTGCCGCCTGTTCCCCCTCTCAACCTCTCACTCATGACCCACAGGTCCGGGCAGATCATGCTTCCTGGCGCAAAGCCTCTATCAAGTGGCAACCCACTCACAGCAGCTGTGGATGAGCTCGCCGACGCTGCGCGCCACTTTATCTCATATACAGGCCCGTTCGACGTCTCTGACGGAGAGCCGCCCATTGTCACACATACAGTGCAGCTGGCATCGTTCCCTAATATCGTGGGGGAGTTGCAGCAGCGCATTGCCACCCTTGAGGATGGGGCAGAGGGCAAAGTGTTAACGCTCAAGGCAGAGCCACCGACAGTCATGGGCGAGGAGCGGATTCTCGTGTGGAAGTGGGGGAAAGTGGCGAAATGAGCGCGGTGCTGTATACTGATACACTTGAATGCTGATCACGATGTTGATTGGCATGTCTCTGAAAAAGTTGTCAACATAATCAGAAATGCCGGGTAACATGATGTTGACTTGATGTGAGAATTACAGTCAGTCTCAAGACTCATATATCTCGTAGAAAAAACCCACTGGAACCAGCAAGCCCTCCGACTATGCCCTAGTTAATATGGATGTACTAACGTAGAGGGTATGTGCGCGTATAGTACGCCACTGCTAGATAAATATCCGAGTTGGATTGGGGGTTCTTTCCTCGTGGAACATATATATCGCTCTTTCCATCTTCAAAATTGCGTGATGTCGTTATCTACTGCCAGCATCTTTTCTGAAAAACCACTTTTCTACTATATTCTATCTCCAGAAGAGGCTCACATGGTTGTTCAAGGTGGTGGTCATGTTGGGAACGACAAGGTATTCCCCGTTCTTGCGGGCTTCACATCAACTTGGGACCTGCGTCGGTTTTTGCTCCAGTATGGTGGCTGTTCCGAGCTTTTGCGCAATCCCGAATGAGCCTTTGCCAGTGATGGTGGCTTGGCTTGCCGTCGCCTTCATTGTCAATGTTGAGCTGAGGCCAGGAGGAAAGCTGATCCCGTCATCAATGTACACTGTCCCAAACACATGGCCATCAGCTGACAATGACGCTAGAATGGCGTATGGGCCGCAACGAGACTCCTTAATCGTATACGCTAGTGTCTAATGACAGCAGAAGCGACAGAGTTATCTCGGATGGGGACGTTGATATGACCTAAAGGGGCAGAGAGTTTGGTGTTCGAGCTAGACGTAGCGTTGACAACGTCGTGCGTCCACCAGTCACGCCAGATGGTCTTTCCTCGACAGGGAAGATGCTTGGTGAGTAAGTAGCATGAGCTGGAAGCCTACAAATCATCAATAGATACTAACCTCGACGGCAGTAACATTAAGTGTAAGCACGGCGTGACAAGGATATCGCATCTAACCAAGAACTGCCTTTCTACCGCAATAACTCAGGTTCATCCGCGGAGAACTCCCAGAACAACGCACGAACGGGAGGTGTACTGTGGAGCGAGGTATTCGCAAAGAGTGTATACTACATACAACAAGCTCAGTGTCACGGAAACCGCGTTAAAGAGGCGTCCATGTGCCCAGTATGGAAATAGCGCATAACAAGCGGCAATGACGGTACGAGAGGCATTGGCAACGTTGTCTGACACGTAAGGTTCTTGACCATTGCGCCCCTTTGGTTGTGGCTTCGGTAAAATGGATGGAACGCGGAGAGATGTATGTTGACTAGTTCTTCGAATTACCATTAGCCTCCAGTATACGCTCCGACACCAGGATATGGAAAAGCTGGAAACTACAGCACGCCTTGGATGGACAGATACATATACTGCCACTTTCTGTGATTGTTGCCAACATGGTCAGCATGTACTCATGTGTTTACAGTTCATGCCCAGTGACCAGTGACCAGTCCACTTGCCCGCTGAAGGAAACGTCTAGCAGATCGGGTGATCAGAAATTGCCGTTTCGCAGGATGTAGTGCCACTAACGCATTATGCTTTGCCTGCCAATTCAACAAGCTCCGATTGACGAGCTGTTATGAGCTAACAGTGGGTACCGGGAGATGCGCATTTCAGCCCCATCCTCCCGGCGGTCTAAGATTTGACAATAAACTCCAGACAATCGGTTGGCGAACTATCGGGAAAATGGTTAAGTATGGGACTCCAGCATCGACTAGTCCAGTAGAGCACTGCACCTGTACAAATGGATGCACGTGCTGAGGTTTTCCGAGCTCAGATGCGATGCCTTGCACATAGAGAAGTCTTGAGCGCTGTGGTGACAAAATTGGAGTCTCTTATTCATGATCTGATACTTGGGAACAGAAGCATTGCATTTTGAATGATGGACGTGGTGAATATCCTATATAAAGCGCTGGAGCATTCTCGGTGACTCAGGTGAGGTCAAGTTGTCTGATTGAGCTGGCATGGAAATCCATGGCTTGGAGTGGTGCTATCAATCAGGTACTGTTTTCAAAAAGGACTGTGACACACCCATGCCACATATTCCAGCAAACTCACGTCTGTTGATAAATTCCAATATGACTGGCCCGGGATCGGTCATGCTGAGAAACAGAGGTTTGAGCTGCTGCGAGTCCCTCACAGAGTGTGCATCGAAATGGTTGTGAGTCGATGTGCAACTCTAACAGCACTTGTCTCCTTACCGGTAGACGCCGTTACCGTCCCTGGGCCTAAGCCCAAGATTAGCCTTCACAGGCTGGCACGTGGCAACTGTCATTTCTTCAGCCACACAATCAGAAAGTAAAAATGGCATCCCAGGCATTGTTATGGTTGTCTAGCTCGATATATCCAGGGGCATGTGTCACATTAGTGGCCAGAGTAGATCCAAAGCACTGCGTAGGGCATATGGAGGAAAATTCACACCTGCACCGTCCAGTGCTGCTTCCCCGAGTCCGCGTTTGGCCAGGACATCATCTCCAATCCCAAATGTCCTTAGCACGTGCTTTAGAAGTCCAAACGCATTGCATGCGTTGCCTGAAAATATGAGGTGGGCAGTGATGCCATGCTCGGTGTTTTCCAAAGATGTCAAGATGTACCTTTCTCAGTTATCCATTTACGTATTTGTCACAATCCGAATGACCAGAGTCGAACCTGGACAGAAACATTTCCAGACAACTTCATGGAATTTCGCGAATTCACATTAACCAGCGCTCTGGAGAAGAGTGGATGAGAACGACCACTCGCTCAGCCAATATGACTGCATAGCAGGGGGCCCGCACCCAAACTATACACCATGGTAGACAAAGGTGAAGCAGGCAGATGAATTGCACATGAGAAAGAATTTGTATGCAATGACCAAAGAAGAAGACCCTTGACAGTTTCTCATGCTTGATAGAGAGAAGCATGGCTGTATAATGCAGTTACTCCATCTTTCGCCACTTCGTGCCTCACGTTGCGTTATTTGGCGGAAAGTGATACCATCTGTGGTCCCCTCGAATTCCCTGTTAAGTTTATGGATGAGGATCTAAGCTAGACAGCAATCCAGCTTCAGTAAACAAGTTCTCAGATTGCTCATATTCCTTACCTGACTAAGTAAATGCCTTGCATAAGTGACGCGACTACCCGCTGGGTTACGCGACTACCTAAGAGCTCTAGCGCTCATGGTCACAGCTTGCAACTCGTTTTCAAGCTACCAGTGGCGCATAAATGTGGCCATAGCCGTAGATAGATTGAATGTATGGAGTTACTGTACTACTTGCCGTGCGTTCAATCATATGACATATGTTATTGATCATCAATTCAACAGTGACCAGGTACATGGACAACTTCATTTAGAATTTGCCCCAGCTAGTCGATTTTTTGATGGAAACTGACCTTTCATCCTAATATTCAAGACAGGAAACTTTTGAGTCTGGAAAGTGCTAGGTAAAAGCATACAACCCCCAAACTTCATGTGAGGGCCGCTAACAAGACCAAATAGAAATTAATTCTTGATAACGAGTTTTACACTGGTGTTGGTTCTGCGAAGCCTTATTCTCCTCTGTACAGCACGCGTCTGGGTCCTCATCTATGCTCCCGATGGAAACATGTGAGGCTTCGCGTCTTCTCCACCCCGCTGCAGCCTCCTCTGCCACCAGCCCACGCACCGGACATCTCACCCTCTTACTGACCCGTCAGATCTGTGCAGGTCATGGTTCTGGCACGACGTCTCTCTCTAGGGGCAGTCCGCTCACAACGGCCATAGACGAGCTCACCGATGCTGTACCCCTATATTTAGCGTATTCAGGCCGTTCAATATCACAGGTTCTGAACCCGCCGTTGTGACACATACAGTGCAGCTGGCCTCGTCCCCCGATCTGGTGGGGAAGGCACAGCGACGCATTATCTCGTTCTAGGATGGCGTGGAGGGCAGGGTGTTAGTGCCGAAGATGGAGAGCCAATTGTGCCCATGGACAAGAAGGGTATTTTCGTGCTGAAGTGGGCGAGGGTGACGAAATGGACTGCATGTCTTTTAGCACTAATCATGGTCAGTAAGGTGTAGTTTAGGGCGACGAGTTGTATCTGTTCCGCACGGTAGGTGGAGAAGGGGCTTCTCATCGCCACCGAATACTTTAACCGACAAGCAAATGCAGTGATATCATAAACGTCCTTATAAGAAAGGTTCTTAATTTAGTGCAGCTTTACAGTAGACTTCGGCACCCCGAATTGTCATTACCAATCTTACACCGGATGCACGATCAACAAGACATCACCGACATGGAGCAGCAGCTGAATATGGAAAATGACGCTCAGATTCTAAACCTCGTGATGAGGTTCAAGAGAGGCGCTGCAGTCACGTTTGAAAGATTTGGAAACCACGGTTACATCGTGCGAATATATCAATCGATCAGACTTTACTTAACTTGAGACAGGGTGTAACTTGTGGCGTTTTTGCAATCCAGCTCCAACCCTTGAATTTGTCTACGACACAACCTTAGCACGTGGTTTAGTTTGAGATGTTGCCACTTGCACTGGACATCGGGCAGAGAAGTGAAGGCTGGTATCTGGCACTGGAGTTCAGCGGAAAGGGCGTAAACTCCGGTAAGCGCAAAAAATAATTATCATGCCCTGCCGAGTCACGGACCTATATGCATCCACGTTGAGGGCGAGTCGATATCACTTCCATTCTTCGTTAAGCTGGCCTCTCTTGATTGTGTTGGTGGTGCCTGCAAGTGCCCAGAGATGTGTATCAATTGCTTGTGGTGCCTAGATCTATCTATCCAGCGCATAACCCTTTGTGAGTGATCTCATATAAGGAGTGACCGCGTATGCAAACCGGATTATTGATTAATTGCATGTTGTGGACTGTCGTTACTCGGTCCACGCAAGAGCACTGAGCACCCTTACGCAGGGGACCTGTGCCTGACGTTCTTGGCTGACTTGATAGTTACTTCTCAAGGCGTTCGTTCCAAGTCTTCCAGACATCTTAAGGCTGGTTTGACATGACCGAACGCTGTCTGACCGCTGTCTGAGTGTCCCCGCTGTTTATAGGGGGAGGCTAAACACTGCCACCACAAGAATTACAAACATTTCACTTTGTTATTTGTCTTATTCCTTTTACAGTGTACTTGGGCAGAAATTACAACAGCAGAGAGTGCTCGATGTTCTTAGTATTCACCGCCACCAACAAGTCCCTCTTCGGCGCGCTTCTTGGCTTCGTGCTTGGCCTTCTGAGCATCGACGAAGTCAAGACTGAAAGGAAAGTGTGTGTTATCAGCGAGAGGCGGGAGCAATTCTGGGGGTTGTTTCATGCTCACCCCTTGGTCTCGACGACTCGGTCAATGAAAGCACCGCTGAATGCGGCGACGAGCTCCTTGGCCTTGCTGTGAGTGAAATGGCAGTCGATTAGACAGGAGGGCGACGGTGTAAAGACTGAGAACGTACGCGTGGCTGTCGGGCTTGCCCTGCTCGGCGCAGTGCTTTTCGTAGGCCTTGGCAGCCTCGAATGCTGCAGCACCGGCGATAAGCTCATGCGAGAGGGAAGCCTTGTGACCCGCTCCCTCGACCTGTAAGGTCGACGTTAAGAGCCGCAATGACAGACGCAATGGACAGTTCATAGCAATATACCTGTTCGTGATCTGAGGCGTGATTGCTCAAAAAGTCCAAGATGCCCATGATGTGTATGTGGTGTGTAGAGGTAAGGTGAGGTGGTTGATGTGAGGACGGAGCTGGGGGCTGATGGTCCTTTATATATGACAGTAACGACCCTCTTGGAGTTAAACTCCGACAAATTGGATGTTATTGTTATCAGCACCCTGCGCAACGGCCATCGCCGACGTTGCGAGGCAAAGGTTGTTGTACAGCAGTGACATATTTAATATGCACCGCCCTCCAACAGCTTCCAATGCCTTCACCAAACTTCCGAGGCAGCTGCGACCTGGCGTATACTAACGTGCACTGGTTTCTTGCTTCTCGTTCGTATGCATCTGAATCCGTGGTCTCCAACTTTCCCATAAAAGGCTATCATGGATCAAGTGATTTGATCGTGGGACGAGGCAAGATCAGAAGACCCTAGTGGCAGGAGACATATGTCATGGGCGTAGACATGTTCTCGGGCCTATATGCTTGCTAGGCCTACCCTGGTAGTCACTGATACTCATAACTGACCGTGACAAATTACTCGTTACAAGCCTATTCCCCGTTCGAGAATCGTCGGAGCGTCCTCTGTAGCGCACAGCAACCCAGCGCACCCATGGGCGTCCATACGCAATTTCCAATACGAGATGAGAGAATCGCGGCGGGCTATATCTTCCGAGAAATGGTCGGGATCGACGTCAGGTTGAGCACTAGTATTGGCACCAATTTTCCTGCGGGAATGACGCGGTGGAGAATCAGCCACTGTGATAATAATCAACGTTTGAAGAACAGCCATGCGAAAACTCAAAGAGTTGGGATAGGAATGGATAAGAATGAATGGCGCACCCATAGCCCCATAGCCTCTCCGGCAGTACTTGGCCGATATGAAAATGCTATCGCAAGAACGGCTGTATGGATCATGGGACAAGATGCCTGCACTGTACAATCGGGAAGCCTCGTGTTCCTGCTATAACGAAGCACGTGACTCATTGATACTCTGTACTTGATTGCCTACTGGTAAAAATGCTACGCTATCCTATAGAAGCACTGCAATACACATCCGTACATTCCTCTCTTCTTCTGGAGCCTCGACTACCTCCTGCCCTACACATGGAATACAACTTCCCACATTCTCACGGCGCCGTCTGCGCCTGCACTCAGGAGCCTCCCTTGTGAGCCCGTATCCGCCATAGGCACCCAACGCACGCCCCAAACGCCGCCCGGGCCTGCATTTTTGATCGCAATGTTTCGCATGGGCTAGCAGCAGGAAGAGTGAAAAAAGTTAGATTTGACCCAGGTGCAGGTTCACCGCGCACCTTCGCAATGCTCCACACGTATACGTGCGTATCAAGGGAGCCAGACGCAACGTGCACGCCATCAGCCGTCCAAGCCAGTGAATGAATACGCGAGTTGTGGAATGTCCACCGCGAAATTGAGGCCTGGCCAATCGGTTAGAGATGAGACGACGTAACATTTGTATTATATAGCACCTTGCACTCTTTCATATCATACACGACGATCTTTCCAGTACTCTGAATGCAAAAGAAAACATAAGAACCCACATGGAGCATGCGAGACAGAAGTGCCAAAAGAAATGCGTGAACTCACATCTCCAGCGGCCAGCAAGTCTCCGTTGGGAGAGAACGCGAGAGCGCTTACTGGACCTTTGTTCGAGCCCTCGAGCAGTCCCGCGACTGTGAGTGTCCCATTTGAATTCCAATTATATAGGTGCACTTTTGCGTCCTGAGGAGCAGAAAGGTCAGCACAGTCCACATAGAAAGTTCTCTAACCCTGAGATACGCCTTATTAGGACAACAAGCCCGAGGTTATGGTGGGCACCACTGAGAGCATGACCATCCACCAACGTGACACCCACACTACGCCTGAAGTAGGAAATCTTACCTCTCCACCAACAGCAACGATCCCGGCGCCTACAGCCACGCTGATCGCACTATATCGTGCATCCACGGCACACACACGCTGCCCTGATCGCAGTACTTCGACATGCTCAGCCTCTGCAACGAAAATATGACCATCGTCGGATACAGCAACTCCTTTCGGCTGAGAGGCTGTCGGGCCATACGTCATACTGTACGTGACAAGCCAGTGGCAAAGTTGATAATCATCCAATCGAAGAGCAAGGATTACTCACGTCGTTGAAAATGGCGCAACGCTTTTGTCGTCCACTCCTAACTCCCGCACGCGGTCATCAAAGCCAACACTCCAAGTGCTTGTTACTCCACTCGCGATGCCGGACACGAGGTTGGTATGTCCTACGCCCGATACACGTTCACACGTAGACACACCGTCTACGTCAGCGATGATGTAGGAATGCACGCGTCCGTCAGCGGAGCCTGCAAAGAAGGTTGCTGAAGATGTTGATGTGGCAGCAGATGTGATAGCTTTTTGCGGGCCCTGGTGGAAAAAGCATTAGCAGCGTCCTCATGGGCATATGCAGTTGTATCAGACGCCCATCCACAAGCAACTCTCCAAGACAAAGACTGATGCAACTTACATGGATTTTTTTGACGGGGCCCGCGCCTTCTCGTGGGTCAAACACATTAAGTACACCGCCCATACTCAAGCTCACAATGTTGTCGCTGCTAGTCCATGTGTTGCCTGTTTGCTGGTGTTCTACACCAGACCCAACAGACCACGATGTGGTGACTGTACACGTCTCGACGTCCCCTAGTAAAGAATAGATTAACAAGCACGCTGGCGCAAGATTTGCGAAACGAACGTACATAGTTTAATCATACAGTCAGCCGATGACGTGACGATGCTCTTACTATCAGGTGCCCATGCACCTGAGTACTGTCCGTGGGCAAAGCATCACTCCAGGTCCATCTTGAAAATTATATCCCACTTACCACGCTCCCTTTATGTGCCTCGGTTCCATCCACGAATTCTGCCGCACGCTCGCCAGAAACCCCGTCCCACAAGAAAACTCTCCCATCCGAGCCTGCAGAGATAAAATGTGTACCATGGCCCGCATATGCGACTGAGTGAACAAAGTTTGTGTGTGCTTTCAAGGTCTGTCACAGCATAAGAATTGATGCAAATAGTGAACTTGGAATGTAGCATACCTTGTCGTATTTGTACGGTGCGCCTGTGGACTACGGTTAAGCAAAATTGCCTCTGAACGTCGGCGAGATATACCAGTGTGAAATACAACCAACCCATCGTCACCGGCTGTTGCAGCGCGGAACGGGCGCTGGTGTCGGATAGCGATCGCGTTCAGGGACTTTGCATGCCCGACAATTTCACCCGCTGAAGAACCGGTATCGAATTGAAAGACGTGCCCATACCTATGTTTCACAAGAGCGGAAAAAAAGAGGGAGAAAATGTGAGCATGGTAAGAAAACCAGCTCAACTAAGAAACGCTCACTTTTCGCGTCCGTCACCAACAGCAATGATACGTTTACTCTCACCATCCCATGAGAGGTCATTTCTGGAGATATTTGTGAGTAAGAAATTCTTATGGCCTCATGGGGCAACGGGACGCACATCCTCCCACCAAGGACCTTATACTCGGCCTTCAAGACCTGATCTGCTCCCACTGTATCCCATATCCGCACTGCACGTGCCACAACCCGTCAGAAGTTGAATGATACACGTTGATCAGCACCATTATCGCGTCCATGGTAACACCGCGCGCACCATTGCCCTGAATGTCTGCGGACGCAGCGTAGTACCCTGACGGCGAGAAGCGGGCAACAGTGGTTGGTTGAACATGTCCGGAATACACAACGTCATTTCCCCGATTCTAGTGACAAATCCTCGCTCAATGCATAGCAGTGCGCGACAGGTGGGGTGAGACTGACAGACAAATCTCTGATCTATATCAAACTACAATCAATCTTATGTATGTGGCATTGGTGTTCGGAGAACGCTGAATGTTTCACGCACCACAATACTTTTCCCATTTGCATATATGATCTTGTCACCACTTGATCCAAGTTTGGTCGATGTGCCTCGCGTCGTGTTGGGATTTGGTGGGTACTCGCGAATACGTTTTGAGGACATTGCAATCTAATTTTCTTTGAAAGCAGGATTTAGATACTTTGGCTCTGTGTGAATTTATATATGGGCGTTGCGCAGTGAGCAGATGATGTAGTTCACGCGTCGTTGTGGCTGCGGCTAGCTGCGAGGGCTAACACGGCCGCGGCGCTTACTAAGTGTAGAAAACGAAGGCGCTTCAGCGCTATTTACACTAGCACTTATTAGGGCGTATATGGAGCCAGCTTAAGCTGAAAATCCAGCTTTTTGATGTTCCACCATACTATCAGGCATCAGGTAGATGATCACCCTAGGTAGGTGAAAACTCACTGGCACAGATGGTGTAGCCCCTTGCATGCTGTAAATTATGATCAGAACACTAATAAAATGTGTCATAAATATGTGTGTACTGGTAGAAGTGCCTGGCCCCTGTACCAACAGCTGCATGATAGCCACAAGGCAAATGAGGAGGGTAAATGCACTTTGATATAATCCAGACACCTGGTGTAATGGTCACTGCACAAGACCATTATGTCTTGGCTCCACATCATAAGCTTCACTCAACCAAGGGCACCTCTTTTTGTGTCCAAGAAACCAACAGATTATATATATCTTTCTTTCAGTTCTCTAAATCTTTTATTATCCATAGTACAGAAGTCTGTTAGGAATAGAAACCCTTGTCACTTCTGATGCTAATTCTGATTCAAAAATCAATTGGAAGATATTGCATGCAGTATTATCACACAGCTGGCAAAAGGTTGTTACAGCCATATTCACTATGCCCAGATCCCCACCAGATCTCATTGGATCTTCATGCACATGAAATCTCCTTATGGAAACCCACCATATCTCCACTAGTCCATCCAATCATCACCACTGTTTCCACTCATCTGTCTCCAATTCTGTGGATGCATCAGCATCCCCATAGGAACTTGCACATCTATTCTTGTAAGGCTCATCTTCTCCGACCTCCTGGATATATGCGTCCCTGTGTACTTGGATGATATCTTGATATACTCTGACACCTCCAAAGAACACAGCAACCATGTCCTCCTCTGACTCCAGAAACACAAGCTGTATGCTTGTTATGACTATATTCATTAACGTCCAGATCCCCATCCGATCCACTCAGATCCCCGCACGTATGAAATTTATACTCCATTTGGAAACTGCCACGTCTCCATCTACCTGTCCGATTGTCACCGCCGATTCCACCCATCCATCTCCGGTTCTGATTGATGCATCAGCATCACCATAGGAACCTGGACATCCATCCCCATCGGACTCAGACATACTCATGTAAGGCTGTCAGCCTCGGAGACCCATCACCGGAGTAATTATTATTAGATTTCAAAATATGTATTTAAGTTGCCCAACTGGGGACTTCATTCCCCAGTTCGAATATCGAATCACACCTAGTTCCTAAGTCCGATCCTAACTCTCTAAGTCATACTCCATCTCCAAAATCTCGGACACCAGTATTAGTGAGGGCGCAGCACATAAGCTGAAGCCAAGTCCGTTCTGACCCCCACGACGTACTCTGACTCTGACCCAACCTCCGACCCAATCTCCAACCCCCAATCGGACCTAGTGCATAACAGTATATTTGAACTGCCATACTCACTCATACCAATGCCACAATCCACTGCCAATTCCAAATGAGCATGAACCGTCAAGGTGCCTGCTCCCAGCATCGACACCATCCCCGAGGTCGTTGAAGAACTGACAGACCACATAGAGGCCATCAATGAAGAAGATGACACCCTGCCCTCTCCAAATCTGGCACAAGCCATCTCCCTGCTCGCCAGCAGCATCCATAACCCACAAGCTCCTAAGTCCCGGACCAAGGTCCGAGAACCCGACCCCTTCGATGGCTCTGATCCGTGAAAGCTCCAGCCGTTCTTGGTGCAATGCCAGTTGAATTTCCACGACCACCCCAATGCATTCACATCCAATCAGGTGAAGGTCACCTTCCCCATGTCCTATCTCAAGGGACTACTTTGAGCCAGCGCTCATGGATGACTCCGATGACCCAATATGGTCAGAAGACTACTCTGATTTCATCTCCGAACTTCGGACCAATTTCGGTCCTTACAACCCTGAGGCTGATGCTGAGAACAAACTCAATTGACTTCAGATGAAGGAAAATCACAAAATCGCAAAATACATTGTGAGTTTCCAGCAGCTAGCCCCAAAAGTCCAATGGGGCGACACTGCACTCTGACGCCAATTTTACATTGGACTCCCATCCCACATCAAGGACAAGATATCACACGTCGGTAAGCCGGATACTTTGGTTAACCTCTGCAAGCTTGCCCAATCCATCAACGCCCGTTATTGGGAACGTCAATCCGAGGTCTCCTGTGAAAATTCGGCCAACAACAAATTGGACAAAGCATTGGACAAGACCCCAAAGTCCAACAAGGGGTCCGATAAGAGGACCACCGCCAACTCAGGCCAGAAGTCAAACACTGGTAACGCTGCTGCTTCCAGTTCCAGTCAGAACAATTCCGGCACCAGCAATAACTCCGGAGCTCGCAAGAGTACTCTGGACCTCTCCACCAAGCTGGGGAAGGACAGAAAACTTACCCAGCAGGAACGCCAGCGCTGCATGGACAACAACCTCTGTCTGTTCTGTGGAAAGCCTGGCCACCAAGCCAAGGATTGCAATAAGGCAACCTTGTCCGCAGCAAAGGCAAAGGGCTGTGCCGCCAACGCCACAACGGACAAGTCCGATGCAAAAGCGATGGACCCAAAAAAATAGTAAGCAGTCCTATAGCCTCCATACAGGCTGAGGGCTGCGTTGGTACTCCCAGTATGACAAATGAGGTCTGCCTGAATGCATCCACTCTTTCCCACTCTGACTCCCTTACCCTCCTTGTCTACTCCAACTCCATTCCCGATACCACTATTCAAGCATTATTTGACTCCGGTTCTACTCATTGTTTCCTCAATTCCTCTTTTTCCAATTTACATAAACTCCATACATACACCATAACTCCGATATCACTCCAATTATTTGATGGCACTACTAATGCTGTTATTTCACGAGCTATAGATCTGTCTATCCGTTTTTCTGTCAGAGAAATCCAGAACCTTACATTCTATGTTACTCTGCTTGACTCCAGCTGTTCTGTGGTTCTCGGACATAACTGGCTCACCCGCTACAATCTGTTGATTGACTGGGCATTGGGCCATATCACATTCTGTTCTCCAGTACAGGCTGTGTCATTCCCGATGTCACCAGCAACTTTAGGTGTGAAACTATCTTCTGCCTCCACTGACTCTGCTCCGATAGATACTCCGTCTACCCCACCGTTTATATCAATGGTGGATGGTCTTCACCAGACTAAGCAAACTGGATGGTTCTCACACATTCCAGGTTCACCTCTCCGATCTGATATTCCTTGCCGCTCGTTCTGCCCGATCAACTCCACTGGACCTATCTATGGTTCCTAAGGAGTATCATGAGTTCGCCGACGTGTTCAGCAAGACACTTGTTTGGAATCATGTCAGTATACAATATTCTGATGTATATGAGATATACATCAGAATTTCAATGATACATAAAGCCAGGGAGTTACAATTTGGATATCTTAAAAGATTTCAGATGTGTGAAATTTTCATAAATATAAACATATATTCTGTATTTTAATAAACTTTAAAAGATAAGACATTTGGTTGAGATGAACATAATCATTTACATGGATATAATGGGAATGTATGTATTAATTTAATTGGTATTATATAGGATATTTAGATATACAAATACTAGGTGGGGATTAAAGATAGTTCAAATTATGTTACAAGTATTGTACAAGAAGAAATCAATGATATTTGGATGTTCCCTCAAGAGAGTTGCCACCACTAAATGGGGAAAAAACAATTATTTTTGAGAATTATGCCAAAATATCAAAATATGTTTTAATCTAGTATATTGTGTAAAATTTGAGAATCATGTTGAAATATGAAAATAAGTTTGAATTGAAGTGTATTGTGTTAAATTTGAGGAAAATAGGTTGTATATACATATTTGTTGTATTTCTGAACAAGCGTCAAAGGCAGATACACAGTGGTCCTGGATACCGGATGGCCCAGAACAAGAAGCCTTTGATAAACTCAAGCAGCTTGTCACATCAACTCCAATCCTTGTCCTCCCAGATCAAACCAAGTGTTTTTGACTAGAGACAGATGCTTCAGCATATGCAACAGGTGCTGTTCTATCTCAACTCTGTGACAATGAGAAATGGAGGCTGGTAGGTTTTGTATCCAAGAGCCTTTCAGATGCAGAGTGCAACTATGCCATCCATGATAAGGAATTGCTCTCAGTCATCCATGGACTAGAAGAATGGCACCACATCTTGGAAGGGACCAAATACAAGATTGAAATCCTTAATGACCATCAAAACCTCACATATTTCTGTACAGCTCAGAATCTCAATTGTCGACAAGCTCACTGGTCACTATACCTTTCTCGTTTTGACTTTGAACTGATCCACCGTCCTGGACGACACTCAGTCAAACCTGATGCCCTCTCACGACGTGTAGATCATAAGCGGGGGGAGGAAGATAATCAGAACCAGGTTCTTCTTGGCCCTGAGCTGTTCCACATTGATGCGACATCCACCTATCCAGGGCCAGGAGCTCAAATAATCACAGGAGAAGGAGACATATTCCTGGAACGTGTGCAGAACTGCACCAACAGAGATGAAAAGGTTGTGAAGGCTCTTAAGGAACTTGGTCCCTCTTGGAATTTATGAGGACAGGAATGGACTGAGGAGAATGGACTCGTCCTCTATCATAGCAAGGTATATGTCCCTCTTGACCCAAAATTGTGCCATGACATTGTAAGGGCACACCATGATACTCACATTACATGTCACCCTGGTCGCTGGAGAACAACAGAACTTGTATCCCGCAGCTACTGGTGGCCTGGATTTGGACAATACATTGCCAAATATGTTAAGGGATGTGACCTCTGCAATCGGACAAAAACTTTCCCCGCTCCTCCTATGGGTAAACTCCTGCCTAATCATGTCCCAGATCGGAGGTGGCAAGTGATATCTGTTGACCTTATTGTAGAGCTACCCATCAGTCATGGCTATGATGCACTCCTTGTCGTTGTGGACCGTCTTTCCAAATGAGCACATGTTATCCCTACCACCTCTGACATCAACTCCATAGGAGTTGCATGACTTTTCCGAGACCATGTGTGGAAACACCATGGCCTTCCTGAGGAGATCATCAGTGACCATGGCACCCAGTTTGTCTCTCAATTTATGCGTGAGCTCAATAAGCTTTTGGGGATCAAGGTTGCAGCATCCACAGCATATCATCCACAAACCAATGGTCAGATGGAAAGGGTCAATCAAGAAATTGAACAATACTTGAGGCTTTTTGTCAATCAGCGCCAGGATGACTGGATTGAGTGGGTTCCTCTTGCTGAATTCACATACAACAACCACATCCACTCCTCCACGCAATCAACCCCCTTCATGCTTGATACAGGCCAACACCCAAGGCTTGGGCTAGAGCCAATTCGAGAGACATGACTTGAAGCACTGGAAGAATTCACTGAGTGTATGGAGACGGCCACCACTGAGGCTCGCTCCACCCTGGAAAAGGCAGCAGATGATATGGCACGATTCTATGATGCCCATCGGCAAGCAGCCCCAGTATACAAGCTTGATGACAAGGTCTGGCTCAATGCACAAAATATCACCACCACCCATCCAACCAAGAAACTTGATCACAAATGGTTAGGACCATATGTGATTAATAAGGTGGTCTCACGAAATGCCTATGGCCTACAACTTCCCCCAATCTTTGGTCGCACTCATCCAGTGTTCTCTGTTGTCTTACTCCATCCTTATGAAAAGGATCCCATCCCTGAACGCCAGTCATCTCCTCCACCACCTCCAGTCATTCAAGATGGAGTACAGGAATACAAAGTTGAGAAGATCCTTGACAGCAGAGTTTTCTGAGGAAGACTGGAATACCTGGTGAGTTGGAAGGGCTATGGAGCTGCTGATGACCTCTGGATCCCAGCTAAGGATGCCAGTGGGGCTAGAAGGTGCATTGCAGACTTCCATCGGGAGAATCCTGAAGCCCCAAGGCGTATTTCGGCAGCCACCTATTCGGCTCTTCCCTTCAGACACTTTGAGAACTTCACAGAACCTCCCAAACAGGTCCTCTTTGATTGGACAGCTGGCAGGAACCCAACATGTGGTATTGGACACATTTCAGAGCTGCAGAATAGGCACAGTGAAGCTTAGCGCTCACCAAATTCATCCATGCCAAAATTCCACTAAACATATATAAGCCAGTGAATCCACTTCCCCTCCCTCAGTAAAACCATCGTCGTTCGCTACCCAACCCACCATGCCTTACCAGTCTGAATCCACCCCTCTACGCTCACTCTGTTCCTACCCATCAATCACTTGGTCAGTTGACTCAAGGGATACTGCACGTGCCATAGAGGATTATAACCTCCCATCTCCACCTCCACAAGTTCATTTCCCCTTCTGGCATCATAATCCATCAAGACGCCAGACATACTACATCGGGGACCCTCTATTCATTGGCAACTATGACATACCATACACCTTCCAAGGGCTCGCCGGTAAAGTCACCTATGAGAGAGGGGAGATGATACTTGGAGCAGTTTTCAGCACGGACGATCTCATATCCCCCAGAGAGTTCACCATCCCACTTTACCCCAAGGCAGAGAAGAATCACCATCAACACTCGTCATGGGCTCTACTTTGGCAGAGAGTGAGAAGGGACCTTGCAGAGTGCTTCAGGGTGTGTCTCTCTTGAGATGGATGGGATGATAGTGCATATCGAGACGACATGCATTAAGAGGGGGGTGATGTCAGGGTTCAAATGAGTCATATTCTATTTTTAGTATTTTCTCTTGATGCCCCTATCAGCACAGCCTGTCAGGGTGCGTCTCCCCTATTTCATTGCCCCTATCACTTCCCCTATCTGTATGGGAACTGGTTTTCCCTTAAAAAGATCTTGTTTAAAGTCCTGAAACTGTACAATTTCACTTCATGGCCTTAAAATATCAGCATATATGTGCTGCTTTCTCTTGATTCAGGGCCATTCAAATATTCTCTATTTTTTCATATTTTTTTCAGGAATTTTCCATGCAGAAATGAGTCTACAAACTTATTGTTCTGCTGGGCGAAGTTTTGGGACCCACATGGACCCACAAACCTTGTCCAGGTAATACAAGATTGGCCAGAACCCCACAAAGTCAAAGACATACACTCCTTCTTAGGATTCGCCAATTTCTATAGGCATTTCATATTCAACTACTCCAATCTCACAGTTCCACTGACTCGTTTAACTTGTAAAGGAACTCCATGGGAGTTCTCAGACTCCTGCCAGACATCCTTCAAAACATTAAAGAGAGCTTTCACTACAGCTCCGGTCTTATCACAATGGAACCCAGGATCTCCAATCATTGTAGAAACCGATGCCTCCGACTACACACTGGCGGCCATTCTATCAACTGTCTCTCCAGCAGACAATGGGGTTCATCCAATAGCTTTCCATTCTTGGACTTTCACTCTGGCAGAACTCAACTATGATGTCCATGATAAAGAACTACTCACAATCTTTGAAGCTTTCAAGTCCTGGTGACATTACCTCAAAGGATCTCCAACTCCAGTCAATGTCATCACAGACCACAAGAACCTCAAATACTTTTCAACTACCAAACTCCTTACTAGGTGGCAAGCCCACTGGTCCGAATTCCTGTCCCAGTTTAATCTGGTAATCCGTTTCCATCCCAGCAAACTTGGTACAAAACTGGACTCATTAACTAGACGATGGGACATCTATCCTAAAGAGGGAGGAAATGATTACACAGCAGTAAATCTGCATAATCTTAGGCCTGTGTTCACTAATGAACAGTTAACCACTTCCCTCCAGGCAATGATGCTCTATTTCCCAGTCCTCCAAGCAGCCATCACTATGGACATTGATACACTCCACTCTGATATCTGATCTGCACTCCGATCAGATCCAGCCATCTCTGGACATCTCATTAAACTGACCAATCACTGGTCCATTGACCTGGAAGGCTTACTCCATCTCAACAACTGCATCTACATCCCCAATGTGAACAATCTCCAACTCCACATACTCTAGAACAAACATGACCATCTGATCTCCAGTCATTTTGGACAGAACCAAACTATAGAACTAGTCAGGTGGGACTATGTCTGGCCTGAACTCTGTAGTTCCATTAAGTCCTACATCAAGTCTTGTACCACTTGTATGCACTCAAAGTCACAGAGACATTGTCCTTATGGACTACTCAAGCAACTCCCTGTTCCAGAGAGTCTGTGGAACTCCATATCCATGGACTTCATCGAGAAGCTTCCAGCATCCTCTGGTTACAACACCATCTTAATTATTGTGGACTGTCCATTTTTATTCCTACAGTCGACACCATCACAGCTCCTATCCTTGCAAAACTATTCATGCTCCATGTCTTTTCCAAGCATGGAGTTCCATCACACATTACCTCTGATCATGGTATGGAGTTTGTATCCTCCTTTTTCCAAACCCTCAGAAAAGCTTTGGACATCAAACTCCATTTCACCTCTGGATACCACCCAGAAGCCGATGGACAAACCAAATGAATGAACCAGACCCTGGAACAGTACCTCTGAGTCTATTGCAACTACCAACAGGACAACTGGTCTGACTTACTTCCCATCGCAGAATTTGCATATAATAATGCTCCAAACGCCACTACTGGCTTATCTCCATTCTTTGCCAACAAGGGTTATCACCCAAACATCTCCGTACATCCCAAACGAGACCTCACGTCTTCAAGAGCTCAAAACTCCACTGTGGACCTCAATGAACTCCATCAGCATCTCCGAAAGACCATCTCCAATGCTCAACTCTGATACTCCACCTCCACTGACCACCGCCAATCCCCAGCCCCAGACTTCAAGGTTGGAGACAAGGTTTTTGTCAAATCTGACAATATCCGTACAACAAGACCCTCCAAGAACTATCAGAAAAATACCTCAGACCTTTTGAAATCATCGCTCAAGCAGGCTCTAACTCCTTTACCCTCCATCTACAAGAAAGCATGCATTCCATTCACCCCGTCTTCCACGTCTCCATGCTCAAACCCTCAACTCCAGATCCATTCTCCAGCTGAGAACCAACTCCAGTTCCTCCTGTCGTCATAGATGGAGAACCAGAGTACAAGATATCAGAGATTCTGGACTCCAAGATCGACAAGAGGCAAAAATGTAAACTGCAATACCTTGTCAAGTGGGCAGGATATGAAGGAACACATGAAGAAACCTCCTGGCTACCAGCCTTGGAATTAGGACATGCGATGGAGATTATCTCCAATTTCCACCAGGCCTACCCTCATAAACCCGGCCCCACATTGCTTTGATTCACTCCAGTTTCCTCCAAGAAATCAGTCATTCTAGTCATCACATTCTCTAGATACATCACTTCTCCTCTATCTCCAATTCTCCAACACCTGACTCCTCTGATTCTCCATCCACTGTTCCCTCCTTCTCTAGATTCTCCGATTCCAACTCCTGCTCCCTCAGCATCCTATCTATCTCCTCCCATGACCACCACCTCTCATCGTCCAACCTATCGAGATTTGCCAAGGAGTCCCAAGATCCTGAGGAATTTGAGTCCATGTCATAAACAGCGCCCAGAGCTTCCAACTCCAGTGTATCCAACTCCTGCTGGAGCAGACCCCACCTCTGTCCTGTTGTGTAATGGTGAAACATTCCCATGAGCTCACCCATATAGGTCTCAATGCCCTGGAGAGCTGTGTTCATCCTCTTGGCCTGCTTGGAAACCTCAATCAGTCGATGGGCCACTGCAGCCACGTTGATACTGACATCCTGCACAGCTTCAACCAATGCAGGGGGAACACTCTCCGCAATAGGACCTATACTTGCAGCCCAAGTCCATCATTGTTTTGGAGAAGGATCCACTGCACTGCTGCCCTCCTCACGATCACATTTCCGTTGAGGAGGAGCACTACCCTTTACCTCACATTTCAGCTGGTTTGACTGGCACACAAGGCAGGAGCGTGCTTTTCTCGTCTAGGAAATACAAAATAACAATCAGTATGATATTTCGACATCCAGTCACTATTCCACTCACCGTTGCCCACTCACACACATTGTTGTGCTTGATGCATGTATTGCATACGAGGTCCAACTCGGACTCTTCATCAGGATCCTTGATCGCCTCCTTGCCTTTTGTGACCACTCTCAATAAGGCCCTCTTCCTCACAGCCTCCACCCTATTCTGAGCTGCCTCAGTGGCCTTCTCACAAGCTGCTACCTCCCTTGTGATCCTCTTGTCCTCTTCTGCCTTCTTTTTCTCTGTGGCATCAGCCTCTGTGATCGACTTGTCCAATGTGGCATGTTGCTGGCAAAGTTCTTTGGCAGAGGGCATATCAGATGGTAGTAAGAGAGGAGGAGAGAGGTAACATGTGTTTAATAATTTGGCCAGCCTCGTGCACCAATTCAAATGCATACACCACCAATTTTCCCACGATGCTGACTAAGATCTCATGGGCTTGATCTAGAAGGGAGATACTGTTACATCCTGTAACACCAAGTCCAACCTCCAGACTCCATCTCCAACTCCATCTCCATCTCCCTACTTCACCTTCATCAACTCCAAACTCCTTTTCTTATTGTTCTCCATAAGTAGTTTCTTCTTATGGGGTACAACAAACCCCTTCTTTTATATTGCTTAGTATAGTTCAGACTTGGGTCCAAACTCCAAACTCCTTTCCATGTTGTACTCCATATCCATCTTATTGTTTTTTGTTTTAGTTTTAGCATTCAATTCTCCATATACTTATACGGGCTACTTTCTGTCTATTACAGTAGTTTGTATATCAACTAAGATTTGCCCCATCAACCTCTTGGTTGCTAGCTTCTTGACAAGTATCTTCTTGACAAGTCGAACTCTGGATCCCTGATCCAACTCTGTACTCTGAACTCTGAAATATTGGACCGACAATCCAAGGGGGTGCAACACACAAGTTGAAGCCAAGTCCACTCAATCTGACTCAATAGTATTGCTCCCACTCTGTCTCCAGTTGAACTGGAACAGTAAAGTCCCACTCCTCTCTATTACTAGCAGCCTAAGTCTGGTTACTCCTTTTGAACTTCCAAGCATTCCAGCACCTTAACAAACCAATAAGACTTGGTTGAGTTCCATGTTTGTATGAACTAAGTCAACAAACTTACACCAGGCCCCCAATATAACTCCAACTGTGCCCAACCATCTCATCTATTCAGTCTATGGACATGAGGCCTCAAGGGCTCAGCCTTAATGGAGAGATACTGTTATGACCATATTCATTAATGCTCAGATCCTCACACACATGATGTTATGCACTAGGTCTGATGGAAGGTCAGATCTTGGGCCAGAGTTGGAGTTGGTGTCAGGGTGCATCATGGGGTTGGAACAGACTTGGCTTCAGCTTATATGCTGCACCCTCACTAATACTGGTGTCCAAGATTTCAGAGATGGAGTAAGACTTAGATTGTTTGGATCAGACTTAGGAGCTAGACATGATTTGATATTTGAACTGGGGAATGAAGTCCCCAGTAGTATGACTTAAATACATATTCAAAATCTAATAATAATTTCTCTGGTGATGGATCTCCAAGGCTGATGGCCTTACATGAATATGTCCAAGTCTGATGGGGATGGATGTCCAGTTCCTATGGTGATGCTGATGCATCAGTGGAACCAGAGATGGATGGGTGGAATTAAGGATGATGATTGGCTGGACTTATGGAGATATGATGGTTTCCAAATGGAGTATAGATTTCATTTGCATGGGGATCTGGGTGGATCAGACAGGGATTTGGGTGGATCAGACAGGGATTTGGGTGGATCAGACAGGGATTTGGGTGGATCAGACAGGGATCTGGGTGTTAATGAATATAGTCATAACACATGAAATTTACACTCCATATGGAAACCATCACATCTCCACCAGTTCATCTGATCATCACTGTTGCTCCCACTCATCTGTCTCTGGTTCTGCTGATGCACTAGCATCACCATAGGAACCCAGACATCTGTCCCCATTGGACTCAGGCATACTCATGTAAGACCATTGGCCTTGGAGAGTAATTATTATTAGGTTTCAAAAATGTATTCAAGTCATACTACTGGGGACTTCATTCCCCAGTTCAAATATCAAATCATATCTAGGTCCCAAGTCTGATCCTATCTACTTAAGTCATACTCTGTCTCCATAATCTCAGACACCAGTATTAGTGGGGGTGCAGCACATAAGCTGAAGCCAAATCTGTTCCACCACAACTCCAACTCCAAAAATGACCCCCTGATGGACCCAGTGCATAACATACTTACACATTGCCTGTGAAGCTGTGGGGTGACTATGTTGTTTGGCACTCTTTTGCTGTTGGAATGACCATTTGGACTAGGTGTCTCTGGTGGAACTAACTTCAATTCCTGACAATCTGATGAAATCTGGTGGGGATCTGGGTATAATGAATATGTTTATAACACAAAGGGACCACAGTCCTTGTCACTTTTACTATAGGTTGGTGGGAATGTGGAGTTATGAGAGACAGTGGCACAATGTCTCCTGACAAAAAGGCAAGTGAAAGTAACCCTAGCTCACCTTCAAAAACAAGGGAGAGTGGTTACATGAAAGCAACCTCATTCAACCCACAAGAAGTTGTTGCCCTTGACAAACCACCACCTGAAGATGACATTGAGAATGAAATCTTGTAGAATGACTTAGGTGATGAAGAGGTATTCATGTAACTAGCATGCCTAATCATTTTGTGATCATGTCAACGGATATAATTGCTATAACCGCCGCGGCAGTCGGCCATCCCCTCTTCATAGTTAGAAGTATGGGGCATCGGGTATGCCACATTGAAGCCTTTAATTTCATGCAGTCTGCCTTACTGTAGACGAATCAACCGCAGTGAGACCAATATACACCGCGGAGTAGTCTAGGATAAAGGGCGTTCTGAAGCGAAAGTATGCACAACGACGTAATAAGCGAATGTCTAAGTCTAGATATGAGGCGCTTCATTCTGTCTAAAGAAGGGAAGTGCTGATACATATGCACGTAGCGCAATCTATTCGGACATGTAGGTTACGACGGGGTAAGCAAGACCCCAAGGGTGACAACCATCAGGGTGGCTAAGGCAGCACTGAGCAGCACGACCATTATCTTGGTAGCAGGAAATGAGCCCTGCAACATCGCTTTCTGGACCTTAAAGTAGCGACGTAGTCCTACCAGAAGTATCGGTTAATGTCTAAAAACAGTTGGTTGTAATGGAGAGGAGACCAACGGATACGGACCGATGGCAATTACACACAGTGAGAGAACGACGAGAGTTGCACCGAGCGGTCGAGCGAAGCGTACCGATGTCGCATTTAAGCCGAAGAACCTGGAGCCCTCAGTTTTAAATGAGATTTGGGGATCCGCCGTAATCAACGCGAAACACTGTGCAACAGCTGTCATAGTCATCGCAGAGTAAGCAAGAAATCACGTTTGAGGCTACATAGATGGCACATGGCGCAAGACTCAAGGACGTACCCACGCCTGTCCAAGTTATCGAGAGACCAGTGCGCATGTAGGAAAGCCATGTCCTTTCGATTGAGAGCTGGTCCCGCGCGAGATTCCCCGAGTTCTGGAGGACGAGTGATTGGCGAGTCAGAGCGTTAGGTATGAACCAAGGGCCATTCGAACAAGAAAGCGAACGGCTTAGGGATTTGACTTCTGGAGAACATGGTTCTGAAGTTTGTGGCTCGCATTTTGGGAGAATGGCCTCAGGCTGTCTGTCCTCATTGTTAGGCCGGATACTTCTGTCATTACTTGGACGAGGAATATTCAAGCGACCTGAAACTGCAGACAACATGGGAATATGGTTGAGAACAAGGAATCATTAGCCGCAGAATGCAGACGGGAAATTATCATCCACAGCAGCTGATGCGAGAACATTAGAACAGCCGTTGAATATATGCCAAGCTTTCAAACCTTGGGGATACATCTCTTACCCTGATATACATCATAGACTCATACTTTCATTAGGATGTATTCACAGGAAAGAGCGCCTTACAAATGGTACCCGTAGCACCGTCTGGCTCCCCACAGCTCCGTGAAAGGCCCCATGGTAGCAAACGGGGTATGGTGCTTGGATCCGAAAGCCATGGTGTCCATATCATTGTGTAGCCTGCGAGGCATATACCACGCCATTGCGCTATGAACAGGGTCTGACCAGCTGCCTTTGATCCGTCTGAGCTTTCGCAATGAGTCATTCATCGTTAGTTAGAAGAGTCAATTGGATTTCTATGTATCACAAATGAGCACTATACCCCGGATTCTCGCATATGTTCAACCCACACCTCTTTTCATCCAGTCGGTGTATATGTACATGCATGGAAAGGCTCAAACTGCCAACCGCGTGGAGGCGACACGGCCCGAAAACTCGTCAATTTTTCCCACGCCTCGTGGTCTTCATACAGATATAGTGAGTACAGTGGTTTCATAGTACATGGCTGAACTTGGCCAAACCCCCGACGGCCACTGGACGCCTCCGAACGAACAACAGATCCAATCGCGTCGGTATCATGATTTTTCTCTCACAACTAACGTTTAACTGACTTCATAATAGGCAAAATACCACATGCACTAGACATAGTCATCAGTTTGGGGTCATAGGGATAACTCATCTGCCAGGCTGGCTGCTGGACAGTACCTGTTCTTTGACTGAACAAGTATATTATTTACAAAACACTAAGGCGTCTACCAAGGGACATTGTAGTTGCATGAAGTTTAAAAGTGGTGTCGTTCACAGATACCTGGGAGCAGGGCAATCTGCTGTAAGCCGTCAAATGTGTCAATGAATAGCGATCCTAGATGCACGCCACCGCTAGTCAAGACCATAGGATATAGACACCTGTCCTTCGATCTAGATAGCCACGACCTTGCTATGCTTATGGAGCGTGTAAGTACACATGAGCATGCAATTTGTTCTTTTTTTGGTCAGATGTCTGTGTTCTCGGAAGTTCCTCGTATCAACAATTTGCTGTTTATTCTGATTGATGTTTTTTCCTGATGCTTCATTAGGGAGTAATATTTTGGCTTGGCTCAAGCTCGACTTCTCCATGAGCCATATGATGTGGTAATTGACGTGCGTGACAAGCTTCGTCCGCGTGACATGTACATCCGAGTCTCGTGTCCTACTTGGTACTCGGTAACTGTCATCGCCACAACCGCGCCTTTTGAGCTTTCAGTCATGTGGACCAGTTTGTGCTCCCGCAGAGTTCGCGATATTATCACTATCGCCTCGGTTTGCGAGCTGATAATAGTGGCACATGAGAGGTTTCACGTAGGCTTGTTGTCATCTGACGTGTTTGAAGAAGTGGAGCCAAGAACTTTAAGAACGGTGTGTTAGACTGGTCGTAGTGGCTTTGCTCCATCCTACTCGGCCAAGCCTGCACAAAATGCAGCTCAAACCCAGCCCTATTTGGTACCTTTTTGCATGTCTTGTAGCGCTTGTCCTGGCCCCCTCTGGCGTTACTTCTCAAATATCTGGTGACAATTTAAATATTCATTTATCCAGTGGAGGATTCGAAAACTACTTGTGGCGTTCGAACATCACTGGCGTGCAAGTCCTATTCACAAGCCCAAATGTCACCGACCGACCACAGCGTTTCGTTGCGGCGATGCCAGCGGGAAACAGTGGAGCATTGTCCTATTTCCTGCCGTTGAATAGTAGCGAACAATTGTCTGTGCAGTTGGTCAACAATTCTTTGCAAGATGCTACAGACGAGTTCAACAATGTCGGGGTGCAAGGGCAAATGTCCTTTAGCACAGATGCGACCATGGGTGTTACAATATTGGGAGCTGTCCGTGCTATGCGTGACTAGTAGGTTTACTTACTTGATTTCTGGGCAACTTGTATTCAAACCCGGACAGTGTGGAGGGAAGTGGAACTATGCATGAGGTGCCATTTATACATCTTCCAATGGACTATATATACTCAAAATCATAACCAGATATTCAATTATACTGTTGCAGCAGGAAATAGCACTCACCTTCATCTCCACCGCGACTGGATCAACTCAACGCACACGTTTGATTTCATTCTCTCCGCTCAAAATAATATGGTGTTCAATATTACACCTTCCACAAACGGAACTTTCACGCCTCCCACAGTTCTATTCCAACTATCTGACCCAAGATCCCCTGGAACGGTTTCCTGGTCTGTCCTCTGCAACGAAACTACGTTTTCGGGCTTGGGAACATCCGGTCTGTTCTTGGAACCCTCTCAGGCAGCTAACGCAATAGGCTCGACAGCTCTCCAGGGTCTTGCAAATGGAGCGAATGTGGACGCTCAACAGGTATCATCGTATATAGCTGCGAAATATTCTAATCACTGAAATACTTACTAGATTAGTTTTTTAACGTATCAGTCTAAGAGCCTTGCAGGTGGATGGCGTTTCTTGACGTATTTTGGCCGGGTACAATCATCTAGATTGCTTTTAGTTTCTTCACTGACTCGCGTCTAAGGATACTCTCATAGCATTGAGATTGCTCATGCCTATTTTCACCTCTGAAGCTTCGGAGTCGATTTTAGGAGCAGTGCTTGAGCGTCTCAACTCCACTGGCGCCGCCTGCCACGAGGAGACTATTGGAGATTATGCGTCCTTCATCAATATTCAGAACAACATGTCATTCCTCGGTGACACACCCTTCTATGATTACAAGTACGACGACCCCTCTTTACACCATAAAAGTACATTGAAACCTCACTTTTATCGCATCTAGAATGATCGATACGGACTTATACGTCCTGCCTACCATCGCACACTACTTTCTAGACATCCCCCAAGGCCACAACCGCGCAAGTGCATTCTTATCCCGCACCGCAAGCCTCAATAATCCCAATATCAATGTCTCGTATCACGACCTCCTCGCACGCAATGCAGCCTACATTCTTGGACGTGCCGTACCCTTCGCCAAGAATCCCCGCGCGTCCAACTTGTTGCACCTCCGACCGGGACAACCTGTAGGTAACTGGCGGGACTCGAATCAGGGTTTGGGCTACGGTCAGATCCCATTCGATGTGAACGCCGCACTAGTACCTGCGGCACTTCGTGCGCTGCAGAGGTTGACGCAGTCTGGGCTTTTGGTACTCGATAATCAGCCGGATGCGGGTGTGCAGGCGGGACTATATGCAGATGTATGGGAGGCACATGCGGCTCGGCTGTTTGATGTGAAGGTGGACGGTGCTACGGCAGAGTCGCGATGGAAAGACTTTATATCGCGTGCGAATTTGAGTGATTCGTTGTTGGGAAATGGAACAGGAGGAAAGCAAAGCGATGTGACGTTCTATGCTCTATCCCTGCATGATGATGGCACGCCAATAGATGTGAGTGGACTGTTTTCTTTTGGCCATCGACGTGACATCAAGTATTCATTGAACTAGGTAATGAACAGCGATCTTGGATTTGGTCTTTTGTTCGCCTCGAACATATCTACCCCGTTTATGCAGCGTGTCGTACAACTTCTTCAACCCTATCCCAAAGGTACATATACATTTATTCACTTTCTCCCTTCTGTTCTGACCATCATCAAGGTCTTCTTACAAACATTGGGATGCTCACCGCCAATCCCGCCTTGTCCAGAAACCGCACCCAAATTGATGTATTGAATCGTGAAGCATAGTACGGCCCTCATGTTTATCGTCCAATTGTTCTCACTCTTACACCCCTCCACTCAGCCATGGCACCGTCGTATGGTCATTCCAGCAGGCACTAATGGCAGCTGGTCTTTCTCGCCAATTAAAGGTACGCATGGGCTTATCGCTCATGATGTGATCCAAATTAAGAGTAGTGCGCCTGTCGTTGTTGATAGTTCTGCAATAGCTCCATAGCGAGTATTGACACCGAACCTGCTCCTAGTGTCACCCCCTCGTGGTGCTCTGATAAATCTCTCGTGTCCTCGCTCAAGTCTGCGCAAACCAATCTCTGGACGTCGATCAAAGGAGGCCAGTCTCGTATGTGCCTCTACTTTTACTATGCAATCGTGCCGTCCTAATCAGAGGCAATGTCTCAGATATATTCTCAGAGGTGTGGTCTTACGCCTTTGACAACTCTACGAATGAATTTGGGTTTGCCGATCTCGCTGTGATCAGTCCACAAGGCACAGAGTCCGATGCCATTCAATTCGTACGAGTGTTTCTCCTTATTTGACTTCTGTTTGTTGACAAAGCGACTTTTACTTATTTTTTTGGTGTCTACCCTGTGCTGCTGCAGTGGAGCTTTACGTTCCTTGCCGTAGCGGATCCAGCCGGGACGACTATATGATCCTCGGCATAATACCTTGCGGATCGGAGAGAAGGATTGTCCAAAAGAAACATGATTGCGTCTCTAGATGAGTTTGCGTTATCGTTGGAAAGTATGTTACTGCGTCCATGGATGCAAATATACCTTTCTCGGTACGCGGGGGCCTTCTTGGCATCCCCATGATGCACTCACGAGGTAGTCTAACAACCAAGCATCTGTGCAACGTGCAAGTCATGGAAAACGGGGCAAGTCATCAGACGGACTCGGGCTAGAAACTCCGGACGAAAGGCTTTGGTAGGCGACCAGGAAGCCGCTCAGCTTTTGCCTGCCAGCACCTGCCAGCAATTACACCATACAAAGCACACCATACAAAACGTTACGCCTCACTATTGCAATATTCCGTTTTCCTGGATAACTAAGTCTATGTACGGACTCAAATGCATGTCCAATATTCGATTTACAAACACTGGTAACGCCCAAATGATCTGGCTGTATGTCTGATCTGGACTTCTGATATACAGTCGATCTAATATCTAATCTTCGCGATCAGTTGCAATAGTGCCCTAGTAACTTAATATTGACCAGGCTTCTCGAGAGACACCGCTCTATTGCGTTCGATATAACGCTACGTGCGGCAGGCCGCGCGCGTGCTGGGCACGCACACTCGTAAAAATACCTAGTCAAACGGTCTCCCGTCTAAAGGTGACGTTTCTTCTTTCTTTTTTTACTCTCCTATTTACATGAACTTGAAACGTGCTACAGCTGGACCCCGTCACAGCTGGATTACCGAGTCCTCTCAGAAGGGTTGTCGATCATTGGGTCGTATAAAGATCCGGCCCTTGAGAATGAAGCGATTGATGTTTCCATCATGAAAGGGAACGTTGATAACGTCATGGCCATCGATTTATCTTTGTCTTCATCTCACGCATCGGCACTCCCAACGCGGCATGCGCTTCTGATAAATATGACGGGGTGCTAAACTTAAAAACATCACCAAATGGGGCAACACCTCTCTCGCATGACTGAAAGGTGAAGGGAGTTTCTCTGTGACACATTACTACAGGATACAGGATAAATGTTCTCTAGTAAGGAGGGTGCAAGGAGAGCAAAAGACAGAGCAGCAGCATGGTAAAAAATACACCATTACGTATGGCTGAGCCCATCATGGAATGTCACATGACGTCACGACTGCAAGTGGAGTCGAATATCACGCTTCCCTTCATGTGGTGTATGACATGGCATCGCGATCATCTGCCCACAGTCGTGCATACTCCAGACATAAGCGATATACATACGCTAAATATGTAATGTGTGAGAGCACGATTCGATGGGCACTGCCACTGAGAAAAAAAACTTGTATATCGCACCTTCCATATCGACTTTCCGCCCCATTGTATGTTTCCATTGTCTTCCCGCTCGCGCTATACGCCGTAATCGTCTATCACCGTCGTTATACCGCCTAGCAGGCGCATCGAGCAACGTAGTGTTCCGCAGGACAGAGGAGTTGGCGGATTTGAGCATGGAAGGTGATGCCCCGGAAAAGAAGGCGTGGATATTGTAGATCTCCTTATAGGATTGCGAAAGCGGGATGTAATGCAACCTGCCACCAAATCAAAAAGAGAACATTAGCCATTTTTGCCACAACAGCGGTCAAAACAGGTGAAAATCACCACGGCTGAATCCACTCTGTAAAAAACTCGCGGTAAACGGTGGCTTTCAACACCGCACTATCGGACGCGAGCAACGCCATCACACGTGCGGAATACCCCATACCGTCCACATCCAGCAAATACTTGTGCCGCCAATGCTCGCCCATGGACACATGCCTCGAAAACCGGTAATACTGCTGCATACCCTCGCATCCTCCCTTGAATCCCCGACATCCAACCAACTTGGTAAACGTTGTGTTCATGAATTCCTTGTTCATTTCTGCGACAGGGACGGTGGCTGTTACGAATCGTCCGGAGCCTGGAGGGTCGGCAAATACGACGGTGCGTGTGTCGTTTGAATCGACTGCAGCCATTTCAATGAACCTGTTCAAAGAAAAAAAAAACTTGAGGATAACACAACACTATGTTTAAGCAAGGCATGCCTGTGGCGCTGATATGACGATGAAAACCCGCGCGGCGAACTCCCACCACCGGTCGTAGCACCCCTCCAGAAAATATCATCCACCTTCTGATCCCACGGTACTTCATTGTCATCCACATCCTTCACTACCATATTTTTCGGATCCCACCCATACGTGTACTTTTTGGTCGACGAGTAGTAGTAATGGCTAGGAATCAACAGATCACTGAAACCCTGCGCCTTGGCAGGCGAAAACACGGGGTAGAGTACGGGTATAGTGCGCCAGTCGCTGAAGTAGTGACCCTGCTGGTACCGCGCAGACGGCTGCGCGCAAAAGTCAAATGTATCATCTGGACGTGCTGCAAAGGCATGATCTTCATCGTCATTGGCATCTGGGCCGCCAGCGGCGCTGCGACGCGGGAGATAGGGCATCGGAAGTTGTCCTTGTCCTTGCCCATGTACCTGCTGTGAGGTGCTGGGAGGCCCTTGGCCGCGTACAGTGCCGAAGAGGCGACGGGCTTGTGATGCGGGGTGACAGGTTCGACGGAAGGACTCCCAAACGTTGCCGTCGCCTCGCCAGTCAGGGATGAATTCACCGCCTAACATGCTCTCGATTCCGCCTGTGGAAGAGTGAATGAATGGCAAACCATAATTTGGCGCGAGACATACCTGAAGAGTCTTGCTTAGATGTGTTGGGGTACATTTTGTGCTCCCAAGGCACGAGGATGCGACCCTCTGCTTTGGAATTGATCGGGAAATCCATGTCAGGTAGCTGAATGGCATAAGTAAATGGGAATATTCTACGTAAAAATGACTATACCTTGTGCTGGAACTTTTCCATCATGACCCGAAAGCCTTTGGCGCGAGCATTGCCCTCGGAATCGTTGAACCTTTTGGGTATATTGAGCGTCACCGTTTCACCATTCTCTAGCCGTACAAGATCGATGGAGGGTAACTGTCCAACCTACAGGCACCCGATTACTTAGTATGTGTCAGTATTAGGCACATCCAGGCACGAACTAACCTGCAAGGCACGTCTCCTGATCTCTTCTCCAGACAAGTCCCAGAAGGGTGCGAAATCATTGATCATGCCATCATACTCATCTATGATCTTGACGTTGTTCTCCTTTGCAAAGGCGTACCAGTCGTCAAATCCTTTTGGCGGGTCGCGCTTGTATCTACGCCGATATTCTGCAACAGCCGCCTTGAGCGAGCCGCTTTGCCTCACA
Source organism: Cantharellus purpuraceus (assembly GCA_025174535.1). NCBI lineage: Eukaryota > Fungi > Basidiomycota > Agaricomycetes > Cantharellales > Hydnaceae > Cantharellus > Cantharellus purpuraceus. Next base: position 1,840,731 of record JALBUN010000003.1, on the reverse strand, counting down.
ATGAGTTGTCTGAAGTTTGCCTCTGCCTCGCCCATCAGCCTGGGGATTGGATGAGATGTAGGATTAGAGGATAAATCCGCTCCTGTGCGGAGTAGCGGGGAGGACACGGAGCGCGGATAGGTGAGCCCCAGGATGGCCAGTGCCAAGAGGCCAGCCAGAACGAGGAGGGCTCGTGTGCTGGCCATGGTGGTGGGCAATGGGTCAGTCCCGCAAAAGAGAGCCAGACCAGCTGGGGGGACCTTTATAGCAAGAAAGAGACACTGCCGATGTCACATGTGAGATCGCTTCGCCCTCAAAAACAAAAGTTATTTGTTGCGTGCTTTCATAAATGTGGATGGAAATCTAATTTATTTGCCGCAAGAGGGCGAAGTTTGCGGCATTGATAGAATCACGGTGACCTAATAAGAACAATTTAGCGACCATATCATTAGTAGCCCTTTGGAGTGATACTGAGTCAGCAGAGCCTCTTTATCCGCGACGAAGCGTCGGAGCGGCATATGCCTCATTCCTATGACATGTAAACCATAAGTAGAAAGTGATGAGATGCTCCCCAACTTACGCTCTTAGCCGTAGGAGAAACCAAACACACGCCAATCATAACCCGGAGGCAACTACGGCGTCTTGATTAGGAGCAACAGAGCGCTGTGTGAAGGAGCAGCGACTCCGAAAGCTGCAGAGTAATCATCGGAACCCGACCCAAATAGCAACTCCCCTCAATAACGGCAGCTCCTGAAGGAACTACTGATACCCGTGCTAAAGTAGCTCAGTTCCGACACAAAGGATGCCGTTGCCGCTGTACAATCAACGGATGTGTGGCACGGGACCGACGGCGGTGGCAAGGTGAAGGTGACAAGCCGAGATAATGGTGAGATGATGAAATTTAGAAAACGCGGTTATGGAGCCCGCGGCTGGGATTCGACACGTGTAATCTCGTTCTTCCGTTGAACCGTGGTTTACCTGTCAAACGCACGGCACCCCTCTCAAAGATCCCGAGGTCCTTGGGTTCCAGCTCCGCCAGTCACCGACAGCAGAAGCGAAAGATTATCCAAATCTAGCCTGTACTCAGACATTTGCTGTGTCAATGCCCAAGTGATATGGCAATTATGTCCAATCTTGGCTCTCCGCCATCGGTAGATCATAGCGCAATAACCAACGTAATAACCAACGTCAGCCAATCTTGGAAATTGGGCACCATGGGCACACCAGTCATGATTGCAATCCCTAATAATGGGATTCGGCAGGAAAAACACCTTGCATAAAGGCTCACATCTGTGACTTCATCATCTTGAAGAAGGGAAGGAGTGCCGAAAGATCGACACAAGCGGGACAAAGACATATCATATGGTCTTATTTTGTTCATGCGAAGCATCAGTAACACACTCTGCGCCTCTCTGCTACCAGTCCATAGCATAGCCCTCCACAAGCTCATCTACACGCCTATGCAATGAGAGTAGAAGCAGTGGCCGAGTCGTACTTGAAAGTTGGCGGGATCTGCTGCTTGGTCTTGTAGTACCTGGCCAAGCGGTGAATCCGCGACTCGATCAGAATAAGCCGGAACTTGGAGTCCTTGTCTTTCCTGTTTATCTCAAGGTGCTTGCGGACGGCAACTGCCTTTTTCACAAGATGCCAGAGGTCTTCTGGAATGGACGGTGCGAGACCTGAAGGAAGCCGTCTCGTCAAACACCGGTTCGGAGACGAGCATCCCGAGTCGATTAATGAAACACTTGCCATTGGACTTTAAGACCCTGAGGATCTTGTTTCCGGTTACAAACCGTACTTGCGGGATGCCGTGCGAGTCACGGAGAGTAACACCGATCTGAGAGGGGGTGAGGCCCTTACGAGCGAGTTTTATAATGTGGTCGATGACATCGTCTGGGGTTGTCTTGAGCCATGTCGGGGGAGCGCGGCGGTAGGGAAGGGCAGAGGACGCTAGGACGAGTGTTAAACCAATAGCTGCATTCACGCAAAAACCGTGTGCGTACAAATGCCCTTGCCGGGAGCGTGCATGCGACCCATGATGAACTAGTCGACGAACAGTTAGGCAACCAAAAACTTCTCCATGGATAATAAACTCACGTAGTTGAAGCGGCCGAAAGTGTTGAGGAGGGAGGGGGTTCGTTGGGTGCGAGTAACGCTTTGTAGAATCAAAGTCCGCGCTGAGGTAAGCAACTGTAACAGTTTTGCCTTCGTTCTCCGACTGCTATCCTCAACTCCTCAAACTACCGAACGTACCTCGCAATCGCGACGGGGCCCCCTTCTTTTAATCCTCAAGGTATGTGTGTCTGTTAGTGTGTTCTTTGATTTTTATTCATGAGAATTGTTACAGCATGAAGCTCAACATCGCGAGTATGTCGACCTGTATCCCCAGCTAGTATGTCTCTATAACTTCTATTTCACAGACCCCGCTACTGGGGAACAAAAGACAATCGAAATAGATGATGAACGCCGAGTGTACGCATTCCTCTTATCGGTCACAGAAGCCCTGGGCTTGTCAACTAAACTTCCTCCACGCTGACAGGCGTATCTTCTACGACAAGAAGATGTCTCAGGAGGTGGCCGCCGATTCCCTAGGCGACGAATTCAAGGGCTACGTCTTCCGCATCACCGGGGGGAACGACAAGCAAGGGTTTCCCATGAAGCAGGGTGTTATTCTCCCCAGCCGAGTGAAACTTCTCCTCTCCGACGGCCACTCGTGCTACCGCCCCCGCCGCACCGGTGAGCGCAAGCGCAAATCCGTCAGAGGGTGCATCGTTGGCCCGGATATCGCCGTGTTGTCCCTCGTCATCGTGAAGCAGGGCGAGAACTCGCTTCCTGGGCTCACGGAGAACGTGCTCCCCAAGAGGCTCGGTCCGAAGCGGGCAACTAAGATCAGGCGGTTCTTCAACTTGAGCAAGGAGGACGATGTTAGGAAGTATGTTGTTAGGCGCGAGGTGAAGAGTGCGAAAAAAGAAAATGCAAAGCCCTACACCAAGGCGTAAGTGGCGTGGCGTGACGTGTTGTGCAGTCTTTTGAAGCTTGTCCTAATGTGTTGCATTCTAGTCCTAAAATCCAGCGTCTCGTCACACCAATGCGTCTTCAGCGCCGCCGCCACCTCCGCAGCCTTAACCGCCGACGCATGGACCGTCAAAAGGAGCAAAAGGCTGAATACGAGTGCGTGTTGCATTTTCCCTATACCTAATCATGTTCTTACCCTTTTCCAGGACTTTGTTGGCCAAACGTGCTGCTGAGAAGAAACAAAAGGTGGCCGCTGTCAAAGCTGCCCACAAGGGTACCAAGTGAGTCGTAACGTATCTCATTGGTAGCCTCCTTCCTTACCCTTCATCTTAGGCCTGCAGCTGCATAAGTGCATATTGTTTGAGGATACTGATAATGTTTTGTCATATGGTACCCATGCAACATGTCTTCTTCTATGTGCATGACTTACAGGGAAAACCCGGGTTTTCAAAATATTCATGCGAGTGAATAATGAAAGCCAAACTAAGTGGAGTGATGTATAAGCAAAGTAGTCTCATCTTGCGCGTTGCAAAACAATTTTCATTCTAATAGTTTCCAATTCTTTCCTGCATTCCTCCCCTGCTCTACGCAATCAGCAACACTGACTCCACCTACGCCAGCACCAATGACTTCCATCCGCCTACTCCAAGGCTCCTGCTCCAGTGTTTCCCGCAGCTCTTTCATGCGATGTAGATGACCAGGTGCAGGTACAGGGATACACCCATGGTGATGGCTCACCTCCACATGCGCAGGGCGAGGCAACTGCCTCCCAAAGTGCCGCTCCAAAGTCCCCAACAAAAGACCCCCCACATACGCCTTGGCATCATCACTATCACTACCACGGATCTGGGGAAGAAGAGGCTGCGGGTACGGCCCGCCCAGCATCATGGTCATCTTTGTGATTTGTCCGCGGGGGTGATCTTGTGCTTCGACGCTGCACGAGTCGAAGACGACACCCAAGATGCCCTCGGGATTTGTGGTTGGGTTTTTGTAGCCTGCTTTAGGCCGTGGAATGAGATAGCCAAACCCGGGTGGGTGGATCTGAGAGGGGGGCGAGGCGAATATAAAGGTAACAACAGTGACGGAAGAAGCGGGGTTGGTAGTGAGATGTGGCAGATTAGCGTTGGAGAGTAAGGACTGTAGAATCGGAAGAGGGACGGTGGAAACGAGGTGCGAGGTCTGAAGCGGTCCAAGCGACGTTGAAAGCTAAAACATGCCCCGTAAAGACCACAGACGGAGAGTGATCAAGGAAAAGACATGCCTCAAATGAACCATCATTTGCCTGTATATTGTTTACACTAGCCCCACTGTGAATGTCAACATTTGATAATGTCTCCAATTTACTCTTTAACGCATCCGTGAGCGTCTGCACCCCATTCCGGAAGGAATACACGGAGAGGTCTTTCACACTCTGCTCCAGTCCACCCGTGTCATACTCATCCGCGCCGACAGACTTGTTCGCTGATCGTAACCTCAATAAACCTTTGACAATTGATCCATCTCCACGTCCCTCTGCCTCCCAAACTGGAGCCATGGCACTTCTGACACTCAACTTTCGTGAGTCAGCGGCGTAGATACCATGAATCACAGAGCTCCCGAGGACTCTAGCGAGCTCGGGGCCAAAGCGTCTGCTCAGTATCGAGTCAAACGACTCATCGTCCCACTCTGTAGTTCCAGGACGATTAGGCCGGCGAAAAGGTTCGCGGATCACAGACGGCACAGTAATCATCGACAGTCTAGATGTCAGATGTCCCAGTAAAGTCGATGGAATCGGTGTTAATCCAGGCTTTTTTCTATCTGAAAGATAGAGGAAGCGATTTTTGGCCGCGGGGGCACTTGCTGGAGTACCGATCATGTGTGGCGAAAGATCAAGAAGGTTGACCTGCGTCCCCCACCAACCCCCGTTTCTCGATGAGTCACGCAGTCTGGAATCTCATACATAATTCCAGCATACGTGCCATTTCTAGTAGAGCTTTGGACTGTGGCCTCATTGTTCGTGGACCAAGTTCCAGCACTGCACTCCCGACATCGCCGCCCGGCACTGGGAATTGAACGCGCTTACTGTGCACCCATCCCCCCAGTCGGTTGGACTTTTCAAGCAGCGTAATGCGAGTATGAGGGAATTTTCTGGATAAATGAAACGCTGCAGAGAGCCCTGTGATTCCACCGCCGAGAATAGTGATTTTGGAAGGAGACATGGCCTCCAATCGGTGGCGTATGCACGTGTGCGCGGGAGCGTCAAGGATCTAGGCGGATATATGTATATTAAACAGCAATGGCACGATGGAATGTATTCTCAGCAGTGATTCGATCTGATCAAGTTGTGGATGACACGAAAGTCAGGGGTAGAAGTAATGTTCAACATGCACAAACGTACGATAAAAGGAGCAGACTGCGTAGTGATCCAAAATTGATAATTTTAGGATGAAATCCTCCCTAAGCACGCGTCGCACAACTCGTCCTACAGCAATCACTAGTTACGTGCGAAATGGGTTTGGGTGTGTGACTTGACGTATGGGAATGAAGGTTTGAATTGAATATGATATAAAATAGAAAACTACATTTACCTTGATACACCTTGAAAATGTAGCAAGGGAATATCTGCAGCAGAAAGTCCGGTGTGTGGATGACGCACTTGAGCGCCGCGGAAGTAGATGCATGTGAGTCGTGGCAGAGCGTGAGAGGACCAGTTCAAGAGGATGCACGAACCAAACAGCATCCATTGGTTTGTGATTAAAATCATGTTTATTCTGTAAACTCACCAGCACCCAGGAACTAGTTACAGCACATGCGACTGTGCGACAGGAATCTATCTACTGTGTTGCCACCGTAATTGCTGTTGCGGCTTTGTGCTAACTGAGATGGTGGAACCTAGAAAGGATGCTACTATTATCTGCTATGGAGGATGGCCCACCACGAGATACTCGAGGGTTTGGAGTCAAAATTTCGATGAACGTTTTCATGCCAGGCAGGTAGAATACACGCAATTCAATATACGTGTCCCTCATCAAAGCTCGATGGTTTGTTTATGTGGTGGGACCATGGATTTATCCTTTCTCTTATTTCAATGGCGGTATGCAGCGAGTCCGTGATACAGCAGGGAAATGGATGCGATGAAATGATTCTTCATGCGTGAAGACTTTGGTCTCTATCGTGTAAGTATAAAGTGTCTCTACGATCCGTTCCGTAACTTCAGGGTGGTGGAGCTCCCGGTCTCCCGATCCGAAGTCGCTTTGGATGTGAGCTTCAAGTTCAAAACAGGGGAACTAGTGCTAGACAGCAGTATCATGACATCAGGGTAGATGGTGAATGAAGGAAAATTAGCGTTTTTCCACATGTCCAGGGCAGTGCGCAATCCAACTTTCCCATCATCGGCCGTCTTATCATAGCGTTTGACCTACTGATGGCTTGTTTCGTGCTGAACACCAGAATAGCCGTCTTCGCATTGAAAAGCCTAGGACCCTTCTCATTCAATCCATCAGAATTCTGGGTATGCCATGTGGGAATGATCTCTGATGTTTATGTCACCCCTCCAGCCGTACTATAGATGCACTATCCCATACAGTGCATACAGTGCATAGTACTCTAATAGTGGAAAATGCCCTCCACCGGTTTAGAACTACTCAGCTAAACAAATGCCACCTATTCCTCGAATATATACTTTATACATGTGAAATTGGTAGAGAACTGATCATGACAGCACCTCTCTGCCTTGACCATGAATGGCTGTTGCGAAGGTGTCTGTGTCATCCTTGCTTTTTGGTGATATGCAATACTGGATATCAGGTTGATGGCCTAGCTGAGGTGACATGATTTCAGGAGTGGTAGAATTACACAATTCCTGCTTGGTGTATCCCGGTGAGAATCAACACATCTCAAAATGGACAAAATCAGACGAACAACACAACCTCAAACAAGTCCGAGGAGTACTCCAATTTGGCACTTTGTACGATGCAGGATAGCACCAGATTGGGGCAAATCATCGTTAGTAGTAGCTAGTATTTGCAAATAAACTTCTAGCAACACCATTGTGTCCGACCCAGTCCGATGTATCCAACTGGACTGCCACCGCCCAAATTCACCATCCCCCTCGCGTCCCTATTGTGTACACCAGCTAGATAAAATAAAGATCAGTAGTCTTCTTGAGTGCCGAGGTTTTCGTCTCCTTGATATGATTGCCGTTCACCCCCTTGATATTCATCAACTTGCTGTCAGTAGCATTATGAGTCGCAGTCACACTGGTTTGCATGGGCTCGGTAGATTCGGCATCAGCCATGGCTAGTTGAGGTGTGGTGACGATGTTAGATATGGGAGTAGATAGATGAGTCTCAGTTGCACTGAGAGAGGTTGGTTTTTGAGATTTGGCACTGGAAGAATTATGTAACTGAGTAGACTAAAAAAAAAGCCATGGACTCACAATAGGTTGGGTGGCTGGCATTGCAGCGACAGGAAGACATAAGCTAGACATGAATAAATCTTCAAGTATGTGCCTTACTGTTATGACTATATTCATTAACACCCAGATCCCTGTCCGATCCACTCAGATCCCTGTGCATATGAAATCTATACTCCATTTGGGAACCATCATGTCTGTTACATCCTGTAACACCGAGTTCCGATCTCCAGATTCCATCTCCACCTCTGTCAACTCCACCTCCATCAACCCCACCTCCATCAACTCTGGACCCTGCTATTGTTCTCCTCATTAGTAGTCTTCTTCTTATGGTTTACAACAACTGTTATACTTTCTAATTGTTTAGTATTAGTTCGGACATGAGTCCAAACTCCAAACTCCTTTCCATGTTGTATTCCATATTAGTCTTATTGTCTTATTGCTTTTAGTTTTACCATTCAATTCTCTACATACTTATACAGGCTACTTCTTGTATGTTACAGTAGTTCGTATATTGACTAAGATTCCCCACCAGCTTCTTGGTTACTAGCTTCTTGACAAGTATCTTCTTGACAAGTTGAACTCCGGATCTTTGATCCAACTCTGTACTCTGAACTCCGAAATATTGGACCGACAATTTCAAGGGGGCACAACACATAAGTTGAAGCCAAGTCCACTTGATCTGACTCAATAGTTATTTGTCCCCATCTGTCTCCAGTCGAACTGGAACAGTAAAGTCCCATCCCCTCCCTCACTAGTATCCAAACACCAGCTACTCCTTTAAACTCCGAGTTTTCAGCACTTAACAGTATATATGAACTAATACCCTCAAATCATCATGCCACCCCGAAGCACCCAGACCTCCATCCGAGCGGGAGTACCACCCGCTACCATTGAGGAAGTCCCTGGAGAAGCACCATCATCTGACCAGGAGCTCAAGGCTAACCTCCAGGAAGGCACTCCTCCAGCCAAGTCCACCTCATCCTCTAACACCCAGGGCAGCGACAACAAGAAGCAGCCCAACTCCGGTAAGTCCGGAAACCCCAGATCCACCCCCACAGCCTCTACCTCTGGAACTCCAAAGCAGACCCCCAACCTCTCTACCAAGCTTGGTAAAGATGGTAAACTTACTCTACAGGAACAACAACATTGTATCAAGCAGAATCTCTGCCTCTTCTGTGGACAAATAGGTCACGTTGCCAAGGATTGTCCGAAGACCACCTCTGCAGCCACGAAAGCCCATGCTGCCTCGACAGACAACAAGTCTGACAAGAGCTCCAAAGCCAAGGCTATGGAGCCAAAAAAATAATAAGCAACCCTCCGACTCTGACACCAAACAAGGGTTGCATTGAACTCATTGGTGTTTTCGTGGAGCTATGTCTCAATGCATCCGCTCTTTCTGATCCTAACTCCTTGATATGTAACTCCGTTGGATGTTAGTTGCTTGGCAGTTCTGGGACACAACTGGCTCACCCGCTACAATCCGTTGATTGACTGGGTATTGGGCAGTATCTCATTCTGAACTCTGATAGAGACTAAATCCTTGGCACCACCCAAGTCGGTAGCATTAGCTCCACTCAACTCCGTAACTCTGTCTCCCACCTGTTGCTCTGAAAATAGCTTTCATCAACATGGCAGCCTTCGCCCGTGACTCTTCCTGAGCCAACATGCAAACATTCAAGTTGTTCATCTCCTCAACAGTTCCAAAGAACTCTGAGGACCCTCTGGTCGACATGAAAAATGTTCCAACCAAATATCATGAATTCACAGACATCTTTAGCAAAACCCGTGCCGACACACTACCTGCTCACAAGCTGTACGATTTGAAGATTGAAATGGAAGATGGAACATCTCCTCCTTTCGGTCCAATCTACTCCTTGTCCCAGAGCGAACTCCAGGCTCTTCGAGAATTCATCGATGAGCACCTATCTTATGGTTTCATCCGGCCGACCTGATCTCCGGGCAGTGCTCCAGTCCTTTTCATTTGGAAAAAAGACGGATCCCTCCGACTGTGCGTCGATTTCAGGGGTCTCAATAAAATCACCAAAAAAGACTGTTATCCACTTCCTCGCATCTCTGATTTGCTCGACAGTCCTCAAAAGGGTCAATTCTTCACCAAAATTGATCTCCGGCATGCTTACCACCTTGTCTGGATTCATGAAGGTGACAAATGGAAGACTGTGCTTCACACTCGCTATGGCTCGTTCGAGTGGTGTGTTATGCCCTTTGGACTTACCAACACTCCGGCAGCATTCCAGCATCTTATGAATGACATCTTCTCCGACCTCCTGGATATATGTGTCCTCATATACTTGGACGATATCCTGATATACTCTGACAACTCCGACGAACACAGCAACCATGTCTGTGAAGTCCTTCTCCAACTCTGGAAGCACAAGCTGTATGCTCGAGCCAACAAATGTTCTTTCCATGAGAGCACGGTCAAGTACCTCAGATATATATTGTCTCCAAACAGACTTACTATGGACTCCAGCAAAGTCCAGGTAATACAGGATTGGCCAGAACCTCGCAAAGTCAAGGACATGCAATCCTTCTTAGGATTTGCCAATTTCTATAGGTGTTTCATATTCAATTACTCCAATCTCACAGTTCCACTGACTTGTTTAACTCGTAAAGGAACTCCATGGGAGTTCTTGGACTCCTGTCGGACATCCTTTGAAACATTAAAGAGAGCTTTCATCACAGCTCCGGTCTTATCCCAATGGAACCCCGGATCCCCGATCATTGTAGAAACCAACACCTCTGACTACACACTAGCGGCCATCCTATCAACCGTCTCTCCAACAGATAATGAGGTCCACCCAATAGCTTTCCACTCCCGGACTTTCACTCCGGCGGAACTCAACTACAATGTCCATGATAAAGAACTACTTGCAATCTTTGAAGCTTTCAAGTCCTGGCGACATTACCTTGAAGGATCCCCAACTCCAGTCGATGTCATCACAGACCACAAGAACCTCAAATACTTTTCAACTACCAAACTCCTTACACGGCGGCAAGCCCGCTGGTCTGAATTCCTGTCCCAGTTCAATCTGGTAATCTGATTCTGTCCTGGCAAACTCAGTACAAAACCAGACTTGTTAACTAGATGATGGGATGTCTAATTATGCAGCAGTAAATCTGCATAATTTTAGGCCTGTGTTCACTAATGAACAGTTAACAGCATCCCTCTGAGCTACGACGTTCTACTCCCTAGTCCTCCGAGCAGCCATCACTATGGACGTTGACACACTCCACTCCGATATCCAATCCACACTCTGATCAGATCCAGCCATCTCTGATCATCTCAATAAACCAACCAATCACTGGTCCATTGACTCAGAAGGCTTACTCCGTCTAGACAACTGCATCTACATTCCTGATGTGAACAATCTCTGACTCCATGTACTCCAGAATAAACATGACCATCCGATCTCCAGTCATTTTGGACAAAACCGAACTATAGACCTAATCAGGCGAGACTACATCTGGCCCAAACTCCATGGTTCCGTTAAGTCCTACATCAAATCATGTACCACTTGTATGTGCTCAAAGTCACAGAGACATTGTCCTTATGGACTACTCAAGCAACTCCCCGTTCTGGAGAGGCTGTGGAACTCCATATCCATGGACTTCATTGAGAAGCTTCCAGCTTCCTCCAGTTACGACACCATCCTAGTTATTGTGGATTGCCTCACCAAGCAGTCCATTTTCATTCCTACAGTCGACACCATCACAGCTCCTATGCTTGCAAAATTATTCGTGCTCCATGTCTTCTCCAAGCATGGAGTTCCATCACATTACCTCTGACTGAGGTATGGAGTTCATGTCCTCTTTCTTCCAAACCCTTGGAAAGGCCTTGGACATTAAACTCCACTTCACCTCTGGATACCATCCGGAAGCCGATGGACAAACTGAACGAATGAACCAGACGTTGGAACAGTACCTCTGAGTCTATTGCAACTACCAACAGGACAACTGGTCCTACTTACTCCCACTCACAGAATTTGCATATAATAATGCCCCGAATGCCACTACTGGCTTATCTCCATTCTTTGCCAACAAGGGTTACCACCCAAACATCTCCATACATCTGGAACGAGACCTCGCTTCTTCAAGAGCTTGAGACTTCACTGTGGATCTCCATGAACTCCACCAGCATCTCTGAAAGACCATCTCCAATGCCCAACTCCATTACTCCACCTCCGCTGACTGCCATCAATCTCCAGCTCTGGACTTCAAGGTTGGAGACAAGGTTTTCGTCAAATCTGACAGCATACATACTACGAGACCTTCCAAGAAACTATCGGAGAAATATCTTGGTCCTTTCAAAATCATTGCTCAAGCAGGCTCTAACTCCTTTACCCTCCATCTCCAAGAAAGCATGCGCTCCATACACCCCATCTTCCACGTCTCCATGCTCGAACCATCAACTCCAGATCCATTCTCTGGTCGAGAACCGACTCCAGTTCCTCCTGTCATCATAGACGGAGAACCAGAGTACGAATTATCAGCGATTCTGGACTCCAAGATCAACAAAAGATGAAAATGTAAACTGCAATACCTTGTCAGGTGGGCAGGATACGAAGGAACAGATGAAGAAACTTCCTGGCTACCAGCTTCAGAATTAGGACATGCGATGGAGATCATCTCCAATTTCCACACAGCCTATCCTCATAAACCTGGCCCCATTTTGCCTTAATTCACTCCATTTTCTCCAAGAAACTCCAATTGATCATTCATCACATTCTCTAACTACATCAAGACTCCATGATCTCCAACTCCCCTAGATCTGATTCCTCAGAACCCCCATCCACTGTCCCCCCCTTCTCCGGAATCTCTGACTCCAGTCTCTGATCCTCAAGCATCCTGTTGATCTCCTCCCATGGCCTCCACTCCTCATCATCCAACCCATTGAAGTTATCCATGGTATCCCAAGACCTGGAGGAGTTTGAGTTCGTGTTGATTATGGCACCCAGGAGTTCCAGCTTCAACAAGTCCAACTCCCCTTGGAGTGGACCCCATCTTGGTTCCGTCATGTAGTGATGGAACATTCCCGCAAGCTCACCCAAATGAGCCTCGATGCCCTGAAGGGCCACAATTGTTCCTTCACCATGATCAGACACGTTGATCAAATGACGAGCCACCGCAGCCGAGTTGAGGCTGACGTCCTGCACGGCCTCTACCAACGCTGGCGGTATTGACTCGACCCCAGGACCTGAGGACATGGTCCGTGTCCTATGATGTTTGGGAGACGGATCCGCTGTGCTTATACCCTCCTCGCGATCACGTTTGCGTCGCAGAGGAGCACTGCCTTTCACCTCGCATTTCAGCCGGTTACTCTGGCACGTGAGACAGGAGTGAGATTTTCCAGTCTAAAAACAAAAAGAGAAAATCAACAAGGTCCAGCTCGGACTCCTTGTCAAGGTCTCAGATGACCTCCTTGCCTTTGACGGCTACTTGCGACGCGGCCCTCCTCTTTGCGGCCTCCGCTCTGACTCATGTGGCCTCAGCAACCCTCGCGCGAGCTGCCTCTTTCTTCTTCTCCTCCTCTGCCTTCTTCTCTGTGGCATCAGCCTCAGCAATCGACCGGTCCAATTCGGCGCCTTGTTGGTGAAGTTCCTCAGCAGAAGGCATAGTAGATGGTGGTAAGAGATAAGGAACGAGGTAACACACATTTTAATAAGGGCCCCACCTTGTGCGCCAATTCAACTGCATATACCTGCAACGTTCCCACGGTACTGACTAAGATCTCATGGGCTCAATCTAGAAGGGAGATGCTGTTACATCCTGTAACACCGAGTTCCGATCTCCAGATTCCATCTCCACCTCTGTCAACTCCACCTCCATCAACTCCACCTCCATCAACTCTGGACCCCGCTATTGTTCTCCTCATTAGTAGTCTTCTTCTTATGGGTTACAACAACTGTTATACTTTCTAATTGTTTAGTATTAGTTCGGACATGAGTCCAAACTCCAAACTCCTTTCCATGTTGTATTCCATATTAGTCTTATTGTCTTATTGCTTTTAGTTTTACCATTCAATTCTCTACATACTTATACAGGCTACTTCTTGTATGTTACAGTAGTTCGTATATTGACTAAGATTCCCCACCAGCTTCTTGGTTACTAGCTTCTTGACAAGTATCTTCTTGACAAGTTGAACTCCGGATCTTTGATCCAACTCTGTACTCTGAACTCCGAAATATTGGACTGACAATTTCAAGGGGGCACAACACATAAGTTGAAGCCAAGTCCACTTGATCTGACTCAATAGTTATTTGTCCCCATCTGTCTCCAGTCAAACTGGAACAGTAAAGTCCCATCCCCTCCCTCACTAGTATCCAAACACCAGCTACTCCTTTAAACTCCAAGTTTTCAGCACTTAACAATGTCTCCATTTATCTGTCTGATTGTCACTGCTGAATCTCGCCCATCCATGTCCGGTTTCAATTGATGCATCAGCATCACCATAGGAACCTGAACATCTATCCTGGTCAGACTTGGACATACTCATGTAAGGCTGTCAGCCTCAGAGACCCATCACTGGAGTAATTATTAGATTTCAAATATGTATTTAAGCTGCCTGACTGGGGACTTCATTCCCCAGTTCAAATATCAAATCACGCCTAGTTCCTAAGTCCAATCCTAACTCTCTAAGTCATACTCCATCTCTGAAATCTTGGACACCGGTATTAGTGAGGGTGGAGCACATAAGCTGAAGCCAAGTCTGTTCTGACCCCCATGATGTACCCTGATTCCCTCTCTGACTCTGACCCAACCTCTGACCTATTGTTCCAGCTGCCAAACATCTAGCTGCCGGACTTCTGGGGAGAAAGGAGAGAAGAGGAGGATTAGAGGGGACAGGGGAGGAACAGGAGCATATAGGAGGCTCAGGAGGTTTGGAGGGGTGAAGGGGGTAAAGGAGGATGGTTACAGGAATGGAAAGGGAACAGGAGAAGCCCCTGTGAGTCCCAGCACTTCCTGGACATTATTTCGCTTTTATTTTCATCATTTCATCATCATGGACACTTCCCCCCATCATCATCTCATCATCCATCCCATCATTGACTCAGGACATTCACGAATGACTTCATTCATTCATAGGACTTAGTATCATATATAAATCACATCTGTAATGCACTTGAAAAGATAGAGAATTCTCTCTCACCTATTCTGTTAGTGTATCTGAATCTATTCATATTTGGAATAACTCCAGGATGAACAAGTATTTCTATTAGCTTTTGCATATTCTATTAGAATATTGCATATCCCACTCAAATCTCGAATTATGAAGCCATACAATCACTGGCTACGTTTTTATTAAGCATTTACTTCAAATTGAATCACCTACTCCTGCTACCTGCTGAATTAGCTTGTATCCAGACAAGGACTTATCCAAATCATTCCAAACTTCACACAAAGATACTATTCAAGCTTTTCTCTCACACGACTGCACATACATCGTGTTCCCATCACCGCCAATGCCATGACGGACAAGTCTGACATCAAGGCAATAGACCAAAAAAAATAGTCCTCTAGCCTCTGTATGGGCTGAGGGCTGCATTGGTACTCCCCATACAACAAATGAGGTCCGCCTGAATGCATCCACTCTTTCCCACCCTGACTCCCTCACCCTCCTCATCCACTCCAACTCCCAATACCGCTATCCAAGCCAGTTCTACTCACTGTTTCCTTGATTCTTCTTTTTCCAATTTACATAAACTCCATACATACACCATAACTCCAATATCACTCCGATTATTTGATGGCACTACTAATGCTGTTATTTCACGAGCTATAGATCTATCTATCTGTTTTTCTGTCAGAAAAATCCAGAACCTTACATTCTATGTTACTCTGCTTGACTCCAGCTGTTCTGTGGTTCTTGGACATAATTGGCTCACCCACTACAATCTGTTGATTGACTGGGCATTGGGTCACATCACATTCTGTTCTCCAGTACAGGCTGTGTCATCCCTGACGTCACCAGCAACTTTAGGTGCAAAATTAGCTTCCACCTCTGCTGACTCTGCTCTGATAGATACTCCATCTACCCCTCTGTCCATATCAATGGTGGATGCTATGGTCTTTGCCAGACTAAGCAAACTGGATGGTTCTCACATGTTCCAGATTCACCTCTCCGATCCAATGTTCCTCGCTGCCCATTCCACCTGATCAACTCCACCAGACCTATCTATGGTTCCTAAGGAGTATCATGAGTTCACTGACATGTTCAGCAAGTCTAAAGCCAACTCCCTAGTGGAACACCAACCATACAATCTCAAGATTGAGTTGGATAACAACTCCACCCCTCTGCTTGGCCCTATCTACTCGCTATCCCAAAAAGAGCTACTGGCTCTCTGAACATTCATAGACAAGAACTTGGCCACAGGGCCCATCCCTATCCCCCCATGGAGCTCCAGTCCTGTTTGTCTGCAAAAAGGATGGATCACTCCACCTATGCATCGACTTCTGTGGACTCAACAAGATCACCAAGAAAGACTGATACCCAATACCCCACACTGCAGACCTACTCAAGAGTCCTTGAAAGGCTAAGATCTATTCCAAAAAAGATCACCAACATGCCTACCATCTAGTCTGCATCCGAGAAGGCGACAAGTGGAATTTTAGTATATTTGGATAATGAAGAAGAACATCGGAGACATGTCCAAGAGGTACTCTGACATCTCTGAAAACATAGCCTCTTTGAGATCCCCGCGCATATGAAATCTATACTCCATTTGGAAACCGCCGCGTCTCCATCTACCTGTCTGATTGTCACTGCTGATTCTGCCCATCCGTCTCCGGTTCCAATTGATGCATCAGCATCACCATAGGAACCTGGACATCTGTCCCCATCAGACTCGGACATACTCATGTAAGGCCATCGGCCTTGGAGACCCATCCCTGGAGTAATTATTATTAGATTTCAAAATATGTATTTAAGTTGCCTGACTGGGGACTTCATTCCCCAGTTTGAATATTGAATCACGCCTAGTTCCTAAAGTCCGATCCTAACTCTCTAAGTCATACTCCATCTCCAAAATCTTGGACAATGGTATTAGTGAGGGCACAGCACATAAGCTGAAGCCAAGTCTGTTCCAACCCCCATGACGTGCTCCGACTCCAACCCAACCTCTGACCCCCAATCGGACCTAGTGCGTAACACTCAGTTGAGTATCTAGGCTATATTCTCTCCCCTGCAGGACTGTCTGATGACAAAATCAAAGCCATACAGGAATGGCCAGAACCACAGAAAGTCAAAGACATACAGTCCTTCCTGGGGTTCGCCAACTTCTACCGCCGCTTCATTTATGGCTACTCTGACATCACTGTTCCACTCACCTGACTTACTAGGAAGGGTACCCAATGGAATTTCACTGACAAATGTAGACAGAGCTTTGAGACCTTGAAAAAGGCTTTTACTTCCACTCTGATACTGACTCATTGGGTTCCAGATATTCCTATCCTATTAGAAACTGATGCCTCCAACTATGCGCTTGCCACGATCCTGTCCATCATGTGGAGAGATGATGGACAAGTCCATCCGATCACTTTTCACTCGTACATTCACACCCCCCAAACTGAACTATGATGCAACAAAGAGCTCCTTGCCATATATGAAGCCTTCTGGATATGGAGACACTACCTCAAAGGCCCCTCCAATCTGGTGGATGTCATAACAGACCACAAGAACTTGGAATACTTCTCCACAACAAAACTACTCACCTGGAGACAAGTCCGATGGTCCGAATATCTGTCTCAGTTCAACCTCGTTATCCGGTTTCATCCTGGTCAACTGGGAGCAAAACTGGATGCATTAACTAGATGCTGGGATGTCTACCCTAAGGAGGGGAGTAGTGACTATGCCACTGTAAACCCACACAACTTTTGTCCTGTGTTCACTAACAAGCAGCTGGCATCATCCCTACAAGCATCCACCCTCATGACTCCCACCCTCCAAGCTGTTACCATTATGGATATTGACCAACTCCACTCTGATCCAATCCAGTTGCAGTTAAACACTTGGATGACCCCTCCAATCTGAAGTGGTCACTTGACCCTGAAGGACACCTCTGACACAATGACCGGATATATGTCCCCAATGCCAATGGTCTCCGACTCCAAGTTTTGCAGTATTATCATGATCACCCGATCTCCAGCCACTTTGGGCAAAATTGCACACAAGGGTTAATCTAATGGGACTATGTATGGCCAAAAATGTGAGAATACATTCAACACTATTGTAACTCCTGTACCATGTGTATGCACTCAAAATTGCAAAGGCACAAACCCTATGGAACACTTAAACAACTCCTGGTCCCAGAGCAACCATGGAACTCCATCTCCATGGATTTCATAGAGAAACTCCCCCGATTACTTGGTATGACACCATACTTGTGATCGTTGACAGATTCACTAAACAGTCACTATTCATTCCAATGCATGACACCATCACCTCTGCCTTACTAGCTAAGTTGTTCATTCTCCACATATTCTCTAAACACAGAGTCCCATTGCATGTCACATCTGATTGGGGCTCAGAGTTTGTGTCCTCCTTCTTCCACACATTAGGAAAGGCTCTCAACATGAAGCTTCATTTCACCTCTGGATACCATCCTGAAGGAGATGGACAAATGGAACGAATGAATTAGTCCCTGGAACAATATCTCTGTGTCTATTGTAACTATCAACAGGACAATTGGGCTGATCTACTTCCAATAGCAGAGTTTGCCTACAACAATGCCCTGAATGGGACTACTGGCGTCTCTCCATTCTTTGCTAATAAAGGCTACCATCCGAACATCTCTGTCCACCCTGAGAAGGAACTTGCCTCCACCAAAGCCTGCCAATTTGTAACCAACCTCGATCAACTACACCAACATCTCCAAGAAACCATCTCTGATGCTCAGAAACAATACCAAGTCTCTGTGGACCAACACCGCATTCTGGCTCTGGACCTGCAGATTGGAGACAAAGTATTCATTAAGGCTGAACACTTCCAGACCACCTGTCCATTGAAGAAACTCTCCAAGAAATACTTAGGTCCTTATGAGGTCATTGCTTGTGCAGGCAGCAGGACCTTCACCCTCCACCTCCCTGACCACTTCTGAGCAGTTCATCTGGTCTTCCATATATCAATGCTTGAACCTGCCACTACAAGTGAGATCTCAGGTCACATGCAACCCTGTATGGGAACCACCTTTTCCCTATCAAATCCTATTTATACAGCACCAATGTGCTATACTTTGCTTTTCCATTCCTAAATATCAGCATATATTTGGTGCTTGTACCTGGAATGGACTTATTCAAATATTCTCTATTTTTCCATATTTTTTTTGGGAATATTCCATGCAGAACTCGGCCCAGAATCATTTATTTCTGCTGTGCTACAGTTGTGGACCCATAGGTGCCCACAAACCTTCACACAGCCGGCTCTCCCCTTTGGACCAGGCATTTGGCCTGAATTCAAGCTCAGATGTATCTGATCAATAAATATTCTCTAACTTGACAACCACAGCCTCTCAGGGCACTATTTTCCATGGAGATCATCACTGAGATGTGGCTATCCATGGCTGTCCAAACCAGTGCAGAAAACAGGGTGGACACCCTTCTTTTTGCCTGATCAGTGCCTAGTTCAGGGTGTATGGGAACTGGTTTTCCTTAAAAAAGATCTTGTTTAAAGTCCCAAAACTGTACAATTTCGCTTCATGGCCTTAAAATATCAGCATATATGTGCTTTCTCTTGATTCAGGGCCATTCAAATATTCTCTATTTTTTCATATTTTTTCAGGAATTTTCCATGCAGAAATGAGTCTACAAACTTATTGTTCTGCTGGGCAAAGTTTTGGGACCCACATGGACCCACAAACCTTTGCAGATGTCAGCAGCTTTAAAGCAAGCCGGAGTCACCACCCACATGAACCCACAAACCTTTGCAGATGTCAGCAGCTTTAAAGCAAGCTGGAGTCACCTGGACAACTGACTCATTTTCAATCACATGACTCATTTCAATCTCCGACTCAATCTGGTCACCACTGCCAGTAAATGCTCAATATCTTCACAACCACTGCACCTCCTGACTCCATTTTCAGTGGAGAGTTCAATAGAAGCCGTGCCTACCCATAGCCATGCTGATCAGCCCAGGAAATGAAGTATTGACCAAGTTATTTGAGTAATGGTAACTCATGCAATAACTCCTGCCATGACTCATGCTATGACTCCTTCCATGACTCATACCATGACTCCTGTGATTACTCATACTATGACTCCATCCATGACTCATGCCATGAGTCAGAGCAAATCCAAGCAGCTCATTGGCTAGAAAACTTCCACCCCCTTCTCACATATTCCACTAGCTTCCAGTAGTTTCCATCTATTAATAGGTAGAAGTTTCCGGTAGTATTAGTCAGCTCCTGTAAATACAATATAAAAGGAGCCCATTCTGCCTCTGAATAAATAACCATTTCTACCCCATCATTTGCACATCAGTGTGACTAGAGTGACATACAGTGTCATCCTCTATATCTCAGTAACTGTTGATTGTCCAGTTCAAGGGTTGCTTACAGTTGTGTAACTGTATTTGATTGCACTTGAAGTAGTGATTGTCCTGCTTTGGGCGTGAGTGTAGTATCTACCTTGCGTGACTACAAATCTACAGGGTGAGATTGTCTGTTGATAGTCCTGCCATTAGTGCTCTTTGATTAAGTTACTAGTGTGTACTGCCTTTACAGAGCATTAGAAGCTTGAACTTGTGTGAAGCAGTTGCTGGACTACTTTACACATCACTGTTACCTGCTTCAGAGTGTCACTGGTTGGACAGTCAGATTCATCCACCTACTTCCTCTAGCCTCTAAGTGCATTCCCCTCTTTTTGGAATATCTGGACCCCTAAGCGTCTATGAACTCTAGACTCTGAAAGTCTTATTCATTCCCTGCTGCTAAGAAACATATTACCTTCCTGTGTATCATCTGCATTGACCATTACAACAGATTGTAACCAAAGTACAAATGTTAAATTGTTTCTGGAGTTGTGCTGCAGCAGGGTTTGATATTCTTCTCAGCTGTTCATTCACGGAATTGTGGTGATTTAGAGTTTTCCCTAACACCATAATTTTGCAGGTTCCAAAACAAACCCCCACCTCCCCTGATCATCATCAAAGGAAAAAACAAATATGAGATATTTGAGATCCTGGACTTGAAGATCGATTGTTGATACAAGTGCAAGCTCCAGTACCTAGTCAAATGGACTGGATATGAAGGCACTGATGAAGAGTCCTCATGGATCTCCACATCTGAACTTGATCACACATCCAAATCCATCTCTGATTTTCACTCCACTTATCCAGACAAACCTGGCCCTCTTATGAATCTTTAAGTTCCATTACTAATGCTAATTCTATTATTTTGCATCATCATTAAAAGGAATTACAAGTCTACCAAAACTCCAAAGGAACCTCACTCTGCCCCATTTTCTCTGCTCCAAAATATTAAAATCAAAATCATCTTCATTTTTTTTATGTTATACATTGCGTTTCCTTTTTCCCTTCCCCTTGTCTACCTCAGGCTCCATCTCTGATGCCACCTCCAACTCATCATCACTCTCTACATCTGACACCCAATCTTTCTCATCCCCCATATCTGAATCCTCATCCAAAGGGGCCATGAACTTCTGCAGCTGATGTAACTCAACTGTCCACTGACCCTCAAGAACCTCCTTCCATTTCATCGTCTTCACCAACTCCACTAACAAACCCTCTGTCTGCCGGAGGTGCTCCAACTGCAGGTTAACCAGCCGGATAAGCTGGCCCACAGTACTGTTGGGTGCAGAGATGTGCCCCATACACGCACCGGTCATTGCCCCTTCCAATCTGACACTGCTACCCCCAGCTGCCACAGCACCCATCTCCATCCACCACTTTTTGGTCAGACGACCTTCCAATTCTTTCTCTGCCCCTCCTTGTACCACTAGTCAGGGCTTGACGCTCTGACTCTGGGGATCAAACTTTCCATCGACCCTACACCCTCCTTTCTGACCCCAACAACGATCGCAGGACTGAAGGTGGTGAGTTGGGCCGGTAGGCCACACACTCCACACCCACATCACGTCCTCGATGCGTCCTGGCTCATCACCGCAACTACCCAAGACAATTTGAGGTCAGATCCAGCTCTACATCGGTCCCAACATCCATGCCCACTTGGGCTCTGCATTTGCATCGAGCTCCATATTGGCATCAGGATCCGCCTCTACTCCCGCCCTCTCCACCTCTGCCACATCATCTTCCTCAGCCACACCCACTGCAAATAATGGCCATGACCACAGGCATAACAGTGAGCCCACCATAGGGGCAGTTGCCAGACAGGTTGACTCTGTCCATGTAATTGAGATGATGGCAACCCTGGGGATCCCTGCCCATACTGGCACACTTGGACTCCTTGAGTGACTGGTCACCCCTGCCCCAGTCACCTCCTCTACCTCCATGGCGGCTTCTAGATCATGCACCTGCTCTTCCACTTCCTTCAGTCTTGCAGCCTCCATCGCAGCCACAAGTTCCTTGACCCTGTGGGCTTGCTCGGCTTTCACTGAGCAGTCAGGGTCCCCAAAAGCATTCTCCCATCTCTGCACGATCTCCATTGAATTTGGCTGGTTCAGCTGCCCTTATTGGGTGAATGGATGACAATGCAGGAGGTATGGGAAATGAGGTGGTCTGAGAGATGGTCTGTGCTGCAGCGATGGCAGCAGCAGTGACAGCATCTGCTAGGTTGTTCTGGACATTGGCAAACTGGCTCTGGAGGTGCTGGTTCTGGAGTTGCAGCTGCTGGAGCTGCTGTGCCTGGGTGTTAAGCAATGCTCGCAGAAAGCCACCACTTTCACCTAGAGTGTCCCAATAGGCTTCAGGGAGCTGATTGGTCATGGTATCAGTGAAGAAGTTAATAGGGAAAGTGTTATGAGGTGTGGGGTTGTCTTATGAACTTGATCTTCTGTGAGGGCGATGCTGATGACGAGGCCACAACAACAAGATACTCAATAGATGAGAGCTGATAGGAGATAATGCCAGCTGGTACAGCAGATATCCTCAGTCTATACAGCTGTTTCTGATAAATACATGGAACTTACCTGGTACAGCGGATATCCTCAGAGATCAAGCTGAGGGGATCACACTACACCGTCTTTATACTAAATGATGGAGATGGATAGGAGAACCAAGAGAGGGGAATAATAGGGAGGAAGGATAGAGGAAGTGATAGGGGCAATGATATAGGGGAGATGCACCCTGACAGGCTGTGCTGATAGGGGTGTCAAGAGAAAATACTAAAAATAGAATATGACTCATTTGAACCCTGACAGGGGCATGATTGAGGTCTTATCCTCAACGATGTCAAACCCTTTGGCAAACATGAGCATGGCTGAGCTTGAGCAGTTGCTCTTGGCCTAACAGAGGAGTGGAGATGGAAAGAGGAGGAGGAGGCAGAACAGAGATGGAAGGAGGAAGAGGAGGAGGAGCAGAGATGGAAGGAGGGAGAGGAGTGGAGATGGAAGGAGGAGGCGGAGATGGAAGGAGGAGGCGGAGATGGAATGGAGAAGGAAGGAGGAGAGGAAAGACTGGGTTTAACAATGCAGCACTGGAAGATGCCTATGGCCAAGGGCTCCCTGCAATGATTCTTGACAAGATCCATGCACAGCCATCCCTCCCATCTGATCTCAAGGCATGGAAGGAAGTGGCCTGCCAAATTGACTGCAACCACCATCATCTTCTAGAAGTGAGACATGCTCAGACTTCTCTCACTCCTGCTCGCTCTACCCCATCCTGCCCTCACAGCACTCCGGTCATCTCTGTACCAACTACCTTGGCAATCTCTAATGGTGCTGCACCTATGGATATTGACTCCAACTGCCATTGCATTGAGACTCGGATGTGCTATAACTGTGGAAAGCATGGCCATATATCCCCAGCATGCCCTGAACCACACAAGGAACATATCCAAGCTGATCTCACACAAACAGCAATTGCCGGCATGATATCAGAGTCAGTAGCAGCTGCACTGAAGGCCAAGGAAGAAGCACAGAAGGCAGTAATCCCAAAGCAAGAGGAGAAGCAGGATTTTCAGGCCAGTCAGCAGTGAAGAGGATGCCCTGCCTGACAAACCAGTTTTCAGTTCTTGAATCATGTACTGTAGGGCTCACAAGCAATATGTTACATGCACACCCCCTTGTCCATCAGACCGAAACCAAAACAGCCATGCCTGAAACCCCTTCTCAACTTCCAGCTAAACATGATGACCCTCCTCATCTCTACCTTTGATCTGCAGACATCCGTCGATGTACAAGAATTCCCATGAAAATCCACTCAGTAGACACTGGATACCCTCTAGCAGTAGATGCACTCCTCGATAGTGATGCTACAGGAATGTTCATTGATGCAGAATATGTCAAAGCAGAGAAACTTCAAACACGCCCTCTACCACGTGCCATACCTGTTTATAACATTGATGGGACCCCAAATGAAGCAGGGGAACCTTTGGCATAATTGTTGGGCACACCTGGCTCGTGAAGCACAACCCAGAGATAGACTGGCATACAGGAAAGGTACAGATGACTCGCTGCCCTGATTCATGTGGAGAAGTACCAGAACACAAAGAGCATTTGCTTGGCACAACTCCTTCAAATGGCAAGAACTCACACAGGCAACCCCAATACGAGGGAGACCAAACATTTGTTATCTTTGTAGAAGAAGACTTGGAGAATATCTATGCTAGTTCAACAGTTTCTCAACAGCTCACACAGAAGGCTGCAGAATCTACTCCAGTCAAAACCTTTGAGGAGATTGTCCCAAAGGCATACTGGGGATTTAAGAATGTTTTTGCAAAGGAGTCCTTTGACCAACTTCCACCTCAAAAACTGTGGGACCACACTATTGAACTCACTCCAGGAGTGCAACCCTTCAGCACAAAGGTCTATCCAATGTCCCCAAATGAGCAGAAGGAGTTGGACACATTCCTTGAGGAGAACCTATGGAATCATCATATATGTCCTTCCAAGTCACCCATGGCATCCCCTGTCTTTTTTGTGAAGAAGAAGGACGGTAATCTTCGTTTTGTGCAAGACTACCACAAGCTGAATGATATCATGATCAAGAATGCCTATCCACTACCCCTGGCACCAGACATCATGAATAAAATTGCCGCAGCCAATGCCAAGTACTTTACCAAGCTTGACATCCAATGGGGATATAACAATGTGCATATTAAAGAGGGCGATGAGTGGAAGGCAGCCTTTCAAACCAATCATGGTCTATTTGAACCCCTGGTCATGTTCTTTGGTCTCACAAACAGCCCAGCAACCTTTCAGATGACGATGAATGACATTTTCAAGGACCTCATTGATGATGGCACTATGGTAGTGTTCATGGACGACATCCTCATTTTCACTGAATCCCTAGAACAACACCACATGATCATGCAATCTGTCCTTGAAATTCTTCAGGCCAACCACCTGTACCTCAAACCAGAGAAATGCCTTTTCACACAACAGAAGGTAGATTATCTTGGATTGATTCTCTCACAGGGACAGGTAGCTATGGACCCAGTTAAGGTGGCCAGAGTCAGAGACTGGCCCACACTGCGCAATGTGACAGAAGTCAAATCCTTCCTTGGTTTCATCAATTTCTACTGTCACTTCATTGAGGACTTCTCATATATCACAAAGCCTCTGAATTGGTTAACAAAGGCAGATACACAGTGGTCCTGGATACCCAATGGCCCAGAACAAGAAGCCTTTGATAAACTCAAGCAGCTTGTCATGTCGACTCCAATCCTTGTCCTCCCAGATCAAACCAAGTGTTTTCAACTAGAGACAGATGCTTCAGCATATGCAACAGGTGCTGTTCTATCTCAACTCTGTGACAATGAGAAATGGAGGCTGGTAGGTTTTGTATCCAAGAGCCTTTCAGATGTGGAGTGCAACTATGCCATCCATGATAAGGAATTGCTCTCAGTCATCCATGGACTAGAAGAATGGCGCCACATCTTGGAAGGGACCAAATACAAGATTGAAACCCTTAATGACCATCAGAACCTCACATATTTCTGTACAGCTCAGAATTTCAATTGTTGACAAGCTCGCTGGTCACTATACCTTTCTCGTTTTGACTTTGAACTGATCCACTGTCCTGGACGACATTCAGCCAAACCTGATGCCCTCTCATGATGTGTAGATCATAAATTGGGGGAGGAAGATAATCAGAATCAGGTTCTTCTTGGCCCTGAGCTGTTCCACATTGATGCGACATCCACCTATCCAGGGCCAGGAGCTCAAATGATCACAGGAGAAGGAGACATATTCCTGGAACGTGTGTGGAACTGCACCAACAGAGATGAAAAGGTTGTGAAGGCTCTTAAGGAACTTGGTCCCTCTTGGAATTTACGAGGACAGGAATGGACCAAGGAGAATGGACTCGTCCTCTATTGTGGCAAGGTATATGTCCCTCTTGACCCAAAATTGCACCATGACATTGTAAGGGCACACCACAATATTCACATTACAGGTCACCCTGGTCGCTGGAGAACAACAGAACTTGTATCCTGCAGCTACTGGTGGCCTGGATTTGGACAATACATTGCCAAATACATTAAGGGATGTGACCTCTGCAATCAGACAAAAACTTTCCCCGCTCCTCCTATGGGTAAACTCCTGCCTAGTTGTGTCCCAGATTGGAGGTGGCAAGTGATATCTGTTGACCTTATTGTAGAGCTACCCATCAGTCATGGCTATGATGCACTCCTTGTCATTGTGGACCGTCTTTCCAAACGAGCACATGTTATCCCTACCACCTCTGACATCAACTCCATAGGAGTTGCATGACTTTTCCAAGACCATGTGTGGAAACACCACAGCCTTCCTGAGGAGATCATCAGTGACCATGGCACCCAGTTTGTCTCTCAATTTATGTGCGAGCTCAATAAGCTTTTGGGGATCAAGGTTGTAGCATCCACAGCATATCATCCACAAACCAATGGTCAGACAGAAAGGGTCAATCAAGAAATTGAACAATACTTGAGGCTTTTCATCAATCAGCGCCAGGATGACTGGACTGAGTGGGTTCCTCTTGCTGAATTCACATATAACAACCGCATCCACTCCTCCACACAATCAACCCCCTTCATGCTTGATACAGGCCAACACCCAAGGCTTGGGCTAGAGCCAATCTGAGAGACATGACTTGAAGCATTGGAAGAATTCACTGAGGCTTGCTCCACCCTGGAAAAGGCAGCAGATGATATGACATGATTCTATGATGCCCATTGGCAAGCAGCCCCAGTATACAAGCTTGGTGACAAGGTCTGGCTCAACACACAAAATATCACCACCACCCATCCAGCCAAGAAAATGGTTAGGACTGTATGTGATTAATAAGGTGGTCTTGCAAAATGCCTATGGCCTACAACTTTCCCCAATCTTTGGTTGCACTCATCCAGTGTTCTCTGTTGTCTTACTCCAGCCTTATGAAAAGGATCCCATCCCTGAACGCCAGTCATCTCCTCCACCACCTCCAGTCATTTGAGATGGAGTACAGGAATATGAAGTTGAGAAGATCCTTGACAGCAGAGTTTCTGAGGAAGACTGGAATACCTGGTGTGTTGGAAGGGCTATGGAGCTGCTGACAACCTCTGGATCCCATCTAAGGATGCCAGTGGGGCTAGAAGGTGCATTGCAGACTTCCATCGGGAGAATCCTGAAGCCCCAAGGTGTATTTTGGCAGCCACCTATGCGGCTCTTCCCCTCAGATGCTTTGAGAACTTCACAGAACCTCCCAAACAGGTCCTCTTTGATTGGACAGCTGGCAGGAACCCAACACGTGGTATTGGACACATTTCAGAGCTGCAGAATAGGCACAATGAAGCTTAGCGCTCACCAAATTCATCCATGCCGACATTCCACCAACCATATATAAGCCAGTGAATCCACCTCCCCTTCCTCAGTAAAACCATCATCGTTCACTACCCAACCCACCATGCCTTACCAGTCTGAATCCACCCCTCTACGCTCACTCTGTTTCTACCCATCAATCACTTGGTCAGTTGACTCAAGGGATACTGCACATGCCGTAGAGGATTATAATCTCCCATCTCCACCTCCACAAGTTCATTTCCCCTTCTGGCATTGTAATCCATCAAGACGCCAGACATACTACATCAGGGACCCTCTATTCATTGGCGACTCTGACATACCATACACCTTCCAAGGGCTCACCAGTAAAGTCACCTATGAGGGAGGGGAGATGATACTTGGAGCAGTTTTCAGCATGGACAATCCCATATCCCCCAGAGAGTTCACCATCCCACTTTACCCCAAGGCAGAGAAGAATCACCATCAACACTCATCATGGGCTCTACTTTGGCAGAGAGTGAGAAGGGACCTTGCAGAGTGCTTCAGGGTGTGTCTCTCTTGAGATGGATGGGACGATAGTGCATATCGAGATGACATGGATTAAGAGGGGGGTGATGTCAGGGTTCAAATGAGTCATATTCTATTTTTAGTATTTTCTCTTGACACCCCTATCAGCACAGCCTGTCAGGGTGCATCTCCCTATATCATTGCCCCTATCACTTCCTCTATCCTTCCTCCCTATTATTCCCCTATCTTGGTTCTCCTATCCATCTCCATCATTTAGTATAAAGACGGTGCAGTGTGATCCCCTCAGCTTGATCTCTGAGGATATCCACTGTACCAGGTAAGTTCCATGTATTTATCAGAAACAGCTGTATAGACTGAGGATATCTGCTGTACCAGCTGGCATTATCTCTTATCAGCTCTCATCTATTGAGTATCTTGTTGTTGTGGCCTCATCATCAGCGTTGCCCTCACAGCCCTTTTATATGTCTCCAGACCCCCAGTATAACTCCAACTGCGCCCAACCATCTCACCTATTTGATCCATGGACACAGGGCCTCAGGGGCTCAGCCTTAAATGGAGAGATACTGTTATGAATATATTCATTAATGCCCAGATCCCCATCCAATCCACTCAGATCCCTGTGCATATGAAATCTATACTCCATTTGGGACCATCATATCTCCATTTATCTGTCCGATTGTCACCACCAAATCTTGCCCATCCATGTCTGGTTCCAATTGATGCATCAGCATCACCATAGGAACCTGGACATCTGTTCCCATCAGACTCAGACATACTCATGTAAGGCTGTCAGCCTCAGAGACCCATCACTGGAGTAATTATTAGATTTCAAATATGTATTTAAGCTGCCTGACTGGGGACTTCATTCCCCAGTTCAAATATCAAATCACGCCTAGTTCCTAAGTCCAATCCTAACTCTCTAAGTCATACTCCATCTCTGAAATCTTGGACACCGGTATTAGTGAGGGTGGAGCACATAAGCTGAAGCCAAGTCCATTCTGACCCCCATGATGCACCCCGACTCCCTCTCCGACTCTGACCAAACCTCTGACCTGACCTCCAACCCAATTTCCAATCCCCAATTCAGACCCAGTGTGTAACACTTACTCACAATTAGTAGTTCAGCAGTTGGCTTCACCAAGGGATGAGGGCTGGGATTGAGAGGGATTAAAACAGGGTCAATGGGACAGTCAACATTGCCAATCCCTGGACTAGCCAGTTGATGGAGCCTCTGCAGCCAAGGCAGTGGTGAGTTAGATGTCACATTGATATACATATATGAGCACAAACCTTTCTGTTAAATATAGAGTACTCCATATTGTCTTACCACTTTAGTTTCAGCATTCAATTCTCCACATACTTATATGGGCTACTCTCTGTCTATTACAGTGGTTTGTATATTGACTAAGATTTGCCCCATCAACTTCTTGGTTGCTAGCTTCTTGACAAGTACCTTCTTGACAAGTTGAACTCTGGATCCCTGATCCAACTCTGTACTTTGAACTCTGAAATATTGGACTGACAATCCAAGGGGGTGTAACACACAAGTTGAAGCCAAGTCCACTTGATCTGACTCAATAGTTATTGTCCCCACTCTGTCTCTGGTTGAACTGGAACAGTAAGTCCCCTCTCTTTCACCACTAGCAGCCAAACTCCAGTTATTCCCTTGACCCCCAAGCTTTCCAACCCTTGACAGCTCTGCAGAAAGAAATAGAGCCAATGTCTATGTGACAACCATGCCAATAAGAGTATATAGCATGTGGTGTGAGGAGAAATGTATGGATTCTGAACTCAGAAATGCTCAGCCTGGAGCTGCAGCTTACCGGGATGCAATATATTATCATGCAAGTACTGGAACAAGCATGTCAACTTACATAACTAACACATGTGCTAGTTAACAGGGGAGGGTAGGCCTTTCCAAACTAGAATTAGGTTCAAAATAGTTGCCAAAAGTATTTACACGTGTGCCTCTCGATCTTGAGTAAGCATGAGCAGATCCAAAGACATCCAATCTAATCCAGATCTAAATCAAGCACTGTCGATGGCGTCCGCTTTGAGACGTGGCGATTCTCTCTGGGCTTGAATCCTGGTCTGTGATGCAGTGATGGTGGTGATGTTGAGGACAGGGTCCGATACAATCTCATTGGTTTAGCTTACGTCCTGGTTAGTAATACAGAGTGACTGCGTCTCCCCAAAACCCCAACAGGTGATTGTTACGGGCTCTCGTGATTCACAATAGAAGAGAAATATCATGTAACCTATATGGTTGTTTCTCTTTAAACATTACCAGTGGGTTAGAAGTTGGCTCCTAGACGTCACGTCCAAGGGAGTCTGGCCAAATATATCGCCTTAGTGCCAGACATACCCTCTCCGCCGGTGACAACTTCATTATCAAAGTAAGTTTGGGGCAATCCGCACCCCGGAGTAAGGCATGATGAACTTCTCCGGCTGGAATCACGAAGGAACATTTAACAAAAGAATGCAACCGTAATGGCGACCACGGATCAAAGAGAATGATAGGCATAATGTAGACCGAGATCATCACATATGCTAGCATTCACATTAAGCTATGGTATGTGCAGGAATGGCTTGCTGTGAAGGACGTACGTGGCATTCACTTACACTCTGAGTACTCCAAGCACCAGAATAATATGGTAGGTTTCCTGAGTGTCATCATTCACATGCCTCATAGAAGATCTCATATTACTATTGAAAAAAACTTTCGCTTTCGCTTGGTGAAAGGGATGTTGGAATAAGTTTGCATAGGGAACACTAGGGACAGAGTATGCACATATAGGAGCACGGGATATAGGAACACATGACGACGTTTCTTGTTCTCACTTGTGCCAAGCATTCTCACCGATGTATGAGTGATACAAATTGCACCATTGCTTTCTTTTGATGCAGATTAGATACGGGCGTGAGTATCAAGTTGATTAAGTACGGATTGGGCACCGCTAAGTGAACAAGAGTCCCCGCCATGTTCTGATATTATGTAAAGTGGTTATTCTGCAGCCTCAGAAGAACCGAATTGAGATAAGGCGTATCTGGGGACAGCATGGTTTATCTGTATTATACCCAGCCTTCTGTTTAGGTTCACGAGTAATGTTCCATTTATGGTGCTAACGGCAGACAAAGCCTGATGGAATGTCATTTGAACCGAGGCGTCGCGAGTCATCGCTCACAATGATCAGAAAAACTTGAATCTCGCAAGAGCGAGGGAAAAGGTTGGGGGCTGACGCGATGACAGGGAGGGAGCACGAGACCTATTATTTCCCCAACGTGAGGCAATCGTAGGTCAGACGAGGATGTCTGCTGAGCTTGGTGGCGTGAGATCTCACCAGCTATTGCCACATAGCTGGTGCATATCTTTGCGTTGAGTGGAATAGCGCTTGAAATTGCGCAAAAGCAACGCGTGCATGTTTGATCCCTGATCACATTGGCCTATTCATCTTATTAAGGCCTGGGCAGCGCACGTGAATCGTGCAAGAAAAAGGAAGCGTCGGGACCAGGAACAAGCGGGTGGTATCCAATAGCAAGGTGACATCTATGTTCACTGGAGCATGACCAAAAAGCGGGCTGTTGACGGCGGAAGGTGAGAGGCACCTTGTCAACCTGTCCGTACAAAGAATGATATGCAGGACCAGTATTGCAACACCGTCCTGTGCACGCTAGTTATAGCTTATGATAAAGAGAGTCCGACACCGTCCGATCGGCAGCTCGGTGGGTAAGCAGCGTATTGTCCGAGACGTCTTAAACGCTGGCAGCGCTGGACCATCGGCACGTGGTGTTCCCATTATATGCAAAAGCGATTATTTCGCGGATTGTTGACAGCCAGTTCTATCATGACACCGTGCGACCCTTCTTGATAGGCTCAGCGTACACATCCCCCCAGCGCGATTCTTGGAAATTTCGCAATGCATGATCACAAAGTTTGCAAGTAATGGAACGAGAGCGACTAGTAGGGATAACTTCGGTATCGTGCTACACTATGCCGGATTAAAATGCGACATATTCGATCTCGGACACTAAGTCCATGGAAGACCATTAATGTCCTTTGTGAGACGCCTCCTATGCGAATTTTACGACAGCGTACACCTTGTGACGCGACCTGTGTACGTACGGATTCAAGTTATTTTAGAGAGGATAGTTCTCTGTCCCTGTCCTTGTGATGTGCCATATACGCATGCGGTGGTCATACCCCGAAATTGGATCGAGCAGACGCGTGGAATGATCAATGTATAATACTTAAGCGCAGAGAACTATCTCAGGAGCCGAGAAGGTATACACGGAACTGAATGGAGTCGGGATACTTAGTTCCCTCTATAAAGCGCCAAGCTTGGTTCTCCATTGAGTCGCTAGCAGATTCTTTTTTTTTCTGCTTTACCCCCTTCTCCCCTCTCCCCTTGCAGAATGGTGTCTACACGCCTGCTGCTTGTCGCTGCTGCCTGCCTCCCTGCCACATATGCAGGCCGGGTACAAAAGCCTGGCCTCAAGCTTCCTCCAGGCGCCAGCGATGTTCGCGACCAAGTCAAGCAGATTTTCACCAACGCGTTCCACGCGTATACCGAGTTTGCCTTTGGTCACGACGATTTGACACGTCAGAGTCTCATTCATGAATGTGGTGCTTTTGAGCTGACGCCATGATGCAGCGGTCTCCAAGGTGAATGGACCTATCGGAATTTGTTGGCCCATATAGATCTAACACATTTTCAGAGCTTCACTGATGGCCGAAATGGATGGGGTACAAATCATATTGCCATGCTTACCTTTGCAGCTAACTAGGAATAGGTGCCTCAATTGTTGATGCTCTGAGCACGATGAAGATTATGGGCCTCGAAGATCTGTTTCAGATGGGCGTCAACTTCTCATCTCACATCAATTTCAACCAGTCTCAAACTCCCGACACCGTCTCTCTGTTTGAATCTACCATCCGTTACGTCGGCGGTCTTCTTTCCGCATATGAGCTCAACGGAAACAAGCCCCAAATTCTCGTCGACAAGGCTCAGGAACTTACCAACAAGCTCATAATAGGCTTCAATGGCTCCAAGGGCGTTCCTTTTGGCTTTGTAGACTTTTCAACAGACCAACCTGTCATTGCCACGGTCCGTATTGAAGTCTGACCTCAAATACCGATCACGTGACTAATCAAAGCATGTTACTTTGTAGTCAAATGTCGCTGAAGCCGGGACAGTGAGTGTTCAAAGTTTTCGTTACTGGTCAACACTCAGTTTATGATGCCTTCTGAACTTTTGTTTCTAGCTCACCATGGAATGGGGTACACTATCTGAACTCACCGGGGTTGACACCTACCGTCAGTTGGCCGAAGGCTCTGCCGCACACATTGCTAACCTTGTGGGGCCACTACCCGGGCTTCCCGCGCAAGGCATCGACCCGATGACTGGCGAGGCTGTAGGGGCCTATGTCACTTGGGGCGGAGGCACGGATTCCTACCTGGAGTACCTCCTCAAGTACACACGACTCCACCCGAACGCGCCCCCACTCTTCTTGGAGACCTGGAAGACCGCCGTCGACTCGTCGATAAAGTGGCTCCTTAAGGAGTCTACCGTCGGTGGGCACATGTATCTTGCGGATTTCGAGGATGACAGGAAGATCCGCCATATTGGGTCGCATTTGGCGTGTTTCCATGGTGGGAACTGGATCTTGGGCGGAAAGCTCTTGAACAACCAAACCATTGTTGATATTGGCTTGAAACTGGTTGATGCATGCTTCAACACCTATAATGGTACAGCGTAAGTCGTTTCTATTCACAGACCCGAAACGTGTTCTGAAACGTTCATATCCAAAGCACGAAGATCGGTCCTGAAGTCTTTGCCTTCGTGTCCAACGTCAACGGACAACCACCCAACGGTACAGATGACGGCTCATTCACTGGAAACCGCATTACACCAGAAGACATTGCTTTCAACAACGAGCACGGCTTTTACATCTTTGACGGCGGATCAGATTACATTTTGCGTCCAGAGGTGCTCGAGTCCAACTTTTACGCGTGGCGCGTGACAGGCGACGTTAAATACCTCGCCAACGCTCAGAGTGCAGTGCAGAGCTATCTGAAGTTCCTCGAGGTTCCCGGAGGCGATGGGGGCGTTAGTGGAATCTTAGACGTGAATGATGCGACTATCACTGATGCGGACCGTGTGGATGACACTGAGAGTTTCTTCTTCGCGGAGGTGATGAAGTACTTGTGCGTCACTGATCTCGTTCTTCTTATAATACGCTGACCGACCGGCTGTACTATCGCAGGTTCTTGACCTTTGACGACCCGAACCACATCTCTCTCGATGAGTACGTGTTCAACACTGAGGCCCATCCTTTGAAGGCCCCACAGCTCCCCGACATCTTTAACTCTCCCTCCGGCCCATCTCAGACAGCGCCATTCAGCGCGGTGAAGCTGGACCACGTGCCTCTCCCGCAAGTCTCGTGGGACCCGAGATTGCGCAACCAAATCAAGGACATCATTGGTTTGTAGGTCAGATCTGTGGGCAGATCTATGGGTACGGATATCTTGTCTTTAGGTTTCTGCAGTGAAGTTGGCAAGGAAAAAATACAGCAGGGGAGAATCGAGCACGCTCTTTGATACGTTATAGCATATACCTATAGGAGGGTTATGTCTAGTCCAATCTTTGCATCATTTCACTTTGCATCATTTCAACTGTGATGGATTGTGGTGGTGCTATGTTGTCCTCTTTCCTGCGATAGGTTTGCACGGTTGTGAATTGCTCATCCGACAGTATTTCTTAGTATCAGCAGATATTACCCACCAGGTTCGGGGTGTATCCTGATATACCCTTAGATTGACCCAGGTTGGGCCGGGCCTGGGAACGAAGCTTGACAAGCGCATCACAACTTAAGTAGGTTACAAACGTGCAGTGAAATTGCTAATGATCTGTAGTTTTTGGTATCACTACTGGGATTCAACATAAATTCAAGCCGACATCAACGGAGCCAAGCTGACGAAAATGATGAAACACTGGCCATCACTTTGCGCAGCCAAAAGATAGGCTCCTGCTACACGCCTGCAGTGTCATGCCTTAGGCCGTCGAGTTGCATTTTCAAGCATCAAGTCTAAGCTTGATCGCCAACCGCCATGGATTGACACAGCTACCAGTGACGATGCCACGAGCTTTCCTGCACTGCACGCGAGTTCCGGATCATGTTGAAGAATGCGATCTGTACTCTAGACGAAAAGAATATGCTTAGTACGCTGCAGTAAGACATTTTTCTGACACAAATTCCCTTCATCAGTTCGATCCAAAGGTTCTCGCACATGATGGCAAATTTTGGTATGCGTTACTCGCCCCTTCATCAGCCCGACCTAATCCTAAAATTCTCTTATAGTCCCGTCATGTCTTATGAGATTCCATCACGAATCATGTGCATGAATCACAGGAATTGCTAGCTAGTAACTGGTGAAACTAGCAAGGTGGATGCGATCTTCCTAGTCGGTACCATTGACACTCTCCTTCGACCAACAAATGCGAATGTGACTACAATGAGTGACGTTCGGCAATACTATGATAGACTAGACATACTATAAACCACGTAACCTGCCGTATATGTTTGTTGGAAATTCTGAGTTCCAAGAATTCTAGTACCATGCATGCCCAACGGTGGTTCTGCCAGGATCCTCTATCACCAACATCATCAGGATAACAGAAAGATTGGCCGCGTATTACCTTCTGGTGGGCGCGCGAGGAGGAAGATATATCAAACCCAACGTTGCTCAAATACGGTTCATTTCAAGCAAATAATACAGGGCTTTGGCAATAACAATACCGTCCCTGTCTTTTGGCTTGTCCAGAAATACACTGTCGCTTTTTGTAGTGTTATGCAGCACCGACTCTCCACTCCCCAGCTTTGGCCAGTGCGCCCTTTCCTGCTGCCACGGTGACTGCCCCTAGAATTGCACCGTACAAAAGTACTTGACCAAGGCGTAGCTGAACCCAATACCAGAAGAGAAGTCCTTCAAAAGATGCAAGCAGGCCGACGAATAGGAGGACTAATGGGTGGAGAATATGGGGAAGGCGATGCGGTATTGAACCCCACTAAATAGAAAATCATTGAGTACAAGCAGTCTCTTGGCATAAAATACATTCGAGAAAATAACAGAGGGCAAGTGTAAGGCAGAAAAAAAAATGATTACGTACGAGACCAAGGAGAACCAACCACGGTGCAACCACAGCAACAGTCCCAATGGCCGATAGTATGATATAAGGTGTCTTTGGGTCCGGTCGGAAGGTATGGTGGATCTCGGGAAGCGGATGATACATTGGCTCTTCAGGATGTTGAGGAGCTGGATGTGACACCGGTAGATACAAGTCGAATAGCGGTTGCAATAAGGGAGAATGTGTAAATGAGCCAAGAAGAAGTGTAACTTGAAGCGGTGCTGAGACGTTCGCAGTTGGTGGAAGAGATACTGGCGGTCGCGCAAGATTCTAAAACATGCAACACGTGGGTTTACGTATACACACCAAAGAGAAGAAGAGCCCACGAGTTCAAAGCTAGTTTTCCCGGTACTAGAGACGCGCAGAGGTTGTACACCCTCTTCCTCTGTTTGCGGGTCATAGAATCTCAGGAATGTCTGGTGAGGCTGCAAGCCCTTTCCAGATTCCTTTTCAAGAATCTGAAATGTAAGCTTCAGGGTGTCCGAGGACCCTAAAGTAAGCGGTGGAGATGGGCGATGAGCCATAGACAATCTGAAAGATTATGCGCTCAGCTTTATCGCGTTTGCGTACTGCTGACGATGAGCTTACGGTTCGTTTCTAAGGATCGAGGCATCGGGGCCAGTGATAGTGACTCTGGGAGACTGAAGCACCAGCTGGCCTGCACTGGCAAGCAATGGTAGGAAGGAAAGTAGGACAGGGAACAGAGCACCCATTCTTGAAGAGGTCGACGTGGCTACGCAATCGAATATAATTGGATTGCCTCCGCGGGCGGAGTTCTCATTTTAGGACTTCAAAACTGCACTGCACAGAACCAACAAATGTGGGCGAAATTGACGGCAGTTGAATTTTTTTTCAATATAAAAATGTGGGACATTAGGGTGTATATGAAACCAGCTTGAGCTGAATTTCGCTAGCTATGAAGGAAAAGCTATAGTGGAGCGTCCACAGTTACTCCACACATGCCACTTTGAAGCTCCATTCAAAA
This sequence comes from Cantharellus purpuraceus, assembly GCA_025174535.1. Lineage (NCBI taxonomy): Eukaryota > Fungi > Basidiomycota > Agaricomycetes > Cantharellales > Hydnaceae > Cantharellus > Cantharellus purpuraceus. Next base: position 1,803,755 of record JALBUN010000003.1, on the reverse strand, counting down.
AGAGTGTCAGACCTCACTACCACGCCGATGTGAAGCCATCATGGACGACAAAGGATCAATATGTAAATGCAACCACACGGCTATTGTAATGCTCAGTGACCAGTAAGATCACTGTGGAGTAATATTGTGCAGTAATGCTGCACTACTATAAGTAAATGCTTGAGGAATCCGGAGTTACATATGATCCGGAAACTCCTCAACCCCGCTGTTCACTGTTTCTCAACCTCAGAACTTAGGTAGCTAGCACTGTTGCCTCAACATGATGATCCTGATACCTATTTGGTTCCCTCATCCCCAGCCACTGAACAAACTTGTGTCTTTGTGTCTTCCAAATGGAGACTCAGGCACAGAGCACAAGATTTTGACAACTGGGAAGGTAGTTCAGGAGGCACAGCAGTAGTGGGCTTTATGAATATGGTTATGGTTGTCCAAAGCAAGTTGCACTTGCAAAGGGATGCCATGCTGTAAGTATCCTAGGTACTTATGTAGAATAACCATTATTTATATCTACAGCATTCCATTAGGGAATGCTGTCATCTTGGTAGACATATGCACCCATAGAGTGCATATATATAGTTATAAGCTGTGGACCCATGCACACTGTACAGCACATTACCCAATAAACCTGGTTGAGTTCTGTGTTAGTGTGATCTAAGTAAACCAACCACCTTACACTTTTTTGAACTTCCACTGGAAGAATCATTAGATTCTTCCTTGTTATTGAAGTTTTCTAGCCAGTGCTAGAGAACTGGCTGCTGTTGGTGTACAGACATATACCAACCATCCCAGCCACTCACATAAGTGAGCAACTAGTAGACTAACTTAGTTAGCCTACATAATCAGAAGGAAAAGAGTCATCATAATGATGACTTGAAGTAGAATGAGTCATGCTGGCAGCATGCAGGACATCATAAATGATGAATGATGGTGCACAGCCAGCAGTAGAAGTTCCCATGATGGGGAACTAGATCCTAGAGAAGTCATAGACACTTGTTCAGAAATACATCAAATATGTATATACAACCCATTTCCTCAAATTTTACATAATATACTTATATTAAACATATTTTGATATTTCATACATGATTCTCAAATTTATATAATTTACTTAGATTTAAAACATATTTTGATGTTTTGACATGATTCTCAAAAATAATTGTTTTTTTTTTTTTTTCATTTACTGGTGGCAACTGCTTCAAGGGAATATTCTACTCCTGCTACACTTAATTTCTTTCACTCATTCTTTCTTATACTATACTGGTCAAATAATCTAATGTACCTTGAATCCTCACCTGGTATTTGTATATCTAAATATTCTATATTATACCAATAATCTTAATATATACATTACTGTTATATTCATATAAATAATTATGTTCATCCATAACAAACATCTTATCTTTTAAAGTTTATTAAAATATGAAATATATATTTATATTTATAAAAATTTAAGATATCCAAAAAAAACTCAGATATCTGAAATCTTTAAAGATATCCAGATTGTAACACCCTATTTTTATGATCATTATTAAAATTCTGATGTATATCTCATATATTCTGATGTACATCTTGTATACATCAGAATATTGTATAACAGCATCATTCTGAACAAGTGTCTAAAGGAATTAGAGCCTGCTTGAGCAATGATTTCGAAAGGTCTGAGGTATTTTTCTGATAGTTTCTTGGAGGGTCTTGTTGTATGGATATTGTCAGATTTGACAAAAACCTTGTCTCCAACCTTGAAGTCTGGGGCCAGGGATTGGTGGTGGTCAGCGGAGGTGGAGTATCAGAGTTGAGCATTGGAGATGGTCTTTTGGAGATGCTGATGGAGTTCATTGAGGTCCACAGTGAAGTTTCAAGCTCTTGAAGAAGTGAGGTCTTGTTTGGGATGTACAGAGATGTTTGGGTGATAACCCTTGTTGGCAAAGAATGGAGATAAGTCAGTAGTGGTATTTGGAGCATTATTATATGCAAATTCTGTGATGGGAAGTAAGTTGGACCAGTTGTCCTGTTGGTAGTTGCAATAGACTCAGAGGTACTGTTCCAGGGTCTGGTTCACCCACCCGGTTTGACCACCAGCTTCTGGGTGGTATCCAGAGGTGAAATGGAGTTTGATGTCCAAAGCTTTTCTGAGGGTTCAGAAAAAGGAGGATACAGACTCCATACCACGATCGGAGGTAATGTGTGATGGAACTCCATGCTTGGAAAGACATGGAGTATGAATAGTTTTGCAAGTATAGGAGCTGTGATGGTGTTGACCATAGGAATAAAAATGGACTGTTTGGTAAGGTGGTCCACAATAACTAAGATGGTGTCATAACCGGAGGATGCTGGAAGCTTCTTGATGAAGTTCATGGATATGGAGTTCCATGGACTCTCCAGAACAGGGAGTTGCTTGAGTAGTCTATAAGGACAATGTCTCTGTGACTTTGAGTACATACAAGTGGTACAAGACTTGATGTAGGACTTAATGGAACCATGGAGTTCAGGCCAGACATAGTCCCGCCTGACTAGATCTATAGTTCGGTTCTGTCCAAAATGACTGAAGATCAGATGGTCATGTTTGTTCTGGAGTACACAGAGTCGGAGATTGTTCACATCAGGAATGTAGATGTGGTTGTCGAGACGGAGTAAGCCTTCTGGGTCAATGGACCAGCGATTGGTCAGTTTAATAAGATGTCCAGAGATGGCTGGATCTGATTGGAGTGTGGATTGGATATCGGAGTGGAGTGAATTGACATCCATAGTGATAGCTCCTTGGAGGACTGGGGATAGAATGTTGTTGCTTGGAGGGAAGTGGTTAACTGTTTGTTAGTGAACACAGGCCTAAGATTATGCAGATTTACTGCTGTGTAATCATTTCCTCCCTCTTTAGGATAGACATCCCATCATCTAGTTAATGAGTCCAGTTTTGTACTGAGTTTGCTGGGACAGAAACAGATTACCAGATTAAACTGGGACAGGAATTCGGACCAGTGGGCTTGCCGCCTAGTAAGGAGTTTGGTAGTTGAAAAGTATTCGAGGTTCTTGTGGTCTGTGATGACATTGACCAGAGTTGGAGATCCTTTGAGGTAATGTCACCAGGACTTGAAAGCTTCAAAGATTGTGAGTAGTTCTTTATCATGGACATTGTAGTTGAGTTCTGCCAGAGTGAAAGTCTGAGAATGGAAAGCTATTGGATGAACCTCATTGTCTGCTGGAGAGACAGTTGATAGAATGGCCACCAGTGCCTAGTCAGAGGTGTTGGTTTCTACAATGATTGGAGATCCTGGGTTCCATTGTGATAAGACCAGAGCTGTAGTGAAAGCTCTCTTTAATATTTCGAAGGATGTCTGGCAGGAGTCCAAGAACTCCCATGGAGTTCCTTTACAAGTTAAACAAGTCAGTGGAACTCTGAGATCAGAGTAGTTGAATATGAAACACCTATAGAAATTGGCAAATCCTAAGAAGGATTGTATGTCTTTGACTTTGTGGGGTTCTGGCCAATCTTGTATTACCTGGACTTTGCTAAGGTCCATAGTAAGTCCATTTGGAGACAATATATATCTGAGATACTTGACCATGCTTTTGTGGAAAGAACATTTGTCAGCTTGAGCATACAGCTTGTGTTTCCAGAGTTAGAGGAGGACTTCATGGAATGGTTGCTGTGTTCTTTGGAGGTGTCAGAGTATATCAGGATATCATCTGAGTACATGAGGATGCATATATCCAGGAGGTCAGAGAAGATGTTGTTCATAAGATGCTGGAATGCTGCCAGAGCATTGGTAAGTCTGAAGGGCATAACACACCACTCAAATGAGCCATAGTGAGTGTGAAACACAGTTTTCCATTTGTCACCTTTGTGAGTCCAGACAAGATGGTAAGCATGCTGGAGATTGATTTTGGTGGAGAATCAAGCCTTCCTAGGACAACTGTAGGATAGATGCTCATTGATGAATTCTTGAAGAGCCTGGAGTTTGCTCTGGGACAAGGAGTAGATTGGGCCAAAAGGAGGAGATGTTCCCTCTTCCATTTTGATTCTCAAATCATACAGCTTGTGAGCAGGTAAGGTATTGGCATGGGTTTTGCTAAAAATGTCCATGAATTCATGATATTCTGTCAGGATGTTCCTCATGTCGACTGGAGGGTCTTCAGAGTTCCTTGGAACTGTGGAGGAAATGAACAACTTGAATGTTTGTGTGTTGGCTTGGAAGGAGTCATGGGCAAAGGTTGCTGCATTGATGAAAGCAATTTTTGAAGCAACATGTGAAGACAGAGTTATGGAGTTAAGTGGAGCTGATGCTACCAACTCAGATGGTGCCAAGGATTTAGTCTCTATTGGAGTTCAGAACGAGATACTGCCCAATACCCAGCCAATCAACAGATTGTAGTGGGTGAGCCAGTTGTGTCCCAGAACTGCCAAGCAACTAACATCCAACAGAGTTACATAAAAAGTAACAGAGTGGGTTTCTCCCATAGGAAAACAGAGTGGCAAGTCAATTGTGGATTTGATAATGGAGTTAGAAGATCCATTGAAAAGCCATAATGGAATCAGAGTGATGTCTTCGGTCTGGAGATGATGTCCAGAGACAAACAATGAGTTGAGGAAACAATGAGTGGGACCGGAGTCCACTAGGGTTGAGATTGGAGTTAAAGGGATGAGATTGAAAGTGAGTTGAAGTGTCAAGGAGTTAGGGTCTGAAAGAGTGGATGCGTTGAGATGTAGCTCCACGAAGGCACCAGTGAGTTCAATGCAACCCTTGTCTGGTGCCAGAGCCAGAGGGTTGCTGATTATTTTTTTGGCTCCATAGCCTTGGCTTTGGAGCTCTTGTTGGACTTGTTGTCCATTGTAGCAGCATGAGCCTTCGTGGCTGCTGAGGTGGTCTTCAGACAATCCTTGGCAATGTGACCTCCTCATCCACAAAAGAGACAGAGGTTCTGTTCGATACGACGCTGTCATTCCTGTGGAGTAAGTTTACCATCTTTACCTAGCTTGGTAGAGAGGTTGGGGGTCTTCTTTGGAGTTCTGGAGGTAGAGGCTGTAGGGGGGTTGGATCTGGGGTTACCTGATTTACTGGAGTTGGACTGCTTCTTGTTGTCACTACCCTGGGTGTTGGAGGATGAAGTGGACTTGCCCTTGGTGTTGGACTTGTCCTGGTTCTTGCCCAAGGAGGTCTCATGAGCTACCTTGGAGTGCTGTTTCCAATACCAAGCATCGATGGACTGTACTAAAGTCCTGAGTTTGGATAGGGTGATGGGTTTGCCTACTCTGGCAACTTCATCCTTAATTTGGGATAGAAGGCCATTGTATAACTGGCGTTGGAGTACAGCGTTTCCCCATTGGACATGAGCAGCTAGTTGATTGAACTCAACTAGATACTTAGTGATCCTCTGGTTATCACCCATTTGGAGATTCTCAAGTTTGGCCTCTGCTTCAGCCTCTGGGTCATGAGGTCCAAAATTGGTCTTCAATTCAGACATGAACTTGAAGTAGTCATCTAGCCAAGAGGCTTTGGAATCAGAGGTCAGGGTGGGTTCAAACCAATTGAGTGCAGTTCCCTTTAAATAAGATAGAGCATAAGTAACTTTAGCACTATCATTGGAGAACATATCAGGATGGTCGTGGAAATTGAGGGTGCATTGCATAAGAAAGGGCTGGAGTTTGTGGGAATTGGATCCATCAAAGGTATCTGGTTCTTGGACCTTAGTCCAAGCAGAGGGCTTCTTTGGAGATGATATGGAGTTAGCCAACATACTGAGGGCTTCTGCAAGGTTAGGGACTGGGATGGATGAGGGATTGGCTAGAGGAGTGCCTTCCTGGAGTTCAGCCTCAAGCTCCTGATCAGATACTGGAGCTTCTCCAGGGACTTCCTCAATGGTAGCGGTGATGAGCCAGGACACATTGAGGATGTATACTGAACCACTTTGACAGTCCAACTCCACCAGCACCTTTTTGTATCAAACTTTTAAATAGCACCGCAACTCCCTCTCCACCTCAGTCTCAAATTCTAGCCATCAATCGTCACTTGTGTTTCATCACCATTGATTATTATCAGCCTTCTATTCACACCAATCCTTTCATCCTCATTCACATGGCTTCCAATTCTATTCCTCTCTTCAACATCCCTTCTAATAATACATCACACTGGTCTCTGGACATGGAAGACTATCAAAAATATACCAAGCTCCATGGGCATGTTAAGCCACCTCCACCTGTCAAAATACTTCCAAAACTCTTTCAACATCCAAGATCCCCACCATGTCTCTCTTATGCCATTGGTGATCCCATATTCTTTCATGATTCCATTGAACCATATACATTCCTTGGCATTTCACCTCTATATTGTAACACGGATAGAAGAGTCAAATGTGAGGTAGAGTTTCAGTTGCCATCGCCAACCTATCCTCCCACTTCAATCTGACTCAGGTTACATCATGTCAGGCAAAGGGACCAAATACCCTTGGAACGGGATACCATATGGAGATGGATCACTAAGACAATAAGGAGTATTTGTTGTGGTTGCTGACTGAAGTCCTCATGTGACTCAGGGTTGACTCACCTTCAGAGCTGTAGGGAAGATGGTATTGGTGGACATTTCTATTGCTCTTTTATATGACTTACCCCTGTTTCATCTTTCTATTTTTGGTTCTTTTATTACTCATCACCTCCTATTTTTACAAAGATTACCCCTATCTGTTGCTTCATTTCTCCATGATTTCCCCATTAGTAGTTCAACTTCACATGCTTTGTCAGCTGGCTTGATCAGCATTTCTTGCATCATATTGCATCATTTGCTCCTCATATTGTGTCGTTGTGCCCTGGGGATTTGTATATAAAAGGGTGCTAGTTTTTGTCTTTTGGATCAATCAACAAGTTTTCAGCCAACACTCTAAAGTCAAAGTCCATGCTCTAAGTCTATGCTCTACACTCTACATCACAATCCATCAGCTCTACACTGAGGTAAAGCACCTTGGTTCAACAATCAGAATTCCCTCTGCCACCAAGAGGTCGCATCTCCTGAAACCAGCTTTCACGTACCTCTCAACTGGGCTCCCCATCATCCTCCAGTCACAGATCATGATCAACCATCTTGCCAGAAAGTCCCAGAGCACGATCTACCATCTTGACTGTCCTTTTCACTCCCCATCATCCTCCAGTCACAGAGCACTATAAATCGGCTCAACAGCACCCTCTTTATTCACCCTCACCAGACACAAAGCACTATTACACTTACCCATTACTCAGTGCTACCCCTTGGCCTGACTGTTCTTTGGCATGCTGAACAACTGTGTTACACACTGTCTGTTTGCTAGGACCATTGCATGCAGGCTTATAGGATCTATTCCATAAGTGAACCGACAGCGGGTGGTACTCAGATGGAGGTTTGGGTGCTTCAGGGGGACATGACGATTGAGGGTATTAGTTTGTATATACTGTTAAGGGCTGGCAAAACTAGGGGTTCAATGGAGTAACCAGAGTTCAGCTGCTAGTGAAGAAGGTGAGGGGACTTTACTGTTCCAGTTCAACCAGAGACAGAATGGGGCAATAACTATTGAGTTGGATTGAGTGGACTCTTCAACTTGTGTGTTGTGCCCCCTTGGATCGTCAGTCCAATATTTCAGAGATCAGAGTATGGAGTTGGATCAAGGATCTGGAGTTCAACTTGTCAAGAATGTACTTGTCAAGAAGCTAGCAACCAAGAAGTTGATGGGGCAATTCTTAGTTGATATATGAACTACTGTAACATACAGAGAGTAGCCTGTATAAGTATGTGAAGAATTGAATGATAAACTAAAAGTGATAGGACAATAAGATGGATATGAAGTGCAACACAGAAAGGAGTTCAGAGTTTGAACCCAAGTCTGAACTATACTAAGCAATATAAAAGAAGAAGGTTTGTTGTAACCCATAAGGAGAAACTACTTATAAGGAGAACAATAATGGAGTTCAGGGCTGACAGAGGTGGAGTTGATGGAGAATGGAGATGGAGATGGAGATCCAGAGATCAGACTTGATGTTACAGGATGTAACAACCTGCTACCATGAATGAGATTCCTGGTCACACCTAATCTCTGCCTCCTCTGATCATCATTGAGGGAGATAATGAATATGAGATATCCAAGATCCTTGACTCAAAGATCAATTGCCAAAATACCTAGTCAAATGGACTGGATATAAAGGCACTGACAAAGAGTCTTCATGGATTTCTGCATCTGAACTTGATCATGCATCTGAATGCATCTCTGATTTCCATTCCACTTATCTAGATAAACCTGGCCCTCTTATGAATCTTTAAGTCCTATCATTAACTCTGATTCTATTATTCAGCACCATTATCTTATATTACATTTCACAGAGAAAACTACAATGTCTATCCAAAATCTGAAACCCTCACTCCACTCTGTCTTTCATCTTCAAAGTTACAAGTCAAACTTTTGATATTCTTAAATCTGCTCCAGAAAATTACAATCAAAAATCATTTTATTTCTACAAATCATACATTCTGTTTCCTGTTTCCCTTTCCCTTTTTTTTTTCTGTTTCAACCTCCATTTCTATTGCTGTCTCCAACTCACTATCACTCTCCACATCTGACACCCAGTCCCTCTCATCCCCTACATCTGAGTCAGTCTCCAGCACGGCAAAGTACTTGTGCAACCAGCACAGCTCAATGGTCTGCTATCCCTCTAGGATCTCTCTCTGCTTCATGGACTTCACCAAGTCCACCAGTAACCCCTCAGTCTGCTGGAGGTACTCTGATGGCAGACTGACCAGCCTGATAAGCTGTCCCACCATGCTGTTGGGTGCTGAAACACATCCAGTACCTGCACCAGTTGTCACCCCCTCCAATTCAACACCACTTCCTCCAGCCACTATGGCACCCTTCTCTGTCTGCCACTTCTTGGTTGGATGACCCTCTGACTCCTTCTCTGTCCCTCCTTGTGTCACAGGTTGGGGCTTGACACTCCAACTCCAGGGATTAAACTTTCCATTGATCCTGCACCCTCCCTTCCAACCCTAACATCTTTTGCAGGATCATTGTCAATGGGTTGGGCCAGTAGGCCACACACACTGGGCACCTGCGTCACGAGTCACACATGATGCTAGGTCTGCCAAATGACTCTGCTGGAGCTGGAACCTTGGATGGTCTGCTCTGTTTTGACATGGCCTCCAGGTTCTCCCTCTCCTCTTCCTTATCTTGCTGCTCCACCACAGCCCTCTCTATCTTGTATTCATGAATCTTGATTGCTGACCTGGCAACATGTGACTCCTTTTTATGAGTTACTATTAACTGGTCTTCTGCCTTATGCCATATAACCCTCTGTTCCCCCTCACACTTCTCCATATCTGCACTTGGGTATATCTTCAATGAGAAGACTGATATTGAGGTCCTTCTTGGTCATGGTAGCATATAGCTCCACCCACTTGTGACTTTTGACCACATTCACCCAGGCCATTTCCTCATATTGATTTGAGAATAGGTCAGGCTCTGCATCCACCTCTGGCCCTGCATCCACATCCTGATTCACATCTGGATCCACCTCCATCTCTTCCTTCTTCACCTCCACCACATCATCCTCTTCAGCTGCACCTGCCACGGCAATGGCTGTGGCCATGAATGTACTGGTGAACATGCTGGTGGGGCAGGTGTTGGGCAGGATGGCTCTGTCCATGTAACTGAAATGATGGCAACCTCAGGGGTCCACATCTGTATTGGCATGCTTGGACTCCCTGGGTGACTAGTCACCTCTGCCCTGGTCACCTCCTCCTCTACCTCCATGGCAGCTTCTAGTTCACATGCCTGCTCCTCTGCTTCCTTCTCCTCCTTCCATCTCCGTTCTGCTTCCTCCTCCTCCTTCTGTTTCTGTTCCACTTCTTCCTCCTCCTTCCATCTCTGTTCTGCTGCCTCCTCCTCCTGTCTTGTTCCTCTTCCTCCTTCTTCCACTTCTGTTCCTCCTCCTCTTCTTTCCATCAGGATAGGAGCAACTGCTTGAGCTCAGCCACACTCATGTTTGAAAAGGATTCAACATCATTGGGGATAAGACCTCAACACACCCCTCCTTTTATATGCTCTCCAGACCCCCAGTATAAACTCCAACTATGTCCAATCATCTCAGCTATTCAGTCTATGGACCTGAGGCCTCAAGGGCTTGGCCTTAATGGAGAGATACTGTTATGATTATATTCATTAACACCCAGATCCTTGTCTGATCCCCCAGATCCCCATGGATATGAAATCTATACTCCATTTGGAAACCATATCTCCTGTAGTCTGTCCAATCATCATCACAACTCTGCCCATCCATCTCTGGTTCCACTGATGCATCAGCATCACCATAGGAATTGGACATCCATCCCTGCTGGACTCAGATATATTCATGTAAGGTCATTGGCCTTGGAGATCCATCACTGGAGTAATTATTATTAAATTTCAAATATGTATTTAGGGTGTACTACTGGGGACTTCATTCCCCAGTTCAAATATTAAATCACACCTAGCTGCTAAGTCTGATCTGAACTATCTAAAGTCTTATTCTGTCTCCAAAATCTCAGACACAGGTATTAGTGAGGGCACATAAGCTGAAGCCAAGTCCATTCTGACCTACACAATGCATCCCAACTCCAACTCCAACTCCAACTCCAACTCAAGTTATGACCTTCCATTGGACCTAGTGCATAACACTATGCATAGCTGTGTGAACCAGTGCAAAAAACAGGGCAGATACCCTCTTTTTTTGCTTGATCAGTGCCTAGTCCAGTGATCAGAGCAGGTGATTGGCTTGGAATCTTCTACCCCTTTCTTCCACCTTCCACAACCTTCCAGTAGTTTCCCTCTATTATTAGATAGAAGATTCCTGAAGCATTATTCAGCCCCCTAATCAGTGTTAGTTCAGTGATCAGAGCAGATGATTGGCTTGGAATATTCTACCCCTTTCTCCCACCTTACACAACCTTCCAGCAGTTTCCATCTATTAATTGGTAGAATATTCCAGAAGCATTAGTCAGCCCCTGTAATACAATATATATAAGGAGGCCATTTTACCTCTGAAATAGATGCCAATTCAACCACTTCTACCCCATCTTCTGCACACCAGTGTGACTAGAGTGACATACAGTTGTGTAACTGTACTTGATTGCACTTCAAAGTAGTGATTGTCCTGCTTTGGGTGTCAGTGTAGTATCTGCCTCACATGACTACAAATCTACAGGGTGAGATTGTCTGTCAATAGTCCTGCCATTAGTGCTCTTGTCTAAGTTACTAGTGTGTACTGCCTTTGCAGAGCATTAGAAACTTAAACTCATGTGAAGCAGTTGCTAGACTACTTCACACACCATTGTTACCTGCTTCAGAGTGTCACTGGTTGGATGGTCAGGTCACCTACTTCCTCTAGCCTCTAAGTGCATTCCCCTCTTTTCAGAATATCTGGACCCCTAAGTGTTCATGAACTCTAGACTCTGGAAGTCATATTCATTCCTGCTAAGAAAGTATTACCTTCCTGCATATCATCTGCATTGACCATTACAATGGATTGGAACCAAAGTATAAACATTAAATCATTTCTGGAGTTGTGCTGCAGTAGGATTTGATATTCTTCTCAGCTGTTCATTCATGGAATTGTGGTGATTTAGAGTTTGCCCTAACACCATTCATAACTTACGACTTAAATTCTAATTGACTTTGACATGTTATTTGAGTCAATTATGAAGGTACATCTCAATACATACATATATGGGTTTACTTTAGATATATCCCCCCCTTGAGTATAGGCTCTTACCTTCAGAGCTTTACTAATCATATTTATGGCCATGTTTGCACATTCACAAGCCAAGAGGTCATCTCACAGCCAAAAAATCAATCTCAACATTTACCTCCTGTGGCTATTGAATAGCCCTTCATCACATATTACATCATAAGCCCACAATTCCCCTGTTTCTCAAAAGTATACATTGCCAATGTATACTCTTTGATAAGGGATACAACGCCCAGTATCGTAGTACACACATTAGCAATACACCTATCCTTCAATCAAACTCGTACGTGATCACGCTTTGCCACCGTAGCCCTAATTTCATGCTGTGTCCACGTACGTGGCCTCTCCCATCTTGAGCCAAAGGCCCATATGAGAATACAGCGTGAGGTGGCTCTTCGGCCATATCTTATCGGTCGCCTGCGTTCCTGGTGCCGTCTTCCAGCTCGCGGGGGGGCGGGATTCGGGGGGTTGAGCGTCAGGCACGAGGGTGACGGTGTCGAAGCTTTGGAGGAGACGGATGAGCATGAAGGAAACTTCGTTGTATGCGAACTGTAATATGTTTGATTAGGACATTGAAGTGTGAGACGATGGGGACTGAGTTTAGTGGAGGGGAGTTGCTAACCTGTTGTCCAAGACAGATACGAGGTCCTACAGAAGCATACTTAAGCTTGGAGGGGATGAGCAAAGTTTACAGGGGCAAACACTTACCAGCGTTGAACGGTAAGAAGATGAACGGATTGGATGTGAGGTACTAGGAGTTCAAGGTGCTGTCATATCAGCAAGAATGAACGAATTCCAGGGCAAATAGAAAGAGGTATCACCTTGAGCCTTCCATCCAGAAAGCGCATCGGATCAAATATATCGGCTGAAAAAATAGAAATGGGTTACTCATTTACAAATTTTAAACGACAAAACAACTAGGAAAGGGAATGCGGGGACGATCTAAAATCAAATTCACACATACCATCAGGTCCCCAAAGGTCCTTACGGCGGTGCATTAGCCATATCGAGTAAATGACCCTAGTAGTGACTGTAGGTTTGGAAAGCGTGACATGTATGCGTGAAACTCCATACTCACTCAACATGTCCAGGGACGTAGAACGGTTTCCCACCATTTGCAGCAGAGAATGTAGTCGTCCGCTTTGAGTGGCTGAAGTGTGACCAAGTCCAGAAGCAGGCATTAATTATCCTAGGACTTCATTGATAATGGTTGAGTGTACGTACCGTCTGTCGAATGGACTAAAAGAGTTTACATCAAAATGAGTTGAATAATCAATGGAACGAACGACGATACGTGCACGGGAGGGTACAGACGCAGCGTCTCTACATGATCACAATACATTGTCAAATGACAACAATGCAACTGCTGCTAGAGCTTACCATTAACCACACCCCGCAAGAGCTTGCAGTCCTTGATGTCGTCGAACGTGGGTCTCCGCTTAGGCCCTATTTTCTGGAGGATCTCCTCGCGCAGTGTCCCCAGAACATTGGGATGTTGCGATAGACAATATATGGCAAATGTGAGGGTGGCCATGGTCTGTAATATCCATGCATGAGCAAACAAGGAAAAAAGATGTAGATGTAGTGCAGCATACTGTGTCACGGCCCGCGAGCAAGATGCTATGAATTGTGAGCACGGTAGAGACTCTCAATGCGATGAAAGGCAACTAACTTCAATGTTTCATCCCTTATAATTACGGGGTCTTCATATGATGATGTAATGAGCATCGCAAAGGCTCTCCGGCGATTTTATCCTACTTACCATCCGTCTGGCTTACTAGATGATCCAACAAAGTCTCCGGCTGATTGATGTCTTCACTTTTCTCTCCCATGCCCTTCTTCGCTAAGGCGTCCTTCAATATAGGATCAATGAAGTTATAGATAACAATCATCGAATCCTTTGTCTTATCCTTCCAGAACTCAAGAAAAGGCCATATCCCCCCGAGGGACATGCGTAGTGAAATCTGGGCCTGGGCCTGGCTGAACGCTTCTGCGAATTGGGTGCTAAAGTGAGGCTGTGTCTTAGTGTTGCGACGGGGAGAGTTGTGCGCATAAGGTAAAGTTGCGTGCAGACTGTGAACATTGGAACCGAACAGGAACTCGGTAGCACAGTCCAGGGTGAACCTAAGGCGAGTCAGTGGATGTAGGCCAACCTCTGGGCACATGTAAGATACAAACCTTGAAATAATATCCTGTATAGCTGAAATTAGCAGGCGACCAGGACAAAGCGGTGAGGGTGCACACCTGGAAGTCAATGGCTTCTCCTTGTGCGAATCGTTCCTTAAGCCGACTGATGACCAAATCGGCGTGCCGATCGAACATGTCGAAATCCGTCACACGATCTCTGGCAAAGAATGGACGAGTCATTGCTCTATGGAATCTGTGGGGTAGTTCATCCTGAGCATTTTATCATGTGGAAACCTGGAAGAATACTCACTTCCACATGTCACCATCTGCATTGAATACGCCAGAACCTAACATGGACTGTGCAGACCATCGGAGGGCCTCGCCTTTTTCGAAAGAGTCAAACTCTGTGCTAAGAATTGCCTGTGAAAATGTCAGTGATTTGCAGAGATAGACGGCTCTTTGGAATACCTTGACGTGGTCAGGCTCCGTTATGACAAGCTAAAGGAGTGTAGTTAAGTGTTATGTTCTCAACGAGTGCCTTTCATTTGCCTACTAGGTCTTGCCCTAACGCCCGAAGATTGAGGCAGTGGCCTTGAGCTTCATTCCACTCACTCCAGCAGTCGCCTGATGGTACACATTGAATCACGGGGTAAAGATTAAAAATGACATCATACCAGGGTAGCCAGTCTTGAAGCTTTTCACAAAATCGTAGAGGCGGTCAAGCGCCCCCGGCCAACTTGATGCGACGAAAGGCACTTTACGTGCGCCCAGCTGAGTCATTTCACGCTGTTCCTTGAGGGACTGAAGGGTTCCCTTGATGACAGAGATGGCAGGCATTGCAAGAAGATATCCGGCCACCCATATGGACGTGGGGAGCGTGAGTATTGCGTACTGGTGCACCAGCAGGATCAGAAGTGGCGGAAAGGCCCATAGGTGTACGGTTTGCGCAAGATAGAGAGGGCCAGGAGGCCAGCTGAAAGACATGGTTGTAATAGATAGGTGCTTTGGTAGGCTCCACTAGTGGATTATTTAAATGCCATCTGGGAGCTTACCCATTGGCTGTGCGAGGGGCTCTCGCTCTTGGATCCTCTTATAGGGTGGTCCCTATAATATTTCATTAACCTGAGCCTCAGCAGCGTGCACTTTAGAGTCCTATTAGCGAGTCCTGGTAGTACCAGTAATCCCTGGCCTCCTGAGGCCATGGATGCTTCAGCGTCGGGCATCCTCCGAAGAAAAAGTGCCCGATGATCCGAGTTCAGATGAAGGGGGATAGCCGACTTCCGTGGCGGTTACCAAAGCTTTGAGTGTTGTATTGCAATCACATGATTATATCCTTTGACAATAATGGGGTATGCTTCATCAGTTCTGTTTTTCACTCTGATATCCACAGGAAGACAGAAAAATGGGATGCGCATTAGGTAGTTCTCGAACTTGTCCATATCCCATCCCTTAGTAGTACAACCGTCAAAGTCTAAAAGTATGGCATTATCCTTTCATCCACCTTGCCAGTGTCTCCCCGGACGTCGAGACTCGACAACATCCCTGCCACCTGTCCAGTCCTAACAACATGTCAGCATATGCCCGCGGGAGAAAGGGGCGGAAAACCAACCATGATCGCCTACACACCCGGGGATTGCTTGACACACGCATGGTTGGTGTCAGCTTGCCTCGCACGGCGTGTTAAAACCGCTATGTTAAAATCTTTCTTTTCCACCCTCTGGAAAATTGTCTCCTGCTGCGCGGTTAGTGCAAGCTGCAAACTCGAGTGATGCCCGAACTTCCCTGGCGTGAAATTCCAAAGCCGGCTTGCAGGCTCAGTGCAATCCCGCTTACGCATTATCAGCCTTACTGACTTTGTGTTAAGGCCGTTCCATGGCTGCTAGCTCGAGAATGACACCTGACCCCGTCAAGCCCAGCTGCGTGCACTGACTTCTCGTCTTCACCATGGCCACTCGTTCTAACCCTCCACGCGAAGCGGCATTAAGAGCCGCCCATCTACGTCTCGCAGCTCGGTCAGTGGCACACAACGGCATCCTCATGTTCACCAGACTGAAGCTTCAGTCTTTCCCGATAGACTTTTTGACGAAGGGGCTGCCTTAGACCCACAGACAATGCACTCACATTTCATGAGATTTATTCATAGAGCGGGTGTATAGTATTGCTATGCAGACGAAGAATTGAACAAGTAAACTGAGGGGAGATATAGGGCATTTGACATCCCGGCATCTCAAACTTGGGAGATATGCGACATTCGAAATCCCGACATCTCAAACTTGAACTACAATTATTACTATGCTTTTGCCCACGCGTGATCCTAGTCAATGCGAGACGGAGGTAGTAGTATTCAAGCCCTGTGTTGCGTGGAGAAGTGCTGGAACCGCAAACACAGCCCAGAAAAGTGAGCAGTAGTTAGAGATCCTTCACGTGCTAAAACAACAGCATCGACAATGCGTCCCCCGACGTCCTCCAGGCCGTATGTAATTTCACTACACGTTGTACCACCTCTAGTTACTAACTTCTGTCGATATCAGTTATCGGTTCGGATACATGGTCCTGCTGCACGACCATGTCAATAGCCAGGTTGAGCCCCCCTTTACCACCTCCTTGATCCCTCATGTTTGGCCATTAATGAGTCTGGTTTGACACCCGACGATACAGACAGAGGACGGACTATAGGTCATTGATGACAAAAGTGCTCGTGGTCGGCCCTGCCCGGTTTCCTGGCATCGCAGGGTTTTGGCTGTCGTTCAACGACAGAGACCGCCTCCTCTTCCCCGTCTCTATTGCGCATCGCCTTGAATATTGAACCCGCGACGTAGGTTACTGGCTACCTAGAATCTGCCGGCCTGTGTCCTCGGCGTTCTACGCCCAAGACAGTCTCCCCTTCACGGGATCTGTTGCGGATCCCCTGTATTATCGGGCCTGCAATGTACTCGCTCGAACTACACATGCCACATTGACTGAGTCAGCCGGAGTGTGAGTCGTCGTTTTGGCTGACTCGCCAGTCATGCTGATGAGGTGCTTGTGCAGACGTTCACCATAACCCGGTGAATCAAACATGGTCATGTTGGCTTTGGGACAATGGGGAGCACCCCCGCGCACTCCGCCGGGCCGCAGTGCATGAGAAGACAGAACGACACAAGGCGAATGTGGCCACCTATGTGGCTCAACAGCAGCCACATCACCATTGATCTTCGATGACCCAGATCCGCACATTGCTCGTCAGGATGGGCAGTCCATCCTGCATATGAGAGACGGCCGTGACCCTGGTCTTCCGTTGCCACACTCTTTCGCGGACCCAGGGCGCACATGGCATAGTGGGGAGATTGGGTTGGATGTCCGGGAACCCAGTCAGGGTTTGCAAGACCATTTCATCCGAGATGAAGAACGAGTATGGGCAGATGAGATGTACATGCCATGGCAAGAGAGTGATGAAGTGTGGTTACTACCGGCAAGGGTGGATGAGAGATCTCCCTGGGACAATGGTATGAGTCTACTCTGCTGTTTATCATGAAAGAACAACCCTCATGGCTCAGTAAGTATAACTCTAGGTGCGGTGGCAAACCAGTGGCAAAATGTCACAGCTGATGATGATTGGGCTCCATGGACTGATCATATGACATTACAAGGCTGCAGTGCATAGGGATGATGTTGATGAAGTATAACACCAGGCATGCTGCCTGGATGTCCTGACTCCCTTGCAGTGAACCATATTCTCTGACATTGAACTGGAACTAATGCTCTGGGTGATGAATACCAATGGTGTTTCACACATACCCACAATTCATCAAGTGAAGGGAGGCTGGGATTGAGGGCCAGCAGAGGGGCTTGTCAAAACCTACAGTACACAGGGGCTTTTGGCCATACACGTTATGTCCTGGACATGGGTGGGATCATAGCTGATATGAGTCAGTCTGCATTGCATGGGTGTTTTGGAACCCACAAAATTATGGTGTTAGGGCAAACTCTAAATCACCACAATTCCATGAATGAACAGCTGAGAAGAATATCAAATCCTGCTGCAGCACAACTCCAGAAATGATTTAATGTTTATACTTTGGTTCCAATCCATTGTAATGGTCAATGCAGACTATATGCAGAAAAGTAATACATTTCTTAGCAGTAGGGAATGAATAAGACTTCCAGAGTCTAGAGTTCATGGACGCTTAGGGATCCAGATATTCCAAAAAGAGGGGAATGCACTTAGAGGCTAGAGGAAATAGGTGGATGAATCTGACCATCCAACTAGTGACACTCTGAAGCGGGTAACAGCAATGTATGAAGTAGTCTAGCAACTGCTTCACACAAGTTCAAGTTTCTAATGCTCTGCAAAGGCAGTACACACTAGTAACTTAAACAAGAGCACTAATGGCAGGACTATTGACAGACAATCTCACCCTGTAGATTCGTAGTCACACGAGGTAGATACTACACTGACACCCAAAGCAGGACAATGTTACGCACTAGGTCTGATTGGAGGTCGGAGATTGGGTCAGAGTTCGGGTCGGAGTTGGAGCACGTCGTGGGGGTCGGGACGGACTTGGCTTCAGCTTATGTGCTGCGCCCTCACTAATACTGGTGTCCGAGATTTCAGAGATGGAGTAAGACTTAGAGAGTTAGGATCAGACTTAGGAACTAGGTGTGATTCAATATTCGAACTGGGGAATGAAGTCCCCAGTCAGGCAACTTAAATACATATTTTGAAATCTAATAATAATTACTCTGGTGATGGGTCTCCGAGGCCGACGGCCTTACATGAGTATGTCTGATCCGATGGGGACAGATGTCTGGGTTCCTATGGTGATGCTGATGCATCAATTGGAACTGGAGATGGATGGGCAGAATCAGCGGTGACAATCGGACAGGTGGATGGAGATGGCGGTTTCCAAATGGAGTATAGATTTCATATGCGCGGGGATCTGAGTGGATTGGATGGGGATCTGGATGTTAATGAATATAGTCATAACAGTATCTCCCCATTTAAGGCCGAGCCCCTGAGGCCTCATGTCCATGGATTGAATAGGTGAGATGGTTGGGCACAGTCAGAGTTATACTGGGGGTCTGGAGACATATAAAAGGAGGGGCATGATTGAGGTCTTATCCTCAACGATGTCAAACCCTTTGGCAAGCATGAGCATGGCCGAGCTTGAGCAGTTGCTCTTGGCCTGACGGTGTTACGCACTAGGTCCGATTGGGGTCAGAGTTTGGGTGGGAGGTTGGGTCGGAGTCGGAGCACGTCGTGGGGGTCGGAATGGACTTGGCTTCAGCTTATGTGCTGCGCCCTCACTAATACTGGTGTCCGAGATTTTGGAGATGGAGTACGACTTACAGAGTTAGGATCGGACTTAGGAGCTAGGCATGATTTGATATTCGAACTGGGGAATGGAGTCCCCAGTTGGCAACTTAAATACATATTCGAAATCTAATAATAATTACTCTGGTGATGGGTCTCCGAGGCCGACGGCCTTACATGAGTATGTCCGAGTCCGATGGGGATGGATGTCCGGGTTCCTATGGTGATGCTGATGCATCAATCGGAACCGGAGACGGATGGGTGGAATCGGCGGTGACAATCGGACAGGAAAATGGAGGCGGTTTCCAAATGGAGTATAGATTTCATATGCACGGGGATCTGAGGGGATCGGACGGGGATCTGGGCGTTAATGAATATAGTCATAACAGACGGAAAGAAGAGGAAGAGGAGCGGAAATGGAAAGAGGAGGAGGAAGCGGAACGGAGACGGAAGGAGGAGGAGGAGGTGGAACAGAGACACAAGGAGGAGGAGGAGGTGGAATGGAGACGCAAGGAGGAGGAGGAGGTGGAATGGAGACGCAAGGAGGAGGAGGAGGCGGAACGGAGATGCAAGGAGGAGGAGGAGGTGGAACGGAGATGCAAGGAGGAGGAGGAGGTGGAACGGAGATGCAAGGAGGAGGAGGAGGAGGCGGAACAGGGACGCAAGGAGGAGGAGGAGGTGGAACGGAGATGCAAGGAGGAGGAGGAGGCGGAATGGAGATGCAGGGAGGAGGAGGAGGCAGAATGGAGACGCAAGGAGGAGGAGGAGGCAGAACGGAGATGCAAGGAGGAGGAGCAGAGGCAGAAAGAGGCGGTGGAGATGGAACGGAGACGGAAGGAGGAGGAGGCAAAGGCCGAGAGAGCCTGCAGGGTCAAGGAACTTGTGGCCATGATGGAGGCCACGAGACTGAAGGAAGTGGAGGAGCAGGCACAGGAGCTAGAAGCCACTATGGAGGTAGAGGAGGAGGTGACCGGGGCAGGGGGAACCAGCCACCCAGGAAGTCCAAGTGTGCCAATACGAACAGGGACCCCTGAAGTCGCCATTATTTCCATTACATGCATGGAGACAACTCGTCTGAAAACTGTTACTGTGGAGGACTCGCTGTTACGTCCGTGGGTACGACCATTGTTTGAGTTGGGTGTGGCTGAGGAAGATGAAGCGATGGAGGCAGAGAGGGCGGAGGTGGAGGTGGATCCTGATGCCAATATGGAGCTCGATGCAAATGCAGAACCCGAGGTGGGTGTGGATGTCGGGACGGATGCAGAGCCGGATCTGACTTCAAATTGTTACAAGGAGATGGCTTGGGTAGCTGCAGTTGAGGCTCACAAAAGGGCAGAGCTCTACGCCACAACCACCAAGAAAAACCTCGACGTCGCAGTCTTTTCATTGAAGGCATACCTGAGTGCTGATACAGAGAAGCGGGAGGCAGATTGGAGGGTCATATGGTGTAAGGTGGAGAGTTGCGTTTTGGCGACCCGTAAGAAGGAGCTGTGTGTCGCTAGGTCGGCGATCCAGCTTCACAAGCGTGAGATGGAGAAGGCAGCAGCGGAACAGCAGGACAAGGAGGAGGAGAGGGAACATTTGGAGGCTGCAGCGAGAAGGGGTGGACCACCCAAGGCTCTGGCTCCAATGGAGCCATTTGGCGGGCCTGGCGTAACATGTGACTTGTGTTGTGATGCAGGCATGGAGTGCATGTGGCCTACTGGCCCAACTCGCCGCCTTCAGTCCTGCGATTGTTGTCAGGGTCAGAAAGGAGGGTGTAGGATCGATGGAAAGTTCAATCCCCAGAGTCGGAGCGTCAAGCCCTGACTAGTGGTACAAGGAGGGGCAGAGAAAGAATCAGAAGGTTGTCCGACCAAAAAGTGGCAGATGGAGACAGGTGCTGTGGCAGCGGGGGGTAGCGGTGTCGGATCGGAAGGAGCAACAACCGGTGCAGGTACGGGGCACGTCTCTGCGCCAAATAGTACCGTGGGCCAGCTTATCCGGCTGGTTAACCTGCAGTCGGAGCACCTCTGGTGGATGGAGGGGTTGCTAGTGGACTTGGTGAAGATGATGAAATGGAAGGAGGTTCTGGAGGGTCATCGGACAGCCAAGTTACATCGGTTGTGGAAGTTCATGGCCCCTTTGGACGAGGATTCGGACATGGGGGATGAGAAAGATTGGGTGTCAGATGTAGAGAGTGATGATGAGTCAGAGACGGCGTTGGAGATGGAGCCTGAGGTAGATAAGGGGAAGGGAAAAAGGAAACGCGATGTATAAAATAAAAATGAAAATGATTATAAATTTCAGAGCAGAGAGAAATGAGTCGGAGTGATTCCTTCGGAGCTTTTTGGGCAGGCTTGTAATTTCCCTTGTGACTTGTAATAAAATGATGATGCAAAATAATAGAATTAGCATTAGCAATTGAACTTAAAGATTCATAAGGGGGCCAGGTTTGTCTGGATAAGTGGAGTGAAAGTTGGAGACGGATTCGGATGCATGATCGAGTTTGGACGTGGAGATCCACGAGGACTCTTCATCGGTGCCTTCGTATCCAGTCCATTTGACTAAGTACTGGAGCTTGCACTTGTATCAATGGTTGATCTTCAAGTCCAGGATCTCAGAGATCTCATATTCATTATCTCCTTCAATGATGATCGGGGGAGGTGGAGGTTGCGTGCGACCGGAGATCTCGTTTGTAGTAGTGGGTTCAAGCATTGATATATGGAAAACCGGATGAACTGCTCGGAAGTGGTCCAGGAGGTGGAGGGTGAAGGACCTGCTGCCTGTGCGAGCAATGACCTCATAAGGACCTAAGTATTTCTCAGAGAGTTTCTTCGATGGACGGGTGGTCCAGAAGTGTTTGGCCTTAACAAATACTTTGTCTCCGATTTGCAGGTCTGGAGCTGGAATGCAGCGTGGTCGGTGGAGACTTGATATTGTTTCTGGGCATCGGAGATGGTTTCTTGGAGATGTTGGTGTAGTTGATCAAGGTCGGTTACAAATTGGTGGGCTTTGGTGGAGGCAAGTTCTTTCTCAGGGTGGACGGAGATGTTCGGATGGTAGCCTTTATTAGCAAAGAACGGAGAGATGCCAGTAGTCACATTCGGAGTGTTGTTGTAGGCAAACTCTGCTATTGGAAGTAGGTCAGCCCAGTTGTCTTGTTGATAGTTACAATAGATTCAGAGGTATGTTCCAGGGACTGTTTCATTCATTCTGTTTGTCTGTCTCCTTCAGGGTGGTATCCGGAGGTGAAATGAAGCTTCATGTCAAGAGCCTTTCCTAATGTGTGGAAGAAGGAGGACACGAACTCCGAGCCCCAATTGGACATGACATGCGATGGGACTCCGTGTTTAGAGAATACGTGGAGAACAAACAATTTAGCTAGCGAGGCGGAGGTGATGGTGTCATGTGTCAGAATGAATAGTGACTGTTTGGTGAACCTGTCGACAATAACAAGTATGGTATCATATCCGAGCAATAGGGGGAGCTTCTCTATGAAATCCATGGAGATGGAGTTCCATGGTTGCTCCGCGACCAGAAGTTGCTTAAGTGTTCCGTAGGGTTTGTGCCTTTGCAATTTTGAGCGCATACACATGGTGCAGGAGTTACAGTAGTGTTGAATGTATTCTCGCATTTTTGGCCATACATAGTCTCGTCAGATTAATCCTTGTGTGTGATTTTGCCCGAAATGGCCCGAGATCAGGTGATCATGGTAATACTGCAAAACTCGGAGTCGGAGACCATTGGCATCAGGGACGTATATCTGGTTGTTGTGTCGGAGGTGTCCTTTGGGGTCAAGTGACCATTTCGGATTGGAAGGGTCATCCAAGTGTTTAACTGCAACAGGATCAGATCAGAGTGACGAGCGGATGTCGGAGCGGAGTTGGTCGATATCCATAATGGTGACAGCTCAGAGGGTGGGAGTCATGAGGGTGGATGCTCGTAGGGACGATGCCAGCTGCTCGTTAGTAAACACAGGGCAAAAGTTGTGGGGGTTTACAGTGGCATAGTCACTACTTCCTAGTGAGTCGGGTGAGTGGAACGGTGATATCAGAGTAGCCGTGAATGAAGCGGCGGTAGAAGTTGGCGAACCCTAGGAAGGACTGTATGTCCTTGACTTTCTGGGGTTCTGGCCATTCCTGTATGGCTTTGATTTTGTTGTTGGACATTGTCAACCCTGCCAGGGAGAGGATATAGCCTAGGTATTTGACCGAGTCGGAGTGGAATTCACATTTGTCAGCACAGGTGAAGAGGCCATGTTTTCAGAGATGTCAGAGCACCTCTCGGACATGTGTCCGATGTTCTTCTTTGTTGTCCAAATATACCAGAATGTCGTCTAAGTAAACGAGGACAGTCACATCGAGGAGGTTGGCAAAGGTATCATTCATGAACCTCTGGAAGGTGGCCAGAGCATTGGTTAGTCCAAAGGGCATGATGCACCACTCGAAAGATCCATATCGTGTGTGGAAGGTCGTTTTCCATTTGTTGCCTTCTCAGATGCGGACTAGATGGTAAGCATGTCGGAGATCTATTTTGGAATAGATCTTAGCCTTTCGAGGACTTTCAAGTAGGTCCGTGGTGTGGGGTATTGGGTATCGGTCTTTCTTGGTGATCTTGTTGAGTCCACGGAAGTTGACGCATAGACAGAGTGATCCGTCCTTTTTGCATACAAATAGGACTGGAGCTCCATGAGGAGATAGGGATGGGCGGATGAAGCCCATAGCCAAGTTCTCATCTATGAATGTTCAGAGAGCCAGTAGCTCTTTTTGGGATAGCAAGTAGATAGGGCCAAGCGGAGGGGTGGAGTTGTCATCCAGTTCAATCTTGAGATCATATGGTCGGTGTTCTGCTAGGGAGTTGGCTTTAGACTTGCTGAACACATCAGCGAACTCATGATACTCCTTAGGGACCATAGATAGATCTGGTGGAGTTGATTGGGTGGAACAAGCAGCGAGGAATATCAGATCGGAGAGGTGGACCTGGAATGTGTGGGAACCATCCAGTTTGCTTAGTCTGGCAAAGACCATAGCATCCACCAGTGATATAAACGGCGGGGTGGACAGAGTATCTATTGGAGCAGAGTCAGCAGAGGCGGAAGATAATTTCGCACCTAAAGTTGCTGGTGATGTCGGGGATGACACAGCCTGTACTGGGGAACGGAATGTGATATGGCCCAGTGCCCAGTCAATCAACGGATTGTAGCGGGTGAGCCAGTTATGTCCGAGAACCACAGAACAGCTGGAGTCAAGCGGAGTAACATAGAATGTAAGGTTCTGGATTTCTCCGACAGAAAAACAGATAGACAGATCTATAGCTCGTTAAATAACAATCGGAGCGATATCAGAGTTATGGCGTATGTATGGAGTTTATGTAAATCAGAAAAAGAGGAATTGAGGAAACAGTGAGTAGAACTGGAGTCAATTAACGCTTGAATAGCGGTATCGGGAATGGAGTTGGAGTAGATGAGGAGAGTAAGGGAGTTAGAGTGGGAAAGAGCAGATGCGTTCAGGTGGACCTCATTTGTCATACAGGGAGTACCAACGCAGCCCTCAGCCCGTACGGAGGCTATAGGACTGCTTACTACTTTTTTGGGTCTGTTGCTTTTGTGTCAGACTTGTCCGTCATGGCGTTGGCGGCACGGCCTTTTGCCTTTGCTGCGGATGAGGTTGCCTTGTTGCAATCCTTGGCTTGGTGGCCAGGCTTTCTGCAGAACAGACAGAGGTTGTTGTCCATGCGGTGCTGGCGTTCCTGCTGGGTAAGTTTTCCATCCTTCCCCAGCTTGGTGGAGAGGTCCGGAGTACTCTTGTGAGCTCCGGAGTTATTGCTGGTGCTGGAATTGTTCTGACCAGAACTGGAAGTGGCAGCATTACCAGTGTTTGACTTCTGGCCTGAGTTGGTGGTGGTCCTCTTATCGGACCCCTTGTTGGACTTTGGGGTCTTGTCCAATGATTTGTCTGATTTGTTGTTAGCCAAATTTTTGTGGGAGACCTTGGATTGACGTTCCCAATAATGGGCATCGATGGATTGGGCGAGCTTGTGGAGGTTAACCAAAGTATCTGGCTTACTGATGCATGATATCTTGTCCTTGATGTGGGATGGGAGTCCAACATAAAATTGGCATCGGAGTGCGGCGTCGCCCCATTGGACTTTCAGGGCTAGCTGCTGGAAACTCACAATGTATTTTGCGATTTTGTGATTTTCCTTCATCTGAAGTCGATCAAGTTCATTCTCGGTGTCGGCCTCGGGGTTGTAAGGACCAAAATTGGTCCGAAGTTCGGAGATGAAGTCGGAGTAGTCCTCTGACCATATTGGGTCATCGGAGTCATCCATGAGCGCTGGCTCAAAGTAGTCCAGTGCGGTGCCCTTGAAATAGGACATGGCGAAGGTGACCTTTGCCCAATCGGATGTGAATGCATTGGGGCAGTTGCGGAAATTCAACCGGCATTGCACTAAGAATGGCTGGAGTTTTTGCAGATCAGAGTCATCGAAGGGGTCAGGTTCTCGGACCTTGGTCTGGGACTTAGGAGCTTGTGGGTTACGGATGCTGCTGGCAAGCAGGGAGATGGCTTGCGCCAGATTTGGAGAGGGCGGGGTGTCATCTTCTTCATTGATGGCCTCTCTGTGGTCCATCAGTCCTTTGATGACCTCGGGGATGGTGTCGATGCTGGGAGCGGTGTCGGCTCGCTTAAGGAATAGATCCTATAAGCCTGCGCGCAACGGTCCTAGCAAACAGACGGTGTGTAATGCAGTTGTTCAGCACTCCAAAGATCAATCAGGGCGAGGGGTAAGTAACAGGGAAGTGGGATAGTGCTCTGTGGTTGGATGAGGATGGGAGCTAAAGGTCGGTCCCGATGGCTGATCGTGCTCTGTGACTGGATGACAATGCGGAGCCCAGTTGGGAGGTACGCGAAAGCTGGTTTCAGGAGAAGCAACCTCTCGGTGGCGGAGGGAAATCTGATCATTGAACCAAGGTGTTTTACCTCAGTGTAGAGATGATGGATTGTGATGTAGAGTGTAGAGCATAGACTTAGAGCTTGGACTTTGACTTTAGAGCGTTGGCTGAAAACTTGTTTATTTATTCCAAAGGCGAAAACTAGCGCCCTTTTATATACAAATCCCCAGGGCACAATGACACAATATGAGGAGCAAATGATGCGATATGATGCAAGAAATGCTGATCAAGCCAGCTGACGAAGCGTGTGAAGTTGAACTACTAAAGGGGGAAATCATGGAGAAATGAAATGACAGATAGGGGTAATCTTTGTAAGAATAGGGGGTGATGAGTAATAAAAGAACCAAAAATAGAACAAGGATGAGTAAGTCGTGTATGAATGAATTAAAAGATGAAACAGGGGTGAGTCATATAAAAGAACAATAGAGACGTCCACCAATACCATCTTCCCTACGGCTCCGAAGGTTAATTGACCCTGAGTCACATGAGGACTTCAGTCAGCATCCACAACAAATACTCCTTATTGTCTTAGTGATCCGTCTCCATATGGTATCCCGTTCCAAGAGTATTCGGTCCCTTTGCCTGACACGATGTAACCTGAGTCGGATTGAAGTGGGAGGATAGGTCAGCGATGGCGACTGAAATTCTACCTCACGTTCGACTCTTCTATCCGTGTTACGATATAGAGGTGAAATGTCGAGGAATGTATATGGTTCAATGGAATTGTGAAAGAATATGGGATCGCCAATGGCATAAGAGAGACATGGTGGGGATCTTGTACGTTGAAAGAGTTTTGGAAGTATTTTGACACGTGGAGGTGGCTTAACATGCCCGTGGAGCTCGGCGTATTTTTGATAGTCCTCTGTGTCCAGAGACCAGTGTGACATATTATTAGAAGTGATGTTGGAGAGGGGAATAGAATGGGAAGCCATGTGAATGATGATGAAAGGATCGGTGTGAATAGAAGGCTGATAATGATCGATGGCGATGAAACACGATCGATGGCTCAAATTAGAGACTGAGGTGGATAGGGAGTTGCAGCGCTATTTAAAAGTTGATACGAAAAGACGCTGGCGGAGTTGGACTGTCAGAGTGGTTCGATATGCGTCCTCGATGCGTCCTGGCTCGTCAGCAGGCACCTCAATGGTTCGTGCATGTTCGGAATTGGCAGTGGATCGTGGCATTGGTAGGAGTGAGTATGGCAGTTCAAATATACTGTTACGCACTAGGTCCAATTGGGGGTTGGAGATTGGGTTGGAGGTTGGGTTGGAGTCGGAGCATGTTGTGGGGGTCAGGATGGACTTGGCTTCAGCTTATGTGCTGCACCCTCACTAATACCGGTGTCTGAGATTTCAGAGATGGTGTATGGGAACCACCTTTTCCCTATCAAATTCCATTTATGCAGCACCAATGTGCTATACTTTGCGTTTCCATTCCTAAATATCAGCATATATTTGATGCTTGTACCTGGAATGGACTTATTCAAATATTCTCTATTTTTCCATATTTTTTCGGGAATATTCCATGCAGAACTCAGCTCAGAATCATTTATTTCTGCTGTGCTACAGTTGTGGACCCATAGGCGCCCACAAACCTTCGCGCAGCCGGCTCTCCCCTTTTGGACCAGGCATTTGGCCTGAATTCAAGCTCAGATGTCTCTGATCAATAAATATTCTGTAACTTAACAACCACAGCCTCTCAGGGCACTATTTTCCGTGGAGATCATCACATGACATGTGGCTATCCATGGCTGTGCAAACCAGTGCAGAAAACAGGGTGGACACCCTTCTTTTTGCCTGATCAGTGCCTAATTCAGGGATCAGAGCAGGTGATTGATGATCAGATCAGGTGATTGCCTTGGAATATTCTACCCCTTTCCATAACATTCTAGCTGTTTCCTTCTATTATTAGATAGAACTTTCCAGAACCATTATTCAGCTCCTGATCAGTGTTAGTGCTGTGATCAGAACCTGTGATTGGCTTGGAATATTCTACCCCTTTCTTCCACCTTCCATAACCTTCCATCTATTAATAGGTAGAATATTCCAGAAGCATTAGTCAGCTCCTGTAAATACAATATATAAGGAGGTCATTCTGCCTCTGAAATAGCAACATATTCTACCACTTCTACCCATCTTCTGCACACCAGTGTGACTAGAGTGACATACAGTGTCATCCTCTATCTCAGTAACTGTTGATTACTAGTTCAAGGATCTTTTACAGTTGTGTAACTGTACTTGATTGCACTCGAACTAGTGATATTCCTGCTTTGGGCGTGAGTGTAGTATCTGCCTCACGTGACTACGAATCTACAGGGTGAGATTGTCTGTCAATAGTCCTGCCATTAGTGCTCTTGTTTAAGTTACTAGTGTGTGCTGCCTTTGCAGAGCATTAGAAACTTGAACTTGTGTGAAGCAGTTGCTAGACTACTTCATACATTGCTGTTACCCGCTTCAGAGTGTCACTAGTTGGATGGTCAGATTCATCCACCTATTTCCTCTAGCCTCTAAGTGCATTCCCCTCTTTTTGGAATATCTGGACCCCTAAGCATCCATGAACTCTAGACTCTGGAAGTCTTATTCTTTTCTTGCTGCTAAGAAACATATTACTTTTTCTGCGTATAGTCTGCATTGACCAATACAAAGGATTGTAACCAAAGTACAAACATTAAATCGTTTCTGGAGTTGTGCTGCAGCAGGGTTTGATATTCTTCTCAGCTGTTCATTCATGGAATTGTGGTGATTTAGAGTTTGCCCTAACACCATAATTTTGCGGGTTCCAAAACAGAAGCTGTGCCTACCCATAGCTGTGCTGATCAACCTGGAGTATTGCCTGAGTTATTTGAGTAATGGTGACTCATGCTATGACTCCTGCCATGACTCATAACTATTAATAGGTAGAAGGATTAGTCAGCTCCTGTAGATAGAGTATATAAGGAGGCCATTTTGCCTCTGAATAAATAACCATTTCTACCCCATCATTTGCACATCAGTGTGACTAGAGTGACATACAGTGTCATCCTCTATATCTCAGTAACTGTTTTGAAACCCACAAAATTATGGTGTTAGGGCAAACTCTAAATCACCACAATTCCGTGAATGAACAGCTGAGAAGAATATCAAACCCTGCTGCAGCACAACTCCAGAAATGATTTAACATTTGTACTTTGGTTACAATCTTTCAATGCTGTATGGGAACTGGTTATCCCTTAAAAAGATCTTGTTTAAAAGTCCCAAAACTGTACAATTTCACTTCATGGCCTCAAAATATCAGCATATATGTGCTGCTTTCTCTTGATTCAGGGCCATTCAAATATTCTCTATTTTTTCATATTTTTTCAGGAATTTTCAATGCAGAAATGAGTCCACAACCTTGTTGTTCTGCTGGGCAAAGTTTTGGGACCCACATGGACCCACAAACCTTCACAGATGTCAGCAGCTTTAAAGTCAGCCGGAGTCACCCAGACAACTGACTCATTTTCAATCACATGACTCATTTCAATCTCCAACTCAATCTGGCCACCACTGCCAGTAAATGCTCAATATCTTTGCAACCACTGCACCTCCTGACTCCATTTTCAGTGGAGAGTTCAATAGAAGCTGTGCCTACCCATAGCTGTGCTGATCAGCCTGGGAAACAAAGTATTGACAGAGTTATCTGAGTAATGGTGACTCATGCAATGACTCCTTCCATGACTCATACCATGACTCGTGTGATTACTCATACTATGACTCATGCCATGAGTCAGAGCAAATCCAAGCAGCTCATTGGCTAGGAAACTTCCACCCCCTGCTCACATATTCCACTAGCTTCCAGTAGTTTCCATCTATTAATAGGTAGAAGTTTCCAGTAGTATTAGTCAGCTCCTGTAAATACAATATAAAAGGAGCCCATTCTGCCTCTGAAATTAATAACCATTTCTACCCCATCATTTGCACATCAGTGTGACTAGAGTGACATACAGTGTCATCCTCTATATCTCAGTAACTGTTGATTGTCCAGTTCAAGGGTCGCTTACAGTTGTGTAACTGTATTCGATTGCACTCAAACTAGTGATTGTCCTGCTTTGGGTGTGAGTGTAGTATCCTCGCATGACTACAAATCTACAGGGTGAGATTGTCTGTTGATAGTCCTGCCATTAGTGCTCTTTGATTAAGTTACTAGTGTGTACTGCCTTTGCAGAGCATTAGGATCTTGAACTTGTGTGAAGCAGTTGCTAGACTACTTCATACATTGCTGTTACCCACTTCAGAGTGTCACTAGTTGGATGGTTGGATTCATCCACCTACTTCCTCTAGCCTCTAAGTGCATTCCCCTCTTTTCAGAATATCTGGACCCCTAAGCATCCATGAACTCTAGACTCTGGAAGTCTTATTCATTCCCTACTGCTAAGAAATGTATTACCTTCCTGTGTATCGTCTGCATTGACCATTACAACAGATTGTAACCAAAGTACAAATGTTAAATCGTTTCTGGAGTTGTGCTGCAGTAGGATTTGATATTCTTCTCAGCTGTTCATTCACAGAATTGTGGTGATTTAGAGTTTGCCCTAACACCATAATTTTGTGGGTTCCAAAACAAATGCAGACTATACGCAGAAAAAGTAATATGTTTCTTAGCAGCAAGAAAAGAATAAGACTTCCAGAGTCTAGAGTTCATGGATGCTTAGGGGTCCAGATATTCCAAAAAGAGGGGAATGCACTTAGAGGCTAGAGGAAATAGGTGGATGAATCTGACCATCCAACTAGTGACACTCTGAAGCGGGTAACAGCAATGTATGAAGTAGTCTAGCAACTGCTTCACACAAGTTCAAGTTTCTAATGCTCTGCAAAGGCAGCACACACTAGTAACTTAAACAAGAGCACTAATGGCAGGACTATTGACAGACAATCTCACCCTGTAGATTCGTAGTCACGTGAGGCAGATACTACACTCACGCCAAAGCAGGAATATCACTAGTTCGAGTGCAATCAAGTACAGTTACACAACTGTAAAAGATCCTTGAACTAGTAATCAACAGTTACTGAGATAGAGGATGACACTGTATGTCACTCTAGTCACACTGGTGTGCAGAAGATGGGTAGAAGTGGTAGAATATGTTGCTATTTCAGAGGCAGAATGACCTCCTTATATATTGTATTTACAGGAGCTGACTAATGCTTCTGGAATATTCTACCTATTAATAGATGGAAGGTTATGGAAGGTGGAAGAAAGGGGTAGAATATTCCAAGCCAATCACAGGTTCTGATCACAGCACTAACACTGATCAGGAGCTGAATAATGGTTCTGGAAAGTTCTATCTAATAATAGAAGGAAACAGCTAGAATGTTATGGAAAGGGGTAGAATATTCCAAGGCAATCACCTGATCTGATCATCAATCACCTGCTCTGATCCCTGAATTAGGCACTGATCAGGCAAAAAGAAGGGTGTCCACCCTGTTTTCTGCACTGGTTTGCACAGCCATGGATAGCCACATGTCATGTGATGATCTCCACGGAAAATAGTGCCCTGAGAGGCTGTGGTTGTTAAGTTACAGAATATTTATTGATCAGAGACATCTGAGCTTGAATTCAGGCCAAATGCCTGGTCCAAAAGGGGAGAGCCGTCTGTGTGAAGGTTTGTGGGCGCCTATGGGTCCACAACTGTAGCACAGCAGAAATAAATGATTCTGAGCTGAGTTCTGCATGGAATATTCCCGAAAAAATATGGAAAAATAGAGAATATTTGAATAAGTCCATTCCAGGTACAAGCATCAAATATATGCTGATATTTAGGAATGGAAACGCAAAGTATAGCACATTGGTGCTGCATAAATGGAATTTGATAGGGAAAAGGTGGTTCCCATACAGCTTCTATTGAACTCTCCACCAAAAATAGAGTCAGGAGGAGCTGTGGTTGCCAAGATATTGAGCATTTACTGGCAGTGATGACCAGAATGGGTCAGAGATTGAAATGAGTCATGTGATTGAAAATGAGTCAGTAGATCAGGTGACTCTGCTGACTTTGAAGCTGCTGACATCTGTGAAGTTTTGTGGGTCTGTGTGGGTCCAAAACTTTGCCCAACAGGACAATAAATTTGTGAACCCATTTCTGCATGGAAAATTCCTGAAAGAATATGGAAAAATAGAGAATATTTGAATGACCCTAAATCAAGAGAAAGCCGCATGTATATGCTGATATTTTAAGGCCATAAAGCGAAAATATACAATTTCAGGACCATAAACAAGACTTTTCAGAGAAAACCAGTTCCCATACAATGGGCCAGTTGCATGCAGAGTGTGACTCACATTTCCCAGGAACTGGAAAATCCATTGGTGTGGCCATGGATGATGTTTTATCCACATGACAGTGGGGGCCAAGTCAGTGAGACTTGGGAGGCCTGGTGGTGGATGGACACCATGGACTCATCTTTGCCAACACCCATGGTCTGGGTTGGGTGTGATGATTATTTCACAGGTGAACCATGTTTGCTCCATGATGGTGCTGTGTGCTTGGTGGATTTGTGGCTCACATGGGGGTCTGACAAATCTAAGGAGTCATGGGCTCATGCCTGGTGTATGTGCACAATGCTGAGAGAAGGGCAATGGGGCTGGGTGATTGCCAAGGGTGAACAGATCTCTTTCCCAGTCAGCCACCTACATATCAAATCCTATGGCAGTACAACTCCAGAAATAATTTAACATTTGTATTTTGGTTATAATCCTTTGTAATGGTTAATGTAGACAATATGCAGGAAGGTAATACATTTCTTAGCAGTAGAGAATGAATATGACTTCCAGAGTCTAGAGTTCATAGATGCTTAGGGGTCCAGATATTCCAAAAAGAGGGGAATGCACTTAGAGGCTAAAGGAAGTAGGTGGATGAATCCAACCGTCCAACCAGTGACACTCTGTAAGTACCCAGGGTACTTACTTACTATAGTATATAGTTATATAGTCATAATTAATGTATGCAGCATTCCATTAAGGAATGCTGTCTTCTTGGTAGATATATGCACCCTATGGGTGCATATGTATAGTTATTGTGTAAGCCAGTGGACCCAAGTACATGTGTGGGTCCACATGTAGTAGGGAGAACTTAGTTAACTACCACACTGTACAACACATTGCCCAACAATATACTTGGTTGAGTTCTGTGCAATGGTGTGAACTAAGACACCCATTAACACTTTTTTGAACTTCCAAAGGAAGAATCAATTGATTCTTCCTCATTATTGAAGTTTTCTAGTCAATACTAGAAAACCAGCTGTTGCTGGTGTACAGATGTATACCAACCCCCCCAGTTGCTTATATAAGTGAGCAACTAGTAGACTAACTTAGTTAGCCTACAAAGATAGAAGAAAGAAAGGAGTCATCATAATGATGATCTATAGTAGAGTGAGTCATGCTGGAAGCACACAGGACATCATAAATGATGAACAGCAGTGCATAGCCAGCAGCAGAAGCTTGTTACATCCTGTAACACCAAGTTCTGATCTCCGGATTCCATCTCCACCTCCATCAACTCCACCTCCATCAACTCCACCTCCATCAACTCCACCTCCGTCAACTCCAGACCCCGCCATTGTTCTCCTCATTAGTAGTCTTCTTATGGGTTACAACAACCGTTATACTTTCTAATTGTTTAGTATTAGTTCGGACATGAGTCTGAACTCTGAACTCCTTTCCATGTTGTATTCCATATTAGTCTTATTGTCTTATCGCTTTTAGTTTTACCATTCAATTCTCTACATACTTATACGGGCTACTTCTTGTATGTTACAGTAGTTCGTATATCGACTAAGATTCCCCATCAGCTTCTTGGTTACTAGCTTCTTGACAAGTATCTTCTTGACAAGTCAAACTCTGGATCTTTGATCCAACTCCGTACTCCGAACTCCAAAATATTGGACCGACAATTCGAGGGGGTGCAACACATAAGTTGAAGCCAAGTCCACTCGATCCGACTCAATAGTTATTTGTCCCCATCTGTCTCCAGTTGAACTGGAACAGTAAAGTCCCATCCCCTTCCTCACTAGTATCCGAACACCAGCTACTCCTTTAAACTCCGAGTTTTCAGCACTTAACAAAGCTCCCAGGAAGAGGAGCTAGACCCTAGAGAAGTTGCAGGGACTTCTCATAAGGAAGACTCTAGAAGAGAGTCACTGCAATCACAAGACTGCACAGACAATCAGATAATAGATCATCTGTCAAACAAGAACCCTTCATTGAGTGGTTCTTTGATTAGAGAAGAAAGGAGGAGACAGTCATCCAAGTAGAAGTAGCAATACTTCTACTAGGGAATCACACAGTATAGAGTGGTGTGAAACCCACAGGTCAATAGCAAGATTGACTGAACAACTCATGTGTAATCAACATGAGATGAAGAGCATTAGCGAAGCTAGTGCTCAGGCAGCTAAGATGGCTGCTGAAGCAGGGCATGCTGCCACTACTATGGGGCAGCAAATAGCAGAGCTAGGAACAATGTTAAAATCGCTCCAAGAGAACTCTGAGCAACACAAGTTGTGTCACTGAAGAGCAGATTCTTGACAAGAGTCTGAATCCAGAGAGTCTGGATCTCCCCAGGGTGAGGGGATCCAACCGAATGATCGGTTAAGCAGAGGAAATGAAATTCCCCCAATGGAGAGAATTTGTTAATGGGTGTCTTAGACACTTGTTTGGAATCATGTCAGTATACAATATTCTGATGTATATGAGATATACATCAGAATTTCAATGATACATAAAGCCAGGGAGTTACAATTTGGATATCTTAAAAGATTTTGGATGTGTGAAATTTTCATAAATATAAACATATATTCTATATTTTAATAAACTTTAAAAGATAAGATATTTGGTTGAGATGAACATAATCATTTACATGGATATAATGGGAATGTATGTATTAATTTAATTGGTATTATATAGGATATTTAGATATACAAATACTAGGTGGGGATTAAAGATAGTTCAAATTATGTTACAAGTATTGTACAAGAAAGAATCAATGATATTTGGATGTTCCCTCAAGAGTTGCCACCACTAAATGGGGAAAAAACAATTATTTTTAAGAATTATGCCAAAATATCAAAATATGTTTTAATCTAGTATATTGTGTAAAATTTGAGAATCATGTTGAAATATGAAAATAAGTTTGAATTGAAGTGTATTGTGTAAAATTTGAGGAAAATAGGTTGTATATATGTATTTGTTGTATTTCTGAACAAGCGTCTTAGTTCACACTGTTGCACAGAACTCAACCAAGTGTATTGGTTGGGCAATGTCCTGTACAGTGTGGTAGTTACTAAGTTCTGTCTACTATATGTGGACCCACATGTGTACTTGGGTCCACTGGCTTACATAATAACTATACATATGCACCCTATGGGCGCATATATCAATAAGACAGCATTCCTTAATGGAATGCTGCATACATTAATTACAACTATCTAGCTATATACTATAATAAGTAAGTACCTTGGGTACTTACACCCTCCCCTTTTTGAATGAGGCACAATCCCATTCAGTACCTTTTAATCATACAGCTCCTTATGAAGCTGTTCTGATGAGTCGGTGTCCATATGGTCATCTTGTTCATATGGCTCCAGAGGGGGATGGCTCTCAGTTGTCCCTGATGTGGTTGTGGTATCCTCATCCACTTGAATGGATGAGGAGGATGCAATTGCTACTGCAGCATCCCAATCAAGTTTACAATTAAGTTGATCATGACCTAAATGCTCAGCAAGAGAGCATTTAGCAGCTTTATGAGCTGCTTGGGAGACTCCCTGAGTCTGCTGCTTTTGCTTACCAACCCTGGAGGGCTGGTTAAATACTGCTCTGGAGGCAATGCATTTAGCAAGCTTCTCTAATATAGCAGCACAATCGGGGGTGATGCCTCCTGTCCAAACCAGAGCACAAGCTCCAATTCAGTATGTTCTTTGGGGGAGTGATTCCCCCAATCATATGCTCCAGTGACTGAAGTGTGAAAGGTGTCACCAAGAGCTGGTGAGAACTTTTGACCACTGGTCAATAATCCCCAGTGGCCAGGATTCTGGAACATGGTCCAGAGGTTCTTCTTAAACACAGGAGAACCCTTCTTGGGAGTGGCCTTTTGTAGCCACATCCAGACGTCCACATCGGACAGGTTCATAGTACCATCCAACTCCTGTCAGATGGCCGGGGGGACTCCATTAGGGTTTACTTGCCACCCCTGTATAAGGGCAAGTGTGTCTACCAGTGTGGTCGGTAGAGTGACAATAAGACTCGTGTTATCAGTGCAAGCCAGTAGAGTCATTCTCTTGATGACTCTGCACATTGGTACAGTCCGTTCTGCAAACAGTGTGGCCAATGCCTTTTTATGGAGCGATACAAACTCTGGAGTGTTCATATTGCAGATGTCAAACCAGTCTGCCCTGATAGGGATGGACTTGCCCAGAGGTCACAGCAGGTGGCCAGTGACTGCTCTGTGGGGGTCAGCCGCAGTCATGAACTACAGTGCCCATTTGGGGAATGATTTCCCCACATTGGCATGCTTGAGAGCATGCCCAAAATCATCCCAGCGTTTGTGATAATTCATACACTGGGCTTCCTCCAGCATCTTCAATGCTGGGTCTTTTAATGTACAGCTGGCATCACCAGCCATATATTCCTTTTGAAGCTGATCAATCTCAGCTTCAATTTCTGATAGGGAAAACTCTTTGAGTTTGCCCGGTTGCTTAGCACCCTTGGGGATGCCAGCCAGGAGGAGGCCACGATCATGGTCATATCCCTCCCAGATTGAGTCAGTGTCATCCCAATCTTGACCCTCAAACCCTCAAGGATTGATCCAAGGCAATTTGCTTGGGTGATCATCCTCCTCTTTGGTGAGATCGATCATTTCCCATGATGATAAAGCCACAGGCTGTGATGGCATAATGGCGGGCAATGATTTGCCTGCCATAGCATGCAATAGTGATGCTACTGGGGCCAAGTGCACCATTGTGAGCTTGGTCTTGAATGTAGGAGGTACTCTATTAGCAGTCTCCTTTGGTGTTTTTAACTCGTTTCTGAGATGAGTTACTTCAGATTTCTTGAGAAGTCCTTTGAGTTCTTGGACCTGCACAAACAGGTCTGAGTTATCCTTGTACATTTTATCATAGTCTTCACAATAAGGTGTTGCGACATCATCTTCAATATTGCATATAAGTTGCAGCCATGCAACTCTTAATTCTCTTTCCACTGAAGCGGTGGAAAGGTATAGTTGGCCCCCATTTTGGGCCTCGATTAAGTGCGACACATATGTGTCACACTTGTTGCACCTGTGAGGGTAATAAATGGCAGCGCCACCATGCCATCTGCCAATTTTCCAGGTCATCTCATCTTGATGACCCCTGGTCATATCTGCAGCACTCATTACCGGTGCTGCTGCTGTGGAAGTTTGTTCAACTTCCATTGGATGCTTGTCTTGAGCATCCATCATCTCCCTTCTGAGAGATGACATTTTGATGGGGGGGTTGTGGTGGTTTGAAGAAACACCACTAGCCTTTTATGGCTGAGCTCAAAAATTCTTTATTGAGAATTTTTCCAGTGACTATGTCACATGGGTGTAACATGATTATTTATTGCTTGCCCTTTTTGTGCTACTATGAGTAGCATGACAGTGAACTGCTCCCTATGGGAGCAGTTTTTTCTACCATCAAGCTGCCTATTGTTATGGTAGCTCTATCCTTATCTAGGAACTACCATTTAATCAATGTAGTTCCTCCTCCCTTCGTTGAGCTACCATCATTGATGGTAGCTCTTTGTTGCATCCTGCTAGGAGCTACCTTTATTCTTGGTAGCTCCACTTCTCCCCCTTGAGCCCCATTAGATCTTTGGGGCTCTGTCTCTCTGAGAACTACTGTCTATGAGGTAGTTCTCATGCTTGAGTCACCCCTTGAAGTTCTAAATAATCATCTAGAGCTTCTAGGTCCTTACACAACATGTAAGGTTCCCAGGTGACGTCTCCCAACATCCATAGAACTTGAAATTCAAGTTCTTTATCACTTATCCATTGATGAGCCACTCCTGCTCATCATTATTCCCAAAGTCGTAAAATGATTTTGCTGTTCTGGTGGCAGTTCCAGTGTCACCGTTGAAGCTTTATTATGGGCTTTGATTATTTTATAGGGCCCGATGTACCTGGGCACTAGTTTGCTGGTTCTACCTTTAGGTAGAGTCAAGTGTTTCATTGAGAGGTAGACTTTGTCACCTCTCTGGAAGGCTGGGCCTGCCTGATGTTTCTTATTGGCATGAAACGTCTGAATGTCACAACTTTCTATAATCGCATCATGCACCGCTAGCAGGTTCATTTGAGCCTGCTGTGCAAATCATTGACACCCTTGAACTTGGTGTCATTGTTAACAGGCATGCCTATTCTAGGCATATACCTGTGGTTAAGCTCAAACGGAGTAAACCCCATTGTTGAGCTTATGTTGGAGTTTAGTGTGAACTCCACGATTGGACACTTGTGTGCCCAATCCTTCTGATCACTTCATACAACGGTATAAAGAATTTGGCCAATGGAATGATTTGCTTGTTGATGAGCCAGGATGCATCGAGGATGTATATCAAACCACTCTGACAGTCCAACTCTGCCAGCGTCTTTTCATATCAAACTTTTAAATAGCGCCACAACTCCCTCTCCACCTCAGTCTCAAATTCTAGCCATCAATTGTCACTTGTGTTTCATTGCCACCAATCATTATCAGCCTTCTATTCACACCAATCCTTTCATCCTCATTCACATGGCTTCCAATTCTATTCCTCTCTCCAACATCTCTTCTAATAATATGTCACACTGGTCTCTGAACAAGGAGGACTATCAAAAATATGCCAAGCTCCATGGGCATGTTAAGTCACCTCCACCTGTCAAAATACTTCCAAAACTCTTTCAACATCCAAGATCCCCACCATGTCTCTCTTATGCCATTGGCGATCCCATATTCTTTCATGATTCCATTGAACCATATACATTCCTTGGCATTTCACCTCTATATCATAACATGGATAGAAGAGTCAAACATGAGGTAGAGTTTCAGTTGCCATTGCCAACCTATCATCCCACTTCAATCTGACTCAGGTTATATCGTGTCAGGCAAAGGGACTGAATACCCTTGGAACAGGATACCATATGGAGACGGATCACTAAGACAATAAGGAGTATTTGTTGTGGATGCTGACTGAAGTCCTCATGTGACTCAGGGTTGATTTACCTTCAGAGCTGTAGTGTTACACACTAGGTCCAATTGGGGATCAGAGATTGGGTCAGAGTTGTTGGTTGGAGTTGGAGTGCTTCAAGCCATGTCTCTTGGACTGGCTCTAACCCTAGCCTTGGGTGTTGACCTGTGTCAAGCATAAAGGGGGTTGATTGTGTGGAAGAGTGGATGCAGTTGTTGTATGTAAATTCAGCAAAAGCAACCCACTCGGCCCAGTCATCTTGGCACTGATTGACAAAGAGCCTCAGATACTGTTCAATCTCTTAGTTGACCTGTTTCATCTGACCATCAGATTGTGGGTGATATACTGTAGACGCTGCAACCTTGATTCCCAAGAGCTTATTGAGCTCACGCATAAATTGGGAAACAAATTGGGTGCCATGGTCACTGATGACTTCTTCAGGGAGGCCATGGTGTTTCCACACATAGTCATGGAAGAGTCGTGCAATCCCTATGGAATTAATGTCAGAGGTGGTAGGGATCACATGTACTCATTTGGAGAGTCAGTCCACAACAACAAGAAGTGCATTGCAGCCATGGCTAGTGGGTAACTCCACAATTAAGTCAACAGATATCACTTACCATCTTCGGTCTGGGACACAATTAGGCAGGAGTTTACCCATAGGAGCAGCTGGGAAGGTTTTGGTCTGATTGCAAAGATCACAGCCCTTTATGTACCTTGCAATATATTGTCCAATTCCAGGCCACCAGTAGCTGCATGATACAAGCTCTGTTGTCCTCCAGTGACCAGGGTGACCTGTGATGCGAGTATCATGGTGTGCCCTTACAATATTGTGGCACAGTTTTGAGTCAAGGGGAACATACACCTTGCCATGATAGAGAACAAGTCCATTCGCCTTGGTCTATTCCTGTCCTCATAGGTTTCCAGAAGAACCAAGTTCCTTGAGAGCTTTCACAACCTTTTCATCTCTGTTGTTACAGTTCCGCACATGATCCAGAAATATGTCCCCTTCTCCTGTGACCATTTGAGCTCCTGGTCCTGAATAGGTGGATGTTGCATTAATGTGAAACAGCTCAGGGCCAAGGAGAATCTGATTTTGATTATCTTCCTCCCCCCATTTATGGTCTACATGTTGTGAGAGGGCATCAGGTTTAGCTGAATGGCATCCAGGATGATGGATCAGTTCAAAATCAAAGTGAGAGAGGTAGAGTGACCAGCAAGCTTGTCAGCAATTAAGGTTTTGAGCTGTATGGAAATACATGAGGTTTTGATGGTCATTGAGGATCTCGATCTTGTGTTTGGTTCCTTCCAGGATGTGGCACCATTCCTATAATCCACGTATGACAGAGAGCAATTCCTTATCATGGATGGCATAGTTGCACTCTGCATCTGAAAGACTCTTGGATACAAATCCTATGGGTCTCTATTTCCCATCATCACAGAGCTGAGATAGAACGGCACCTGTTGCATATGCTGAAGCATCTGTCTCAAGTTGGAATCACTTGGTTTGATCAGGGAGGACAAGGATTGGAGTTGATGTGACAAGTCTCTTGAGTTCCTCAAAGGCTTCTTGTTCTGGGCCATTAGACATCCAGGACCATTGTGAATTTGCCTTTGTTAATAGGTTCAGGGGTTTTGCAATGTGTGAGAAGTCCTCAATAAAATGACAGTAGAAGTTGATGAAGCCCAGGAAGGATTTGACTTCGGTGACATTGCAGGGTGTAGGCCAGTCTCAAACTCCAGCTACCTTGACTGGGTCCATAGCGACCTGCCCTTGTGAGAGAATAAGTCCAAGATAATCTACCTTCTGTTGCATGAAGAGGCATTTCTCTGGTTTGAGGTACAAGTGGTTGGCCTGAAGGATTTCAAGTATGGATTGCACAATCCTGTGGTGTTGTTCTAGGGATTCAGTGAAGATGAGAATGTCATCCATGAACACCACCATAACACCATCATCAATGAGCTCCTTGAAAATGTCATTCATTATAGTCTGGAAAGTTGCTGGGCTGTTTGTGAGACCAAAGAACATGACTAGGGGTTCATATAAGCCACGGTTGGTCCAAAAGGCTGCCTTCCACTCATCACCCTCTTTAATGTGCACATTGTTATATCCCCATTGGATGTCAAGCTTGGTGAAGTACTTGGCATTGGTGGCAGCAATTTTGTTCATGATATCAGGTACCAGGGGTAGAGGATAGGCATTCTTAATTGTGATGTCATTCAGTTTACAGTAGTCCTGCAAACCGAAGGTTGCCATCCTTCTTCTTCATGAAGAAAACAGGGGATGCCATCAGTGACTTGGAAGGGCATACATGGTGATTCCGCAGGTTCTCTTCAAGGAAGGCATCTAACTCCTTCTGCTCATTTGGGGACATAGGATAGATACTTGTGCTGAAAGGTTGGGCTCCCAGAGTTCAATGGCATGGTCCCATGGTTTCCGAGGTGGAAGCTGATCAAATGACTCCTTTGAGAAAACATCCTTAAATCCCCAATATGCCTTTGGGACAATATCTTCAAGGAGTTTGACAGAAGCAGATTCTACGGCCTTCTGTGCAAGCTGTTGTGAGACTGCTGAGCCTGCACAGATCTTTTCCAAGTCTTCTTCCACAAAGATGACAAAGGTTCAGTCTCCCTCCTCAAGTAAGGGTTGCCTGTGTGGGTTCTTGCCATTCAATGGAGTGGTTCCAGTTAAGGGCTCTCTGTTTTCTGGTACTTCTCCACATGAATCAGGGCAATGAGTCATCTTTATCTCTCCTGTGCACCAGTTCACCTCTGGATTGTGTTTTACGAGCCAAGTGTGACCAATGATGATACCAAGGCTTCCCAAGCTTGTAACAGAGAATGTGGCTCATTCCATATGGGTTCCATATGTGCAGATGAGGTCAACTTCTTCCTTGATTGAACTGGCTTCATTGGGGGTCCCATCAATGTTATAAACAAGTATGGCACGTTGCAGGGGACATGTTTGAATTCTGCCTTGATGTATTCTACATCAATGAACATCCCCGTAGCCCCACTGTCAAGAAGCATGTCCACTGCTAGAGGGTAGCCAGTGTCTACAGAGTGGCTTTTCAGAGGAATTCTTGTACATTGATGGATGTCTGCAGATCAAACATAAATGCGGGGAGAGTCATCGTGTTCAGTTAGGAGTTGAGAGGAAGTTTTAGGCATGGCTGTTTTGGTTTCAGTCTGATCACAGGGGGGGGTGTAGCATATTGCTTGTGAGCCCTATTGTACATGATTCAAGAACTGAAAACTGATTTGTCAAGCAGGGCATGCTCTTCACTGCTGACTGGCCTGAAAACCCTGCTTTTCCTCTTGTGCTGGAGTGGATGCCTTCTGTGCTGTTTCTTTGGCGTCCATTGCAGCTGCAACTGATTCAGAGACCATACTGTCAATGGCTGCTTTTGTCAGATCAGCTCGAATATGTTCTCTGCGTGGTTCAGTGTATGCTGGGGAGATATGGCCATGCTTGCCACAATTATAGCACATTAAGTTTCAATACAACAATGGCTGGAGTCAATGTCCATGGGTATAGCACCACTGAATGGTGCAGGAGTGGTGGGTGCAGAGATGGCAGGAGTTGGGAGCTTGACATGGAGTAGAGCAAGAGGAGGTGTGGGGAGCCTGTGCCCATTTCACTTCTATGAGGTGATGGTAGTTGCAGTCAATTTGATGGGCTGCTTCCTTCCAGGCCTTGAGACCTAATGGGAGTACTGGCTGTGCCTAGATCTTTTCAAGAATCATTGCAGGGAGCCCTCATGTGTAGGCATCTTTGAGTGCTGCATCATTAAACCCTGTTCTTCCTGCCAGTGTCTCAAACCGTGTTGTGTATTTATCTGCTGATGTCCCAGCTGTCATCTTGAGATCATGTAACCTTGTTCATGCCATTTGAGAGCGATCAGGGTCTCCAAAGGCATTCTCCACTTGTCTAATGAACTCTTCAAGAGTGGAGAGCAATGAAGTCCCATCAATGACTGCTTGGGTCTTGTTGTGGGCCCATACTTCAGCGGAACCTGCTGTCATGAAAGAGAGGGCATACAGGATGTTTTGGAACCTGCAAAATTATGGTGTTAGGGCAAACTCTACATCACCACAATTCTGTGAATGAACAGCTGAGAAGAATATCAAATCCTACTGCAGCACAACTCCAGAAACGATTTAACATTTGTACTTTGGTTACAATCTGTTGTAATAGTCAATGCAGACGATACACAGGAAGGTAATACATTTCTTAGCAGTAGGGAATGAATAAGACTTCCAGAGTCTAGAGTTCACGGATGCTTAGGGGTCCAGATATTCTGAAAAGAGGGGAATGCACTTAGAGGCTAGAGGAAGTAGGTGGATGAATCCAACTGTCCAACCAGTGGCACTCTGAAGCGGGTAACAGCGATGTGTGAAGTAGTCTAGCAACTGCTTCACACAAGTTCAAGATCCTAATGCTCTGCAAAGGCAGTACACACTAGTAACTTAATCAAAGAGCACTAATGGCAGGACTATCAACAGACAATCTCACCCTGTAGATTTGTAGTCATACGAGGATACTACACTCACACCCAAAGCAGGACAATCACTAGTTTGAGTGCAATCGAATACAGTTACACAACTGTAAGCGACCCTTGAACTGGACAATCAACAGTTACTGAGATATAGAGGATGACACTGTATGTCACTCTAGTCACACTGATGTGCAAATGATGGGGTAGAAAATGGTTATTTATTCAGAGGCAGAGTGGGCTCCTTTTATATTGTATTTACAGGAGCTGACTAATACTACTGGAAGCTAGTGGAATATGTGAGAAGGGGGTGGAAGTTTCCTAGCCAATGAGCTGCTTGGATTTGCTCTGACTCATGGCATGAGTCATGGATGGAGTCATAGTGTGACTCAGAGCAGGAGTCATGGTATGAGTCATGGAAGGAGTCATGGTATGAGTCATGGAAGGAGTCATGGTATGAGTCATAGAAGGAGTCATGGTATGAGTCATGGTATGAGTCATGGAAGGAGTCATGGTATGAGTCAT
Source organism: Cantharellus purpuraceus (assembly GCA_025174535.1). Classification (NCBI taxonomy): domain Eukaryota; kingdom Fungi; phylum Basidiomycota; class Agaricomycetes; order Cantharellales; family Hydnaceae; genus Cantharellus; species Cantharellus purpuraceus. Next base: position 1,759,473 of record JALBUN010000003.1, on the reverse strand, counting down.
GGAAGGAGTCATGGTATGAGTCATGGAAGGAGTCATGGAAGGAGTCATGGTATGAGTCATGGAAGGAGTCATGGTATGAGTCATGGAAGGAGTCATGGTATGAGTCATGATATCCTCAGAGATCAAGCTGAGGAAACCATGCTGCACCAGGCAAGATCTTTATACTAGATGATGCAAGGAATAGGGGAACCAAGATAGGGGAACAATAGGGGAGAGATAGGAGAGTGCACCCTAACAGGCTGTGCTGATAGGGGTGATAAGAAAGGTACTAAAAATAGAAACTGTATGAGCCCTGACAGAGACTTGTTTCTCTCACACCAGACTTATAAAAGCTCTTGCTCAACAGAACTTTGAGTCTGGTATGATACCTACTGTTATCTCTCTTGAATCAGATGGAGAGGTGGTACAAGGAGGACCTAAGGCTCAGGAAATTCCCCCTGAGGATGTTCCTGAAAACCAACTGTTGGATGAAATTGACTTCTCACCAGAGCTCAATGACACCAATCAGAAGGCTCTCCAAGATACAGTTTTGGCACATAAAGATGCATTTGGTCTTGATGGTAGACTTGGCAATTATGATGCAAAAGTTGAAATCAATCTCAGGCCTGATACCAAAAAATTTCACTACCTCCTTATAATGCCTCACCTGCCAAAAGGGAAGTGAGCAAATGGATGCTTGTCTTAGTCTCAGAGTCATGAACCATCCAAAAGTCCTTGATGTTTTCCAGCACTTATAGCCTATCTGTAAGTACCCTAGGTATTTACTTACTATAGAGTAGCATATATTAATATTAGTATATACAGCGTTCCATTAAGGAGTGCTGCTTTTCTTGATAGACACTTGTTTGGAATCATGTCAGTATACAATATTCTGATGTATATGAGATATACATCAGAATTTCAATGATACATAAAGCCAGGGAGTTACAATTTGGATATCTTAAAAGATTTTGGATGTGTGAAATTTTCATAAATATAAACATATATTCTATATCTTAATAAACTTGAAAAGATAAGATATTTGGTTGAGATGAACATAATCATTTACATGGATATAATAGGAATGTCTGTATTAATTTAATTGGTATTATATAGGGTATTTAGATATATAAATACCAGGTGGGAATTAAAGATAGTTCAAATTATGTTACAAGTATTGTACAAGAAAGAATCAATGATATTTGGATGTTCCCTCAAGAGAGTTGCCACCACTAAATGGGGAAAAAACAATTATTTTTAAGAATTATGCCAAAATATCAAAATATGTTTCAATCTAGTATATTGTGTAAAATTTGAGAATCATGTTGAAATATGAAAATAAGTTTTAATCTAAGTGTGTTGTGTAAAATTTGAGGAAAATAGGTTGTATATACATATTTGTTGTATTTCTGAACAAGTGTCATAGATATATGCATCTATAGGGTGCATATGTATAGTTATTATATAATCAAGTGGGCTCAAGTATATGTGTGGGTCTACATGTAGTTAGAGTAACTTAGATTTTACCACACCACTGTTGCACATAGCACAACCAATATAACTTGGTCGAGTTCTGTGTTGGTGTGAACTAAGTCTAACCTTACATATTTTTGAACTTCCATAGGAAGAATCAGTTGATTCTCCCTCTTTATTGAAGTTTTCTAGTCAGTACTAGAAAACTGGCTGTTGCTGGTGTACAGACATAAACCAACCCCCCAGTTGCTCATACAAGTGAGCAACCAGTAGACTAGTCTACAGAAGCAGAAAAGGAGTCATCATAATGATGACTCAAAGCAGAATGAGTCATGCTGGCAGCTCCCAGGACATCATAAATGATGAACAATGGCACATAACCAGCAATAGAAGCTCCCATGAAGGGGAGCTAGACCCTAGAGAATTTGTAGGGACTTCTTGTAAGGGAGAGTCATCATGATTGCAAGACCACACAGATGATTGCACAATAGATCACATGTCAAACAAGAACCCCTCATCAAGTCATTCTTTGATAAGAAAAGACAGGACATCATAAAAGATGACTGGCAGCACATAGCCAGTGGCAGAAGCTCCCATGAAGGGGAGCTAGACCCTAGAGAAGTCATAGGGACTTCTCATAAGGAGGTCTCTAGGAGAGAGTCATCACAGTTGCAAGACTGCACAGATGATCACACAATAGATTGTCTGTCAAACAGGAACCCCTCATCAAGTGGTTCTCTGATTAGAGAAGAAAGAAGGAGACAGTCATTAACTGCCTCCAATGTTCCTAAAGGAAAGGAATATGCTCAATATACAAGCACAAGTAGAAGTAGCGATACTTCTACTAGGGAATTGTGCAGCACAGATTGGCATGAAACCCACAGGTCAATCATGAGATTGACTGAACAACTCATGCATAATCAACATGAGAAGAGCATTAGTGAAGCTAGTGCTCAGGCAGCCAAGATGGCTGCCAAAATAGGACATGCTGCCACTACTATGGGGCAGCAAATTGCAGAGTGTTTTGGAACCCACAAAATTATGGTGTTAGGGAAAACTCTAAATCACCACAATTCTGTGAATGAACAGCTGAGAAGAATATCAAATTCTACTGCAGCACAATAATTTAACATTTGTACTTTGGTTACAATCCGTTGTAATGGTCAATGCAGATGATACACAGGAAGGTAATATGTTTCTTAGCAGTAGAGAATAAATAAGACTTCCAGAGTCTAGAGAGACACTTAGGGGTCCAGATATTCCAAAAAGAGGGGAATTACTGTCTATGAGGTAGTTCTTGGGCTTGAGTCACTCCTCAAAGCTTTAAATAATCATCTAGAGCTTCTAGATCCTTACATGATGTGTAAGGTTCCCAGGTGATGTCTCCCAATGTCGATAGAACTTGAAATTCAAGTTCTTTATCACTTATCCATTACTGAGCAATGATTTCATTGATGAGCCACTCTTGCTTGTCATCATTCCCAAAGTCATAAAACAACTTTGCTTCCCATTTCAGGAATCTCATCTCATCATTCAGCACATACAGTCCAATGAGACTGACATGGAACGTAGGCATAATGCACCTACTAGTCAGTTCTGGTGGCAGTTCCAGTGTCGCTGTCAAAGCTTTATTATGGGCTTCAATTACTTTATAGGGCCCAATATACTTGGGCACTAGTTTGCTGGTTCTACCCTTAGGTAGAGTCAAGTTTTTTGTTGAGAGGTAGACTTTGTCACCTCTCTGGAAGGTTCAACCTTCCTGATGTTTCTTATTGGCATGAAACATCTGAGCGATGTGACTTTCTATAATTGCATTGTGTGCTGCTAGCAGGTTCATTTGAGCCTGCTGTGCAAATTGTTTGCATTGTAGGGGTTGGAATGGACTTGGCTTCAGCTTATGTGCTGCACCCTCACTAATACTGGTGTCTGAGATTTCAGAGATGGAGTACGACTTAGATGGTTAGGATTGGACTTAGGAACTAGGTGTGATTCAATATTCGAACTGGGGAATGAAGTCCCCAGTCAGGCAACTTAAATACATATTTGAAATCTAATAATAATTATTCCAGTGATGGGTCTCCAAGGCCAACAGCCTTACATGAATATGTCCGAGTCTGATGGGGACAGATGTCTGGGTTCCTATGGTGATGCTGATGCATCAATTGGAACTGGAGGTGGATGAGCGAGATCGGCAGTGACAATCGGACAGATAAATGGAGATGTGATGGTTTCCAAATGGGGTATAGATTTCATGTGTGTGGGGATCTGAGTGGATCAGATGGGGATCTGGGTGTAAATGAATATAGTCATAACAGTATCTCTCCATTAAGGCCAAGCCCTTGAGGCCTCATGTCCATGGATTGAATAGGTGAGACGGTTGGGCACAGTTGGAGTTATACTGGGGGTTTGGAGACATATAAAAGGAGGGGCATGTTTGAGGTCTTGTCCTCAATGATGTCAAACCCCTTGGCAAACATGAGTGTGGCCAAGCTCGAGCAGCTGCTCCTGGCCCGACAGAAGGAAGAGGAAGAGGAGCGGAGATGGAAGGAGGAGGAGGAGGAGGCAGAATGGAGATGGAAGGAGGGGGAGGAGCAGGAGTGGAGATGGAAGGAGCAGCAGCAGCAGCAGCAGAGATGGAAGGAGGAGGAGGAGGAGTCGAGACAGAAGGAGGAGGCGGAGGTGGAATGGAGATGGAAGGAGGAAAAAGCAAAGGCTGAACGAGCATGCAGGGTCAAGGAGCTTGTGGCCATGATGGAGGCTGTGAGGCTGAAGGAAGTGGAAGAGCAGGTGCATGAGCTAGAAGCTGCCATGGAGGTAGAGGAGGAGGTGACCGGGGCAGAGGCAACTAGTCACCCAGGGAGTCTGAGTGTGCCAATATGGGTGGGAACCCCCAAGGTTGCCATTATCTTGATCACACAGATGGAGTTGACCTGTCCAACAACTGTCCCTCTGGTAGACTCATCATTGCGTCTGCAACCACAGCCGTTATTTGCAGTGGGTGCAGCTGAAGAGGATGGCATGGTGGAGGCAGAGAGGGTGGAAGTGGAGGTGGATCCTGATGCCAACATGGAGCTCGACACAAATGCAGAGCCCAAGGTGGGTGTGGATGTCAGGACAGATATGGAGCTGGATCCAACCTCAAATTGTTACGAGGAGATGGCTTGGGTAGCCACAGTTGAAGCTCACAAAAGGGTGGAGCTATATGCTGCTACCACCAAGAAGAACCTTGAGGTCACGGTCTTTTCATTGAAGGCACACCTGAGTGCTGATATGGAGAAGTGGGAAGTGGATCAGAGGATCATATGGTGCAAGGCAGAGAATTGCATATTGGCAACTTGTAAGAAGGAGCTGCGTGTTGCTAGGTCAGCAATCCAGCTTTGCAAGTGCAAGATGGAGAAGGCAGCAGTGGAACAGCAGGACAAGGAGGAGGAGAGGGAGCACTTGGAGGCTGCATCGAAAAGGAGCGGACCACACGTTGTGACACAGGCGTGGAGTGTGTATGGCCCACTGGTCCAACCCACCACCTTTGGTCCTGTGATCATTGTCAGGGTTGGAAAGGAGGGTGTAGGATCAACGGCAAGTTCGATCCCTGAAGTTGGAGCATCAAGCCCTGACTAGTGGTACAAGGAGGTGCAGAGAAAGAACTGGAAGGTCGTCCAACCAAAAAGTGGCAGATGGAGACAGGTGCTGTGGCAGCTGGAGGTAGTGGTGTCAGATTGGAAGGAGCAACGACTGGCGCAGGTATAGGATGCGTCTCCACACCCAGCTTATCCGGCTGGTTAACCTGCAGTCGGAGCACCTCCGGCAGATGGAGGGGTTGTTAGTGGGGTTAGTGAAGATGATGAAATGGAAGGAGGTTCTGGAGGGTTGGCAGACTGCTGAGTTGCATCGACTGTGGAAGTTCATGGCCCCCTTGGATGAGGATTCAGACATGGGGGATGAGAAAGATTGGGTGTCAGATGTGGAGAGTGAGGATGAGCCAGAGACGGCATTGGAGACAGAGCCTGAGGTAGACAAGGGGAAGGGAAAAAGGAAGCACAATGTATAACTAAAAAAATGAAAATGATTTAGATTGTAATATTTTGGAGTGGAGAAAAAATGGGGTGGAGTGAGATTCTTTTGGTTGGGTAGACTTGTAATTTCCTTTGTGACTTTGTAATGAAATGACAATGTGAAATAATAGAATTAGTGTCAGTAATGGAACTTAAAGATTCATAAGAGGGCCAGGTTTGTCTGGATAAGTGGAGTGAAAATCAGAAATGGATTCAGATGCATAATCAAGTTCAGACATGGAGATCCATGAGAACTCTTCATCGGTGCCTTCATATCCAGTCCATTTTGTTAAGAAAAGATATGGAGGGATGTTGTGGGTGAGTGTAAGATGAAGGTGAGGGATGGTGGCGAAGTAGATTTTGAATAGGGGAGCAATTACTGCAAGGATGCAGATATATGCGGGGTCGATGGAAAGGTGTTGTTTAGTAGAGTAATGTTACCAAATATCAGAATATTTGGTTAAGAACTGGGACTTCTGCAAAATATTTGAGCAGAAATGGGAATAGCAACACTTCGAAAAAGTGTTTGCTTAATAGAAATGGATGTAATGATCCAAATCGTTCGTAATTTGAGATATAAATAGTTGATGCAATATCCTAATGGGATATGCAAAAGATTTCAAATTGAATAGGTCGTTTAGGAGTTATTCCAGGAACGACAGAAAGTTGACACAAGCTGTTTGTTTGCAGCTTGGAAGGGATTAAGAATAGTGAATCTCCTTATTGATACTCGTACACAGTTGTAGTTAATATACAATTTGACAATCACATGATAAAAAAGCCTTTTAGTAAGATTGAAACATATGATAAAAGAAATGATGTGGATACTGATAATATGTGATGTCATGGGGAAAAACTTTTTATAGAGAAAAGAGTTTTTACCTGTTTGACTTGAGGTTTATGACGAATGAAAATCATCATAATACCTCCCTTTTTGAATAGTAGCCACCCCCGTAGAACGAAAGGATGGCTCACAAAATAAAATCGAAAATCACCTCCTCCTCATCCCTTAATCAAAAAATTCCCAAACTTTTCACAACTTTTCCTTATCATAAAACTCCCCCTTCTTGCTCCAATAGATTGTAATATTACTTGAATAAATTCTTGACACATTTGACTAGGTACTGGAGCTTGCACTTGTACTGACAATCAATCTTCAAGTCCAGGATCTCAGATATCTCATATTCGTTATCTCCTTCGATGATGATCGGAGGAGGTGGAGGTTGGGTGTGACTGGAGATCTCATTTGTAGTAGCAGGTTCGAGCATTGATATATGGAAGACTGGGTGAACTGCTCAGAAATGGTCAGGGAGGCAGAGGGTGAAGGACCTGCTGCCTGCACAAGCAATGACCTCATAAGGACCTAAATATCTCTTGGAGAGTTTCTTTGATGGATGGGTGGTCCAGAAATGTTCGGCCTTGATGAATACTTTGTCTCCAATTTGCAGGTCTGGAGCCAGGGTGCGGTGTCAGTCCACAGAGAATTGGTATTGTTTCTGGGCATCAGGGATGGTTTCTTGGAGATGTTGGTGTAGTTGGTCGAGGTTGGTTACGAATTGGCAGGCTTTGGTGGAGGCAAGTTCCTTCTTGGAGTGGACAGAGATGTTCAGATGGTAGCCTTTATTAGCAAAGAACGGAGAGATGCCAGTAGTCATGTTTGGGGTGTTGTTGTAGGCAAACTCTGTGATTGGAAGTAGGTCAGCCCAGTTGTCTTGTTGATAGTTACAATAGACTCAGAGATATTGTTCCAGGGACTGATTCATTCATTCTGTTTGTCCATCTCCTTCAGGATGGTATCCAGAGGTGAAATGAAGCTTCATGTCAAGAGCCTTTCCTAGTGTGTGGAAGAAGGAGGACATGAACTCTGAGCCCCAATTGGATGTGACATGTGATGGGACTCCGTGTTTAGAGAATACATGGAGAACAAACAACTTAGCTAGTAAGGTGGAGGTGATGGTGTCATGCGTCAGAATGAATAGTGACTGTTTAGTGAACCTGTCGACAATCACAAGTATGGTGTCATAACCGAGTGACGAGGGGAGTTTCTCTTTGAAATCCATGGAGATGGAGTTCCATGGTTGCTCCAGGACCAGAAGTTGCTTAAGCATTCCATAGGGTTTGTGCCTTTGCGATTTTGAGTGCATACATGTGGTGTGGGAGTTGTGGTAGTGTTGGATGTACTCTTGCATTTGGCCATACATAGTCCCATTGGATTAACCCTTGTGTGCAATTTTCCCTGAAATGGCCAGAGATTGGGTGATCATGATAATACTGCAAAACTCAGAGTTGGAGACCATTGCCATCAGGGACGTATATCCAGTTGTTGTGTCAGAGGTGTCCTTTGGGGTCAAGTGACCATTTCAGATTGGAAGGGTCATCCAAGTGTTTAACTGCAACAGGATTGGATCAGAGTGATGAGTGGATGTCAGAATGGAGTTGGTTGATATCCATAATGGTGACGGCTCGGAGGGTGGGAGTCATGAGGGTGGATGCCCATAGGGACAATGCCAGCTGCTCATTAGTGAACACAGGATGAAAGTTGTGTGGGTTTACAGTGGCATAGTCGCTACTCCCCTCTTTAGGGTAGACATCCCAGCATCTAGTTAATGCGTTGGGCTTTGCTCCCAGTCAACCAGGACAGAAACGGATAATGAGGTTGAACTGAGACAGGTATTCAGACCATTGGACTTGTCTCCAGGTGAGTAGTTTCATTGTGGAGAAGTATTCCAAGTTCTTGTGGTCTGTTATGACATCCACCAGATCGGAGGGGCCTTCAAGGTAGTGTCTCCATATCCAGAAGGCTTCATATATGGCAAGGAGCTCTTTGTCATGGACGTCATAGTTCAGTTCAGGGGGCATAAATGTACGTGAGTGAAAAGCAATTGGATGGACAGGATCATGGCAAGTGCATAGTCAGAGGCATCGGTCTCTAATAGGATAGGAACGTCTGGAACCCAATGAGTCAGTATCAGAGCGGAAGTAAAGGCCTTCTTCAAGGTCTCAAAGCTCTGTCTACATTCGTCAGTGAAATTCCATTGGGTACCCTTCCTAGTAAGTCGGGTGAGCAGAATGGTAATATCAGAGTAGTTGTAGATGAAGCGGAAGTAGAAGTTGGCAAACCCCAGGAAGGACTGTATGTCTTTGACTTTCCATGGTTCCAGCCACTCCCGCATGGCTTTGATTTTGTCATCGGACATTGTCAGTCCTGCAGGGGAGAGGATATAGCCTAGATACTCAACTGAGTTGGAGTGGAATTCACATTTGTTGGCACAGGCAAAGAGACCATGTTTTCAGGGATGTCAGAGTACTTCTCGGACACGTGTCTGATGTTCTTCTTCATTATCTGAATATACCAAAATGTCACCCAAGTAAATGAGAATGGTAACATCGAGGAGGTTGGCGAAGGTATCATTCATGAACCTCTGGAAGGCGGCCAGAGCATTGGTTAGTCTGAAGGGCATGACACACCATTCAAAAGATCCATATCAAGTGCAGAAAGTTGTTTTCCACTCATCGCCTTCTCAAATGCAGACTAGATGGTAGGCATGTCAGAGATCTATTTTGGAATAGATCTTAGCCTTTCATGGGCTCTCAATTGGGCAGAATGGGCAGCAAGGAGCATTGGATTGGAGAGGTGAACCTGGAACATTTGTGAGCCCTCCAGTTTGCTTAGTCTGGCAAAGACCATAGTGTCCACCATCAACACAGATGGAGGGGTAGACGGAGTATCTATCAGAGCAGAGTCAGCAGAGGCAGAATATAATTTCGCACCTAAAGTTGCTGGTGATGTCAGGGATGACACAGCCTGCACTGGAGAATGGAATGTGATATGGCCCAATGCCCAGTCAATCAATGGATTGTAGCAGGTGAGCCAATTATGTCTGAGAACCACAGAACAGCTGGAGTCAAGTGGGGTAACATAGAATGTAAGGTTCTGGATTTCTCTGACAGAAAAACAGATAGACAGATCTATAGCTCATGAAATAACAGCATTAGTAGTGCCATCAAATAATCGGAGCAATATTGGAGTTATGGTGTATGTATGGAGTTTATGTAAATTGGAAAAAGAGGAATCAAGGAAACAGTGAGTAGAACTGGAGTCAATTAATGCTTGGATAGCGGTATCGGGAATGGAGTTGGAGTAGATGAGGAGGGTAAGAGAGTTGGAGTGAGAAAGAGTGGATGCGTTCAGGCAGACCCTGTTTGTTGTATGGGGAGTACCAACGCAGCCCTCAGCCCATATGGAGGCTAGAGGACTGCTTACCTTTTTTTTGGGTCCGTTGCCTTGGCATCAGACTTGTCCATCATGGCATTGGCAGCACAGCCTTTTGCTTTTGCTGCCAATAAGGTTGCCTTGTTGGAATCCTTGGCTTGGTGGCCAGGTTTTCCAACAGAGGTTGTTGTCCATGCAGCACTGGCATTCCTGCTGGGTAAGTTTGCCATCCTTCCCCAGCTTGGTGGAGAGGTCCGGAGTGCTCTTGTGAGCTCTGGAGTTATTGCCAGTGCTGGAGTTGTTCTGACCAGAACTGGAAGCGGCAGCGTTACCAGTGTTTGACTTCTGGCCAGAGTTGGTAGTAATCTTCTTATCAGACCCCTTGTTGGACTTTGGGGTCTTGTCTGATGATTTGTCTGATTTGTTGTTAGCTGAATTTTTGCGGGAGACCTTGGATTGACATTCCCAATAATGGGCATTGATGGATTGGACGAGCTTGCAAAGGTTAACTAAAGTATCCGGCTTACCAACACGTGATATCTTGTCCTTGATGCAGGATGGAAGACCAACATAAAATTGATGTCAGAGTGCGGCATCGCCCCATTGGACTTTTGGGGCTAGCTGCTGGAAACTCACAATGTATTTTGCAATCTTGTGATTTTCCTTCATCCAAAGTTGATTGAGTTCATTCTCAGCATCAGCCTCAGGGTTGTAAGGACCGAAATTGGTTTGAAGTTCAGAGATTCAGAGTAGTCTTCTGACCATATCATGTCATTGGAGTCGTCCATGAGTGCTGGCTCAAAGTAGTCCAGTGTGGTGCCCTTGAGATAGGACATGGCAAAGGTGACCTTTGCCTGATCGGATGTGAATGCATTGGGGCAGTTGTGGAAATTCAACCGGCATTGCACCAAGAATGGTTGGAGCTTGCGCAGATCAGAGCCATCAAATGGGTCAGGTCCCTGGACCTTGGTCTGGGACTTAGGAGCTTGTGGGGTATGGATGCTGCTGGCAAGCAGGGAGATGGCTTGCACCAGATTTGGGGAGGGCGGAGTATCATCCTCTTCATTGACAGCCTCTATGTGGTCCGTCGGTTCTTCAACAACCTCAGGGATGGTGTCAATACTGGGAGTGGGCACCTCAATGGTTTGTGCGTGTTTGGAATTGGCAGTGGATCATGGCATTGGTAGGAGTGAGTACATCAGTTCAAATATACTGTTACGCACTAGGTCCAATTGGGGGTCAGAGATTGGGTCAGAGTTGTCAGTCAGAGTTGGAGCGGGAATTGGGGTGCGTCATGGGGGTCAGAACAGACTTGGCTTCAGCTTATGTGCTGCACCCTCACTAATACTGGTGTCCAAGATTTTGGAGATGGAGTATGACTTAGATGGTTAGGATTGGACTTAGGAGCTAGGCATGATTCAATATTCGAACTGGGGAATGAAGTCCCCAGTCAGGCAACTTAAATACATATTTGAAATCTAATAATAATTACTCCAGTGATGGGTCTCTGAGGCTGACGGCCTTACATGAATATGTCTGAGTCCGATGGGGATGGATGTCCAGGTTCCTATGGTGATGCTGATGCATCAATCAGAACTGGAGGTGGATGAGTGAGATCGGTGGTGACAATCGGACAGATAAATGGAGACATGATGGTTTCCAAATGGGGTATAGATTTCATGTGCACAGGGATCTGGGTGTTAATGAATATTCATAACATGTAGGGAAGATGGTATTGGTGGATGTTTCTATTGTTCTTTTATATGACTCACTCCTGTTTCATCTTTTAATTCATACATGACTTACTCATCCTTGTTCTATTTTTGGTTCTTTTATTACTCATCACCTCCTATTCTTACAAAGATTACCCCTATCTGTCACTTCATTTCTCCATGATTTCCCCATTAGTAGTTCAACTTCACATGCTTCATCAGCTGGCTTGATCAGCATTTCTTGCATCATATCACATCATTTGCTCCTCATATTGTGTCATTGCGCCCTGGGGATTTGTATCTAAAAGGGTGCTAGTTTTTGCCTTTTGGATCAATCAACAAGTTTTCAGCCAACGCTCTAAAGTCAAAGTCCACACTCTAAGTCTATGCTCTATGCTCTACATCACAATCCATCAGCTCTACACTGAGGTAAAGAACCTTGGTTCAACAATCAGATTTCCCTCCCCCACCAAGAGGTCGCATCTCCTGAAACCAGCTTTCACGTACCTCTCAACTGGGCCCCCCATTGTCCTCCAGTCACAGAGCACGATCAACCATCTTGCCAGAAAGTCCCAGAGTGTGATCTACCATTTTGACTGTCCTTTTCACTCCCCATCATCCTCCAGTCCCAGAGCACCATAAATCAGCTTAACAGCACCCTCTTCATTCACCCTCACCAGACACAGAGCACTATTACACTTACCCATACTCAGTGCTACCCCTCAGCCTGACTGTTCTTTGGTGTGCTGAACAACTGCGTTACACACCATCTGTTTGCTAGGACCATTGTGTGCAGGCTTATAGGATCTGTTCCATAAGCAAACTGACATCATTCCATCGCTCTGTCCATTTGCAGATGGAATGCTGTGGACATGAGGAGTTTCACTCCCATTATCCACTGTAGTTCATGCCAAAAGATAGACATGAATTTCAAATCTCAATCAGACACAATCAAGTCTAGTACATTGTGAAGGCGTACAACTTCTTTAAGGAATAGTCATGCTACTCCTTTTGCTGTTACAAGCGTGTTTGTAGGTATTATATGTCTGAAGACAACATTGACAATCAAACCTTGCAGAATAACTGGGAGAGTGAATGAACCATAAAACCTTGCACATTGGGAAAGTGAAATGTGTTTGTGAAATGACAAATCATACCATTACAATACATTCATTCAAAGCTTTGGTAACCGCCGCTGCAGTCGGCCATCCGCCATAAATTTTATCCGTCCTAATAACTATGAGCAATGTATACTCTCTAATGAAGGGGTATAATGCCCAGTATCGTAGTACACACATTAGCAATACACCTATCCTTCAATCAAACTCGTACGTGATCACGCTTTGCCACCGTAGCCCTACTTTCATACTGTGTCCGCATACGTGGCCTCTCCCATCTTGAGCCAAAGGCCCATATGAGAATACAGCGTGAGGTGGTTCTTCGGCCATATCTTATCTGTCGCCTGCGTTCCTGGTGCCGTTTTCCAGCTCGCGGGGGGGCGGGAATCGGGGGGTTGAGCGTCAGGCACGAGGTTGACTGTATCAAAGCTTTGGAGGAGACGGATGAGCATGAAGGAAACTTCGTTGTATGCGAACTGTAAAACGTTTGATTAGAACATCGATGATTGGTGTGCGGTGTGGGACGGCGGGGATTGAGTTTAGTGGGAGTTGCTAACCTGTTGTCCAAGACATATACGAGGTCCTACAGAAGTATACTTAAATTTGAAGTGGATGAGCAAAAGTTTGCTGGGACAAACACTTACCAGCGTTGAACGGTAAGAAGATGAACGGATTGGATATGAGGTACTAGGAGTTCAAGGTTTTGTCATATCAGAAAGCATGAACAACTTCCATGGCAAATAGAAAGAGGCATCACTTTGATCCTTCCATCCAGAAAGCGCATCGGATCAAATATATCGGCTGGAAAAAAAATAGAAACGGGTTATACTTCATTTGCAAATCTGCAATGACAAAACAACTAGGAAAGGGAATGCGGGGAAGGTGTAAAACCAAATTCACACGTACCATCAGGTCCCCAAAGGTCCTTGCGGCGGTGCATTATCCATATCGAGTAAAGGACTCTAATAACGATAGTAGTGTTAGAAAGCGTGACATGTACGCTTGAAACTCCATACTCACTCAACATCTCCAGGAACGTAGAACGGTTTCCCACCATCTGCAGCAGAGAATGTAGTCGCCCGCTTTGAGTGGCTGAAGTGGGGTAAGCGCAGAAGTAGACGTGAGGTTGGTTGGGGACTTCATTGATAGCGATTGGGCGAGCGTACCGTCTATCGAATAGACTAAAAGAGTGTACATCAAAATGATTTAAATGGCCAATGAAAAGAACGCGATACGTACACTGGAGGATACAGACGCAGCGTCTCTACAGAAATCACGATACATTGTCGTATTTTAACATTACAACTATTAGAGCTTACCATTAATCACACCCCGCAAGTACTTGCAGTCCTTGACGTCATCGAACGTGGGTCTCCGCTTAGGTCCTATTTTCTCGAGTATCTCCTCGCGCAGGGTCATCAAGATGTTGGGATGTTGAGACAGACAATACATGGCAAATGTAAGGGTGGCCATAGTCTGTAACATAGATGTTTGAGCAAACACAGAAGAGAGGCTTAGTGCAGCATACAGTATCACGGCCTGCAATCATGATGCTATGAAGATGTGAGCACAGCAGAAGCTCTCAATGAGATGAAAGGCAACTTACTTCAATGTTTCATCCCTTATGATTACGGGGTCTTGATATGATAGTGATATAATGAGCATCTGCAAAGGCTCTCCGGAGATTCTATCCTGCTTACCATCCGTCTGGCTCACCAGATGATCTAGTAATGTCTCTAGCTGATTAACATCTACCCTTTTCTCTCTCATACCCTTCTTCGCCAGGGCTTCCTTCAATATAGGGTCAATGAAGTTATAAATAACATTCATCGAATCCTTCGTCTTATCCCTCCAGAACTCAAGAAAAGGCCAAATCCCCCCAAGGAACAAGCGTAGTGAAATCTGGGCCTGAGCCTGGCTGAACGCTTCTGCGAATTGGGTGCTAAAGTGAGGCTGTGTCTTAGTGTTGCGAAGGGGAGAGTTGTGCGCATAAGGTAAAGTTGCGTGCAGACTGTGAACATTGGAACCGAACAGGAACTCGGTAGCACAGTCCAGGGTGAACCTAAGGCGAGTCAGTGGATGTAAGGCCAACCTCTGGGAACATGTTAGATACAAACCTTGACATAATATCCTGCATAGCTGAAATTAGCAGGTGACCAGGACAAAGCGGTGAGGGTGCACACCTGGAAGTCAATGGCTTCTCCTTGTGCGAATCGTTCCTTAAGCCGACTGATGACCAAATCGGCGTGCCGATCGAACATGTCGAAATCCGTCACACGATCTCTGGCAAAGAATGGACGAGTCATTGCTCTATGGAATCTGTGGGGTAGAGTTCATCCTGAACGTTTTATCATGTGGAAACCTGGAAGAATACTCACTTCCACATGTCACCATCTGCATTGAATACGCCAGAACCTAACATGGACTGCGCAAACCATCGGAAGGCCTCGCCTTTTTCGAAAGAGTCAAACTCTGTGCTAAGAATTGCCTGTGAAAAAGTCAGTGATTTGCAGAAATAGACGGCTCTTTGAAATACCTTGACGTGGTCAGGCTCCGTTGTAATAATCTGAATGAGTGTTAAACGTCAAGTTCTCAGCAAGTGCCTTTCATTTGCCTACTAGGTCTTGCCCTAACGCCCGAAGATTGAGGCAGTGGCCTTGAGCTTCATTCCACTCACTCCAGGAGTCGCCTGATGGTACACATTGGATCACATGGTAAAGATTAAAAATGACATCATACCAGGGTAGCCAGTCTTGAAGCTTTTCACAAAATCGTAGAGGCGGTCAGGGGCCCCCGGCCAACTCGAAGCGACCAAAGGCACTTTACGTGCTCCCAGCTGAGTCATTTCACGCTGTTCCTTGAGGGGCTGAAGGGTTCCCTTGATGACAGAGATGGCAGGCATTGCAAGAAGATATCCGGCCACCCATATGGACGTGGGGAGCGTGAGTATTGCGTACTGGTGCACCAGCAGGATCAGAAGTGGCGGGAAGGCCCATAGGTGTACGGTTTGCGCAAGATAGAGAGGGCCAGGAGGCCAGCTGAAAGACATGGTTGTAATAGATAGATGCTCTGGTAGGCTCCAGTCCATTCTAGTGGATTATTTAAATGCCGTCTGGGAGCTTACCCATTGGCGGTGCGAGGGACTCTAGCTCTTAGATCCCAGTGCAGGGTGGTCCCCATAATGTTCCTTAACCTGAGCCTCAGTAACGTGCACTATTAGAGAGTCCTGGTGGTACCGGTAATCCCTGGCCGCAGGCGGCCAAGGATGCTTCAGCGGGCCTCGGGCATGGCTCTCATAATTTATGCCGCATAATTCCATATCCAGCCTCATCTGAGCTGCAGAGTTGCATATTCACCAGACTCCTATCCTGTGAGGGACCCAGCTATTATGCATTAAACATTACATAAGCGTTGTGGCTCAAACGCTTGTTGCCACGTTCAAGCCCCACCGCTCTACCTGCCATGACCAGGCTTCTTGCACGACTGTGGCAATCGATACGCAAGCAGGCAGGTTGTCTTTTCACTCCCTTTCTATGCATTCACTTAGACGTGCAGTTCTCTCAGCGTCGTTTAGTAGGAAGGGATCTCGAAGGTTTTTATTTTAGCTGCTAGACGCCAGCTAACAGTAATGGAAACACAATGTGCATAGGGAATGTATTCTATGAATCCACTGCAGAAGGCGTTGGTTAGTTTTACAAACCATTGTTCAGTCTACACGTGACCTTTAACATCTGTCTCGAAGACTCTCAGAAACCACGACGGACGGTCGAAGTCAGTAAGGATTTGATAATTGCCTAGCACGCACTTCAGCTAACGGACTGTCAAGTACAAAGGGGGTGGTGATCTTTGGGACACTGCTACAGGGATATCACATTTACCAGGTTATATGGACATCAACAAGCAGATACTATCGCGTTCTAACGCATTGCTTCCGTACATCAGTGCAATGGTCTGCCTGGCTTGCTCACACCCGGGCTAATGCCCCAACCCTAGATGTAGGTATTCCCGCTTCAGGATCTGGTGCCAGACAGCGCCATCGACCATCTCTTTAGGAACTCAAGAGTGACCGGGCACGACAAGAAAGGGTGGCTTTTAACGTCGCGCGGCTGAAAGAAAAAGGAAAGCTGCGGCGGCCTCAGGTTCCAACCGCTATGCTAGGGTCGGAATCAAATTCTCATATTGGAGAGTCGCCAGAGTCCACCTCTCACCATGCACCTCCATCGAAACCTATTGGTCCCACACCTGAACCTCAACCCTGGACCCCACATATAGCTAGAAGGCGTTAACGATGGTTTTGAGATTCAATTGTCGGACACGGTTTAAAACTGTTGAGAGAAAAGTATGAATCCTGTTCAATTTTGTGTTTCTCAACAATTTTTCGTCGGCCGCACGGGCATGATCCGCAGGCTTGGGTTAGAGAAAACAGAGACAATAGAATACTGCATCATACACGTCGAAGTACTGTCTCTAATTTTGGCTATATGTCACTTGGTGGATGATAAACCTCATCATCAGCGTTGTCACCGACCCGTCAAAACGCAAATGACTAACCCGAGTTAAAATAGGTTGGTCGGTTAGTCATTTCAAACATTGAAATCTGGCGGGTCAGTATAGAGTCAGTGTAGTAGCGTGGGTAATGCTTAATCTGATAACTTGTAGATCGTTTTTTTGGTAGCAAACAGGCACCCTTCCAGGCGAATGGGGTCAGTAGAGTCAGTTGGGGAGGTATTGGAGAGGTAATGCTTAAATTGCCAACTCGTAGATTTTGGCAACTTGTAGATCATTTTGGCAGCAACATGCACCCTTCCAGGCAAATGGTTTTTTTTCGCTCCTCTTACAAGTCTGCCACCACCCATGCGTCCTCAGTCTTGGCATTGGGACCATTTCTATAAGGGCGAACGTGCCAATTCCTCCCACTTCAAGCAGATGGAAGCTGATGC
This sequence comes from Cantharellus purpuraceus, assembly GCA_025174535.1. Lineage (NCBI taxonomy): Eukaryota > Fungi > Basidiomycota > Agaricomycetes > Cantharellales > Hydnaceae > Cantharellus > Cantharellus purpuraceus. The sequence continues at coordinate 1,741,986 of JALBUN010000003.1, read as the reverse complement.
TGATGTTGATTCAGATGGCGAGGATGACGAGTTTGAAAACCAAGCCGCCAAACCAGCCGCTCCATCAGCACCTAGTCGACAAGTAGTATGCTTTTACGATGTGCTCACGATAGGCTAGATCCAACCGACTAGACTACATCACTGTCAATATTATCCATTAAATTTTTTTCTAGTGGTTTGGACACTTTGACCCGTCCAACCTGGGCCGGACATGGTCATTTCAATTTTGATATCACCGTCTCCGACCCAAATGCTAATAACCTGGGTCGGTAACAACACTGCTCATCATGATATCAGTGCTCTAGCACGACTTCGCACCTAGACATGCCACGTCGTATGTGTATTGCGTCGCCCTCATCTATCCATCTCCTTCGAACAAAACTCATGTACGAATACCGCTAGTGAACAGACCACATTGCTCATCATTATCGCTGCACAAGGATTTGTTGAATAGGCATGCGTTTCGCGGGAGCTATAGACAGCACTTGCAATTGGGGTAAAAGACGAGCAAAAATTTTTTCCGCAAGAAACTGCTTTTGGATATGGATTCGGTGGGTCAAAATGAGCCTAATATATACCCAAGTTTTCCAGGTGGGCCTAGAGATTTTTGTCGTGTTTGCTTGTCCGCAACTGTACGAGTCGGTACAGTCGTCCAATGCTTTTCTTACAATAATTTGACCTGCTGCTGATTATAACTCTTTGAGCGATGAACCACTTCTCAGATCGAATTTGAATAGCAGAACGGGGTTGTATACGATGCACATCACCTAGTAGAATAATACTATAATACTCAGCATGACAATGTTCAGGTCGTACCGCAGCATGACGACTACGATTTACGATACAGAAAATCCTGCTCAATTCTTACTTTTTCTCCGAGAACTAAGGATTCGGTGGCCGATAGCTAGAAGCATGCCGATCGAGTTTTTTAGAGGCAATAAAAAATCGTAGAATTGAGTAAGGCTATTATCTACACCGAGCCAACGGTCGTTTTTATACTTGAGTAATAGGTCTATCATGCTTGTATCACCGCGGCGCGGGAAGTCCGCTTGATGGGGCGCCAATTTCTGTGAGCCGGGTCAATGAATCCAGCTTCCCCTTGTACTCGGGAAGGTAAAAGGCTCCGGTATAGGGACATTGCACCGACGGTGAACCTTTGTATATTGGCGTGAATGTCACACCGCAGATTTCAAATTCGGTGAACTCGTCATAGGATATTTCGAGGGCATTCCGAGGGTTGCGTTCTCCAGCCGCGAGTACCTGTCGAGCCTGAAGCAGACAATAGTCAGCGTGAATCTGATGGTGATTAGAGAAGAAAGGCTTACATTGGCAACAACCTTGGCATCAGGTTGCAGATCCAACAGTCTTCTTGCAAGCTTAGCGGCAGTGGCATGGTTATTTGCTTTCGAGAAAATCCGCATGGCACTCCGCAGAGCAATCTGCAGATGCTGAGGTTGTAATTTGCAGTGGGTGAAGTACACAGCGAGCTCGAGGTTCCGTTGAACATTATCAGGTTCGTCCTGAGCCACCCTGCGTCGCTCAAGCTCGATTAAGACGCCGAGCAAATATTCCTTCGCTGATGTCACGAGATTACGCCACTGCAGAACGCCGGCTTGATGAATAAAATGTGGACACAAGGCTCTCAAATGACGTACCTCTTTTGCATCCTCGTCCGTCGTGACGACAACGAGAAGGAGGGTCTGTAAGATGGTGCGGAGAGCCGCTTCTGCATCCGATAGTTTGGCCATTGCTAGCGCACGACTTGCTTCACGCAAGTCGGCTTTGATGGAGGAGATGGGGCGAACAGCAACTGGCACAACACGGGTGGCAGACGATTCCTCGATGTTTCGCCGAATATGTAGCTGCAATGGCGGAAGGGATGCATTGGGCGATAGGTATGCGTGCGACGCGCGGTAAATCGACAGAAAGAGAGGCTTCAAAGCCTCGAAAGCAACAACGCCATGTTGTCGATTGAGCAACTGGAGATTGCGCTTGTTAGATGAAATAACGGATACAAAAAAAAACACACCTGCATAGCAGTCTCAAATGAACCAGCGGCCACATGATCGGGTGCGAAAGGCGAGTTCCGAACCCAGAGCTCCGTCTCACTTACTCCAGGTGTTGCACCTGCCCCAGCCCCCCCATCGGCATCTTCCACCACTTCTTCTCCAATCTCAGCATGGGCCACGATGTCCTCGGTGTCAACGTCCCAACCAGTCGCATCTTCAACTTCATCATCTTCCACCACACCATCGTCGCCTCCCATCCAGTCATCGGCACCCGATGCACCAGGACCGCCATCGATGCCGTTTACATACGGAGTCTCCCCCGACTCTTCAATGTGTCCGTTGACAAGCGCTTTCTCGAAGAAGTTCTCGCCCGCTGATAATGAAGGCCAGACAATTTGGGGAGTCGCGGTCACAATCGGCGGAGGTTTTAACGTTGAAGGACCAAATGTTGGCACATCTTCTATGTCAACTTCAGTCAGACCTGCCTCTTCAAGAATCTCCTGTGCGAGATCGGTGAATCCGTTCGTTTTAGCGGTAAGATATGCCAATGGATCTAAAAATAAGAGCATGGCATGTGAGAATCGACACAAGTTTGAAGAATGCGAACTTACGAAGCCCTACATCTCGTAAGACGTTTATCCGACCCTCGACATCTCCAGCATACAGCGCATTATGGAACCGTGACATTTGATCTCCTCTTGATTCAGCAATCTTTTGCATCTTAGCAAGTTTGTCTGTGCTACCGGTGGCAAGGTATAAAAATGACAAGCGATCAAAGCTCTTGATCTGTTGATATGCCTTTTCAACAATCTATGCATAGTTTCAACGTGAGAAGCGGTGAAGTGAGAAGTCAACATTTCACGCACTTTGTGATTGCCTTGCTTGAGGGCCTGCTGCGCTAAACGGTTCCAACACTCTGGTCTGTCAATGGCACGAGCCGTCTCAAGGGCGACATCCAGGTTCCCACATTCAACAGCTAGGTCAAATCGAGTAGTTTTATCCTGGACAAAATGAAGCGCAATCTGTCGCCTTGAGATGAGTATGACACGCAACCTCTTCCAAGTGGTAATTGAAAGCCCACCTCCGGGAAACCTTTCTTTTGTAGGTATGCAATGATGCCTTGACCAACCAAGTTCGAAGTGCGGATGATATGCAACACCTCATCATAATTGTTGCGGGTGAGGGCAAGCTTGAAGCGATACTCAGTTGGATCTATCGAGATCGTGCGAGGGCGAGCGCTACGGTCTAAACAATGAAGAGTCTTTCCCTTGACCCGTGTAAGATAAACTGGCTGATCAAGCGTTCGAATAATGCCATTATCTCTATACTCTTATGTGAGTTATAAAACATAAGAAAGGAGGAGCCACTAACCCTTGAGGAAGAGTATACTTGATATGGTTGAGAGTAGAGTAGAGGAATACACCACTATCATCCCACGCGCCAGACTTTATGCGAATAGTCTCATGAATGAGACTGCTCTGACCTAAAGTCTTGTTCGCGATGGTAATGGCTGTTGGATATAATTAACAACATCTCAAAATAGGATACAATGAAGACCAACTATGTTTGCTCAACAACGCGACGAGCATGCCATCTGTGCTCCATACCACGTACTTCACAGGAGGAGTCGCGATTTCGGCAAGTACTTTTTGCTGCTGTATGTCGTACAATAGGACTGCAGTAGGCGAACTCAGCAAAAGGCTTGCCGTGCCGCCGTAGAAAATGTCGTTAGTTTGCACCGGCGGTTTCACGGTTTTCGTAATTGAATTTGACAAGTCCCGGATTTCAATCATCTGGCGCTTGCTTGTCAGAAGCATCTCACTAAGGATCAACAAGGAGTATGCACCTGAGATGTTTTATTGAGCACGGCAAAGCGATTGCGTGCAACGAAGATGGCACTTGAGGCAGAGCCTCGCTTCCCGTCGCTAGTCGAATCACGCAACTCTCCGCCAACGTCCTTGGGAAGCGCAACAAGCTCGTAGATGCCATTATCAGCGTTCGATGTAGTGATCACGGATCGTTCGGCGGGATTATAACTGAGCGTCCGTGGCTGAAGATACTGGTTACCGAGCTTCCGTACACTGAGGACTCCCACATCTGCACCAGTGTTAAGATCATGTTGTCGGACGTATTTGTCCCGAATATAATACAGATTGTCGAGGTGGAGTGTGAATGCAGGGCGTTCGCGCTCAAGTTTAAATACGATGAGACCATTGTCATGACCTGCAACAAAATGAACTGGCATACTCGGTTTGTAGCAGATTTACGCACCTGCTGCAAACAAATTGAGTTCAGGATGACATGCCAAGAACCAGAACCGATCATGCTCCCGCCGGAAAGTCTGGAGCGCAGTACGCTTGGCCATGTCCCAAACACGGATAGTCTTGTCCTCTCCGACGGATAGAATCAGTTCATGTCGAGGATGGAAAAGCGCACCCGATACGTTATTAAAATGTCCTCGACACGTATCGACCTCCCACGCTTTGGTTTCACTCATTCTCCAAAGTTTGATCTGCCTGTCGTCGGCGGCAGAGACAATGAGGGGAAGAGTCGGGTGAAAGGCCGCAAAGTTGACGCCACGGTCATGCCCCTCAAGGACATACTTCACAGTTGAAAACGTATCAAATGTGTCAAATGTCCCAGGCTGGGTATTGGGAGTACTTCTGCGTAATCCAGAGACATCCCAAACTCGGACAGTTTGGTCCATTGAGGCAGAAACTACAAGGTCTTCCTTGGGGTGAAATTGGGCAGACATGATGTAATGAGAGTGGCCAGTCAGGATTGCAATACAGTTGCGGGATGTGCTATTCCAAATCCGAATTGTCTGGTCGTCTGATGCAGATAACTTGACAGAACAAGCTCAACCATCCGCATAGAACATAACAAAACACCGCTTACAATCCAAGGCATTTCATGGTGAAACTGCACAGTTCGAACATAGTCAAGGTGACCATGTAAGGTAAAAAGACAACGACGACTTTGAGGGCGTATATCTGTAACCGCAAGGATTCAGAGAAATTAAACTGTGAAGAACGACACCTACCCCAGACTTTAACCTTATAATCGTCACCTCCCGTAACAAGCAATGGCCGACTGGGGTGAATGGCTACACCTCTAACGGGGCCTACAATTGGTTGTGATACACATACTACCATGTCAAATCCATTGATTTACCATCATGTTCGTCAAATCTATCAACAAGAGTCCCCATCTGATAATTCCATAGCTGGACGCTACCATTATGCAATGATGCGGCAAGTAAGGGCCGTGTGGGATGGAAGGCGAGGCCTGCAGCAGACGTGTCAGCCTCGACAAAGGGTTGGCGAGAGAAATGACTGACCTTTGACCCTATTGCTTTTCGATTCAAATTTGGTGAGCAAATTCATGCGCGCGTGGGAAGCAGGTAAAGTTGGGCCAGAGGGAAAGTGGCGTTGGGTAGAAGGTTCTTAAAATTGACTATAAAGAGAACCCGAGTTGGTGTATAGTCAGAATCACAACGATCCTGCGCAGATAGGAATCGTTGAACACAACGAGCAGGACACTGTTGATACGTGGAGGGAGAACGCCTATGTATTGTAGTGGGCTACTGTTTGGTCTTGTCTAGCACTCCCTGTCAGACTACCATGACTTCGAGCCAAGCTCCCACACCCCTCAATTCCCCTCAGCAAACATCTTCTACCCAAGATGAAAAGAAAAAAAGCATTGAGGAAGGCTTAAGAACGCCCTTCAAGTCCTTGGACGTTCAGAGTGTTACGCTGGCTTATGACACTGAATTTACCCGATTGTCGCAGTATGAAGCTGGTATGTTCAGCATCACTGCAATCTCGTGCACGAAATAGAAACGATAATGCACAATGTCCAATACATGCTCTCCGAATATGCTACCATTCTGAATCGCGAGACTATGCCAATGTCTGAACCTTTACCACTTCTTTGCAGAGTTCAATGATATGTTGTTGTCTGCTATGCTCGAAGTGCGCGCATGGGCATTGGCACGACCTGTTTCAGAACAAGACGCCACTGGAGACGCTCTTGTAGACCGCATGGAACAAGTCAAAAGGACGGAAGAAGAACAAGGCAGGTTCCCCTTCTTTGGTAGGCAACGGAATCGCCGACTACAACTCATCCAAGCCTCTCTGCTTCGCTTTATTTTATTGTTCTTGTTTCGCGTCATCACTCATGAACTCCTCCGCTTTTTGTTTGCACGCAGAACAAACTCGGTTACGGCTGTTGAACTTCATCAGCTCCATCAAATCTGCCTTGGAAGCTCTCACGACTATTATTTGATTCTCTTCCACCTAAGCGACACGTCAGGGCTTCGGTGTAACCCTTTGTCGTTTGAAGACTGTCTATCACTCCATTTAGGTATTGCACACTTGTCCGTAGTGTCTAGCGGTAAAAAAGGACTTTTAATTGCCACAACATATATTAGAAGTTGTAAAGGCATTGTTCTTAGTGAGTAGCCATAGGCACTCGACCTTTGATATGTCAATATGGCATCCCGGCATTGCTTGGAAGACCTAAAGTGGAATACTTGGAGTATCTCTTACAAACCATTGTCGGTGTCCTCGGTCAACATATATCATCAGCTGCACGATGAGCTTCGTGCACGAACTACTGCAAGAATGCTTTATACTTCCAGAATCGTGTCTTTGCGCCAGGGGTTTGTTGGATCGCCAAATATGCCCTTCAGACTCCTGTGACAGTGTACAACTATCATTTCATTGAAGAGTCGCTTACCTGGCTTTGTACCCTTGGGTAGCACGAGCCTTCACAAGGTAGATCAGTGGTGATAATACACCATCTTCGACGTCATCTTCCCTTGCAGCCAGTCGCTTACCAGTCCTACAAGGCTACAACACTCATATGCCCTCTAGGAGAATGAGATATTGCAGAACTAGAATTAGCGGAACAATTTCCAGCCATCCTCAAAGTAAGATTTGAGAAGAATAGCAAGTGACCATCAGCATCAGCATTTGCGGCGTTCAAAATATGTAAAACGCGAAGCGGAGTCATTTGTGTACTCGGAGCAACTAATAGAGCAAGTTGAAACAAGTGAGGCTTGGGGTCAAAAACTTCTCCTTATCTGACATTGTGAAAACGGCAGTCACTCTCCTACGGGTCTGAGTAGTTGTGGGAGTTGTGAGAGATCCGTCTGTGACCCACTGGTAGGTCGTTACACTCCCTCCCTATTCTCACCGGTGTACGCTTCGGCAAAATCGCTGCTTTAGAAGGGGTGATCCCTGAACATGTCTTCTATGGTGATCACGTGCGAGCTGGCCCCCGTCATCACAATGTCCTTCAGAGAAGGGACTATTACCATACCGAACATAATGACTAAGATCCCTACTCATCGTCAGTGTGCACGGTGGTCAACGGCAGCTGACATGAGCCTTGTGTGTGGGATGCGTGGAAACTGTGCCCCGCCGTGTCTGCCTATGCTGCACCGAAAGACCTAGAAGTGGGGGTCCCTTCCGTGTTCTTCTTGGTATCCGTGAGAGCATTCTCGAGCCCACGGATGCGCTTATCCTGCTCCTTAATGGTCTGCCGGCGTTTTAGATCTGCGAGCTTGTCGAATAATCGGATACTCACCTGATGCGTTTCTGGTTATTATTGATAACGTCCTGCAAGTTCTCATGGAAGAGTGGTCGCGAGAAGAAGGCGGAGGACTACCGTCAAAGGCGTATGTCTGTTGGTGATAAAACATCGGTTGTATGGCATGTACGTAAACCTTGTTCAACCAGGATTTGTTTCAGTGACGAATCTCACCTTGGAGAGATAACTGCTGTCAGACTGTTACTGTGAGAAGCAGGATAAGCGCATCCGTGAGCTCGAGAATGCCCTCACGGAGGCTAGGACGAACACTGCAGGTGCTTCCAGTTCTCGGTCTTCCGGTGCTAGGCCATCCGCATCAGCACTTTAGCGCTCAAAACCTTTCCACCAGTTCGCAGTTTCGCTGCATCTCAGTATGTCTCCGCGTGGATCGGTCCCGACATGAGACATAATAGCAAATCGATATCTCATATCAAATCTCATGGTTCAGAGAAGGTGGAAGGGAACAATGGCAAACGCGTCGCAAACCAGAAAAATACAATATCTAGGTAACTAACGACGCGTGACGGGTTTCCATCAGGTTATAATGACCCATCTACAGCTTAAGAATCACAAAGGCGACTCTCACAAGACGATTGTCTTCATACCAACATGCTTCGACACCCTTATACCTACACCTTGTGCGCACCCGAATGTCCAGTAATATATAATTCGACCACAGAGACCTGGCTGCGACCAGAACCATGTTCCCCGCGAATATACGCAAGAAAGCCCTCTGCGTGGGGATCGCATATGACAATCAACGCGGACCCCTTGGCAATCCCCCCGATTTTACGTTGGTAGGGTCACACAACGATGTGTCAAAGATCGTTAACTTGCTCACAGGTTCGTCCTGCTAGCTGCTATGTTGATGCTCTCTTTTCGCTCAATTTATTAAAGCTTATTATGACTACAAGGACGTCACCATTTTGCTTGACGCAGAAGGTTACACGAGACCCACCAGAGCGAACATAGTGCGTCTGACTTGGGTCGAATAATGCAGCACACTTGTTGACATAATCCTAGCTGTCTGCCATGAATGCTCTGATTGATGATGCAAGACCTGGTGATAATTTGTTTTTCTTTTGTAAGTAACCGGCTATATCTATGTTACAATGAACCTAGTGATGGAGCATCATTAATGGCCAGATGCTGGACATGGCGATCAGATTACCAACCTCAATGGTACAGAAGACGATGGCTTGGATGAAAGTAAGTTGTTTCCCCGTGTGGTCTCTCCCTGAAATGGAACAGATGGGATATAGTTATTTTGCCAATAGACTGGCAGCTTGACGAATATCGACGTGAAGATGATCGCGACCGGTACAGTAATATAATCACGGACGATGTGCGTAATAATGGCGTCAAATGATGTGCACCAGGTCATATCGACTCATGAACTTCTCAGGAGATGAATGAAATTCTTGTTCAACGGTTGCCCCCCAGTTGCCGATTGACTGTACGAATGAGTGCACCGCTCCATCGAAGGCATTTATGGTGGCTGACGGTTTGAAAGGCTCTATTTGATACCTGCCATTCGGGAACCATCCTGGATCTTCCATATACGCGCTTTTGCGGTCCCCCGTTTCTTCCGAATGCATTTGAAGGGCACATTATCTCGACAGTTAGAACAGCAAGCCCACTATCAGCTGCTCAAATGGATGTCGATTCTGAAGATGGCGTCTCCTTACTTCCATATTCTCGTCCTCAAAGTTTCTCCAGCGTCCTTGATCCCGATCAGATAGGGAGGGGCCCATTAGGTATCACCCTTTATCTTGTACATCCTTTCAAACCAGCAGCTCAAGCTCGGAACAGCATCAGACTTTGCGGCAAATTCTCGACGACCATGTAGAGGTATCGGCTGGAGGCATGGCTCTTGGATAGTACGTGGTGAGACCTTTGATCATGAAGTGCATGATCAAGCTCCCTTGAAAGATGTTGTGAGTGGGGGGCCGAATATTGCTAAAAGGAACCTCAATCAAATCAACTATGCTATCAAGGTCTCCTGGTCTGCATGCGCTGATGGACAAAATGGGTTTGAAACGTATTCAATCGAGAAGGGCGAATATGTTTACGGCGGCGTGATGGTGGAGGTTAGTAAGCCGCTAACTTTCCTTATCCCAAACGTAACCTAATTCTTCCATCGGTAGGCATTCGTAACGACTCTGAGTACGTATTTCCATTCCGTATGGGTTGAGGATTCCAAGTTCACTGTATAACAGAAAAAAATCCCTATCGAACCTACAGAGAAATCCTTCAATGCCTTGGGTAAGTGCTCCGCCAACTCCTGTATATGGTATTACTTACTTCGTGATAGCAATGACATTAAGCTTAGTTGCCACAGGGTAAACAGTTCTCTCCCACCAAACGACTGGGTTATTCAGGAGCCACAGGTATGTTTTCACTGGCCTAGTCATGTGTTAATGGGATTTTTTAAAAACATCTCAAAAGCTTGGGAGTCATCAAAAGCCCGTGAGTCCACGTTTTAATTGCATCACCTAGCACATACGTTGAACCGACTGGCCATCGTAGAATTTAGACCGACTCTTTGCACCATGATCACAGCCCCGCGCGACATTGCGTCATGCACCCATGCGCAACCATTCTTATTACGGCCATAAGAACGTGTATACCGGGGGCCTGCACCAGTCATAAAAATACAGTTACATTTATCATGCAACCAAAAGGGACAATAAGAACAAAGTGACCATGCATGACCAAAAGTATGATACCAAGTCAGTGAGATTAAGCAACGAAACACATAGGATAGCCTCCCAACAAACTGTCCATACGCGATAGAAGACCCACGGAAAGATTATCCTGCACCCAGACTAGACTCGCTTCGATTGGAGGGTGTCCGCGAGTTGGGAAACGATGGCGGGTAGAGTTGGCCTTGGTCCCGCGTCATGCGTGCTTCACGCGCGTGAGCCTGACGCACGTACGCGTACTTGTGAAAGTGGTTCAGACTTTGAAGGAACTGAACGCCAATCTGCAGAATCACCTAAGTTTTGATAACAAACATTCAAACAAACGAGAAACGCACAGGATATGCACGAAGTGTGTTCAATAATTCAACGGCCAGTTCACGAATAGCCTCTTGTTGATGGAAGAGTCCAAAGCTGATAGGCATGAGGCCACCAGCATGAGATGGTAATAGCGATAAGAGCTATGCGGCGAAGGTAAGAATGATATCAGGTATACGCGAAGGCTATTTTACCTCGACGACCTGCTCGTACGTCTGCACAGAGTCCACCAAGGTCCGGAGGATCAGATCCACCTCAGCATCAGGCATGTTCTTAGCATGCCGCATTCGCCATAGCTGGTGCATGACATCAAACCCTTGTATTGCCCTGGTTTCCAAATGATGTTGAAAATCCTGAAACACGCGTCATTGATACGAATAAAGGTCAGCAATGAGGAACAAACCATCTTATAATACTCATAACTTTTTGTATGCCGCCAACCTTCTATGCGACTTGCATTAGCCAACAACTCCTTTCCACCGGACATCTCATCCATGAACGACAACCCGCCGCCTAACCTTCCCCCTGGTTCATTAGCATTGGGAAATTCGAACAACGAGCTGGGGTATCCAATACTCGTCGAACCCAAGAACTCCTCCTCATAACGCGCCGCGATCCTAAGGAACCGCATTGCATACTCGGTGAACCGCGTGCGCACCAGCGATTCCCCAAAATGATATGAGATCGCTGCCAAGATCTGCAGCACAGATGTCCCACGTTAAACTGCGACGCTACGGCAAAGAGAACGCGACATACATCTTCCATGAACAGGTTATCAGGATTATCAGATTTGGCAACAAAGTCTCTCCCTCCTGGGTCCTTGCCCTCCTTCTGACTAGGCGCCCGTCCTACAACATCCTCGTCATACCCTGACCCTTCGGATCTGACCGTGCCAGACCGCAGAACAATGGGCGGAGGTGTGGGGAACAGGGACGGTGGAGGAGGGGCCGACCCAATGTCTTTGTTAACGCTGATCTTGCGAGTCTCGATGTTACACAGTACATCCCAAATTGGCATGGTCTCGAAAATCGGATTAGTCACGCCCGCAATGAAGTCTGGGCTAGACGGAAGATGAGAACAAGGAAGCAGGCAGCGATGTATATGCATTAATGATCGTTACTTACACAGACTGGAGGGAGGCCTCATGAGCCAAGCTTGTGTAGGGGAATGCACGAGCAGTGAAGCCGCGCAGGACACAGCCGCAGCCAGAACCAAGCGCACATGCAGCGAGCACGTAGTTGGCCACTAGATGAGCTGGCTTACCATATCCCAAAAAGATGATCCGCTTTCCGGTGATAAGCGCGTTGAAGAGAAGGATGATAGGGTGCGTCAGAGAGCCATTGGTATGCAAATGCGAGTGAAGTGGACCTGACACAGTAGCCCCAGGAGCAGAGAATGTCCGAATGAGTTCTATTAACGAGTACTGCTACAGACGTTAGGCAGTCAAGGCCAAACGAACGCAAAGCACGTACGTCTCCAACTTCTTCGGGAAATGTAGAGAGCGGTAGCCGAATGTTTAACTTTGTTTTCTTGTATGTGATAGTCGTCTCGAAAAAATGCGTGTCTAGGGACGGTCCGATGCGGTGGGATGAAGGTGCGTGGGAATCTACGGACATGGTCGCGAAATGATGGACATAGGACCCATCATCCAATGATGCTCGCGCCCTCGGAGTATCTTGATGACCGTTTGCGCTCCCTTCCCCTACCCAGACAGCGCTGCTGCCCACGGACGCGTTAGACCCCTCAGCCGACCGGCTGGAGTTGTCGCTTTTCAAACTATCTGTCCGGGAGCGCGTAGAGAGGTTGATAGCTGATTGTGAATGCGAGGAGACCGATCCGTTCACCGTTCCGTCTTCTTCCGCAGGCACAGACTCCGTCATCCGAGCGATGAATTTTTCTGCAAAGACATCCTTCCGTTCTGACGCGCGCATGATGAGCCTTTCATTTCGCGAGAGGGTGGGTGCAAGCGAGATATCCATCGCATTGATAGCATCGTAGAGGCGCGTGATACAGTCATCCGAAGGGTCATTGAAGTATTCTTGAAGAGCTAACCACAGAACGGGCTGATAACCAAGATGATTAGAGGACTTGAGAGGCTACGTTGAGAAAGACAGGAACCTTGAATAACTGGATGAATGGATGTCGTGTGCATATCGCCAGAGCCTTGACTACAGCGCCTCTATATTGAAGGATAAGAAATGCGAGAGAGAGAAAAGAGAGAGAAACAAACAACTAGCCTTCGCAAGGTCTTGTCATGCTTTGTGCGCACCAGATTAAGCACATATAGCAGCTCCGTATCATCTTGGTCTGATTCGTTGCCGTTCACAGAGTCTGCATCTGCGATGACGGGTTCCACGATGCTATCGGGCGTTTGATTAAGCATGAATATCGTCCAATCCTCCTGCTGGCTATGCACACCGTCGGGAATCATGAGTTCAGCGACCAGCCTAGCACCAGATGAGCTGTATACTGCAAAGGCTAGACCAAGGGCACTCACTGATCGTTTGCGACGCCCAAGGGCTGCGGAAACTGGCGTGTCAGGTTCGCGCCGGAATCAATGTCAAACTCTGCGAGGAGGACAAAGGACACATGTCGTGCAGAGCGGCGCCCAACCATTGGTCGAGCCGTTGCCAACTGTTCGCGACTCGTCAGAATACACCCGTCGACTGCGCGAAATAGCCCGTGCACTGTCCAAAGGCAATGATGAGGGTTGGTGCTGTTTGCACAAAATAAGCTCGGGTAGTTGGTCCCAGGACGTCCAGTACGTCCCAGCTTTTGGTTATGTACTCGTTTACGTAATCATTCCAAGACGCGTCAGCTTTGCCCACTTTCAACCTCTTCCACTTGACCGAATAGGATGCCAAAGTCGAATGTGAAGGACGTGGAGATGAAGGATGTGGAGTCTAGCGCAGATAACAAGACGGGGTCGACGAGTCCAAAGCCGCAGCCGCAGCCGCCGTCACCGGTCGAAGAGATCAAGTCAAATATCACTCTCATAGAGCGTGCCGTGTCGACTCTTGAGCCACGGTTTACGCATAGGGTCCTTAGAAGCTTGACACATTTGCGACGACGGATGGATGACAAGGTGCTGCGCGAAGCTATCGCGGACGTCTACGTGAAAGGTGCGATTGTTACACCTCGTCTTTTCTCGTGCGACACACTCACGACCGTTTGCAGATGCCGCCAAAAGGCGAACATTGCTCTCGTGGATATCAACCTCTTCGTCAGCAGCAGCAGAGACGGCATCCATGGACATTGACTCGTCTGGAACGCGCGGGCACACGTCGACAAAGTCACAAGCTGAACCTCTACCGGAATCTGAAATTTATCTTAGACTTCTCGTAATTTACCATCTCCTTGACAAGGCATCTGGCTTACCCAGACAACGGGCCGGCGACTCGAGGGTCAGGAAGCCTGCGGACAACGCAAAGGAGCTCTACGCCAGGAGCATTTCGCTGGCACACGAAACCGTAGAAAGAATGCAGTCGTTCAATAGACGTAGCTTGGATCCCATGGCTGCCAAGGTCTGGAGTGCGGCGGGACGCGCGTACGAGCTGGGGGGCGACTTGAGCGAATTGCGACCGTACGTGTGAACTTTTCGCACTCGTGTATTACTTTTGACATGTGTTGCATCAGTCTTTTGCTCAATGCCCAGCGAACAGCTTCATTGCGTCACGACACTGAAACCCTTGCGACGCTCATCAACCTAATCCTCCGCTCATACCTCCTCACGTCTTCCTACACTGCTGCATCGACGTTCCTCTCCAAAATCGTGTATCCCGATTCCTCGGTTTCCTCTGCAACTGCCACTTCCGGTACCTCGCCATCTGCCAACACCACAAACTCGAATGGCACGTCCTCGTCATTGAATCAACTGCTCTCTGGTTCGACGTCTTCACCTGCTCAGCTGGCCAGGTATTTGTACTACGTGGGCCGCATTCGTGCTATTGAGCTGTCGTATACGCTTGCGCATAACCATCTTCTCCAAGCCGTCAGGCGTGCTCCTAGGGCGGAGCAAGCACCTGGATTCTGGCAAGAGGTGAGCAGACCGTGCACCGGTCGGCAGTCCTCATTATGAATCCTTGTTACAAAGGCGCACAAGTGGCTTGTGGTGGTGGAGCTGCTTATGGGAGATATTCCCGAACGTGGCACCTTCCGTCAGCCAGTCCTGAGGAAGGCTCTTGAAGGTTACTTTGAAATTGTCAAAGGTGATGAGCGCATGTTTTTGTTACAGGAGGCTATGGCTGAACGACTGGCCACGTCTAGCCGTTCGCACGGGTTCCCTTTCTCAGTTCCAAACGACGCTGTCAACGTACAGCGCCACGTTTGCGGCCGACAAGACCTACACGCTCATCCTCCGTCTGCGTCAGAATGTGATCAAGACGGGTAAGCGCAGAGCTCGGTTGCACGCGTGTTGCTGAGGTGTTTTGGGACAGGCATCCGCCGGCTGTCGCTTTCATATTCGCGGATATCACTGCGTGAGATTTGTGTCAAGTTGCATCTTGATTCGGAAGAGGATGCCGAGTATATTGTGGGCAAGGCTATTCGGGACGGTGTCATTGAGGGACGGTGCGTGTTGCCTCCCGTAAACATGGCGCGATATTGACGTGTTCGTGTCGTGGCTTTGACAGGGTTGTGCATGAGCGAGGGTGGATGGAGTGTGGATCTGGGAACAAGGGTGCGTATGGAGCCGAGGCTAGCGAGGCGTTTAATCGCAGGATCGGGTTTTGCCTCGGGCTGCATAATGAGAGTGTCAAGGTGAGGTGGTGTTGGTTACTCCGCAGATATCATGATCATCTGATCGGGGATTCTCAGGCGATGCGGTATCCGCTTAATGCGCACCGGAAAGAGCTGGCTGCGGCGGAGGGTGCGAGGGAGAGAGAGAAGGAGCTTGCGAAGGAGATTCAGGAGGGGGATATGGACGAGGATGAGGATCCGCTTGGCGGGTCAGAGTTTTGAGCAGAGGAGGGGGTGTTTGGTTGGATCTCTCACTGCTAAAGAGCAAGGCACGGTCGTTGTGTGTATGAGATCAGACAGGGGTTTGGGTGGAGCCGGAGCAGGGTCTTTTGAGCATGCAGCACGGTGATGCGTGAATATATAAGGACAACACGAGGTATGGTGGAGCACACCGTCTTCGGTTGTTGCCATGGAAGGACCATTCGACCATATACGAAAGAGAATACACAACACATACGACACGTACGTATGTAACGTACACTTGGGGTTTTTTTCCCTTTCGTATAGTGTCTTTTTATGCCCAAAGCTCAGGCGTGTGTGGTAAAATAAAGGAAATTCCGGTATAAGAGAAAGAGAGAGAGGGTTTGATATGATATCACCCCCCAAATAGGTGGCAACAATGTGTGTGTCCTTTGGGGAGTGAGTGAGGGAGAGTATAGTGTATGCGGGTGAAATGAAGATGGACGGGGGGAGGAGTTAGTACACGCCAAAGCGTCTAGGGGGAAAGGGAAGGCAGCGCAAGTACGAACAAAAAAAAAAAAAACAAAAAGTCCCCCTTCCAGAATGAGCGAGCGGGCGGGCTCCCCCCTCGTCGTCGTGGTGTACGATGTTTTTTTTACCTCCGGACACTGTTATAGCTAGGCGGCAGCTCAATCGTCTCCGTCTCCTCGTTCTGTCCCGACCCCCCCGCCTCGGGGAGACCTCCCCCATCCTCGTGCAGCACAAAGTTGACCGGCCGCAGCTGCGGCATCCCCGCAGGACTCTTCCGACTCGACCCCGGACCATAGCTCGTGCTCCGCCCCGTCCCCGTCCCCGCTCCCGCACCCGCGCCCGCGCCCGCACCCGCCGCCAGCAGATGCCCCGACCCCGCCCCGCTCGCCGCACCCCCATACACACTCTCGCTCTGGTCCGTCGTCGACAACGCGCTATACCTCCGCCCCACATCCGACATACTCGGCCGCTCCATCCCGCTCTCCTCCGCCTCCCCATGCGAGCGCGACGACGGCGGCACAATAAACGGCTCGGGCTGGTAAAACTCTGGCGGCTGCTCCGGGTCGCGCGGCGGGCCCCCGTCCGGGAGCAGGTCCACCCCGTGCGCAACGGGATGCCGCCGCCGTCGACGCCTGCGGGAAAAGAACAGCGCCAGCAGCGCGCCCACCGCACACGCCGTGATCCCACCCACGACGCCCCCCGCAATGGCGCCCGCATTCGTCGACTTGCCCCCGCCCCCGCCCCCGCCGCTCCCGCCGTTATTGTCGTTGCCCCCGCCCCCGCCTTTGCCGCCTTTGCCCGAGGTGTCGGTCTGCACCGCCCCGGCAGGCGTGCCGGCAGTCGAGCTGGGCGACTGGCTGTCTAGACAGGTCGAGTTCCCCGTGGGGCTGTTGCCGATGGCGGTATTGACGCTGCCGCCGGTGCCAGGCCCGCGCGCGTCCCCGGCGACGAGGAGAACGGTCGTCCCCGCGCGGACGTTGGGCGACCACGAGAAGCCGGTGACGCTGCCTGGCAACGACCCCGCGCTGGCGGTGCTGATTTTGGACGACTGGCCGCCGGGTATGACGAGCAGAATGGTGACGGTGCTACATGTTAGAATGAGAAACGGGGAGGAGTTTGTGTGTGGTGGTGTGCACGCACCCTTGAGCGGCGTTGTCCCAGGCAAGGGTTGTCGGCTGACACTGGTTGACGGCGTTGTCGGGGAGGATCTGGAAGGAAAATCCGGGAGAGGGGCTGGTGGAGAGACAGGAGGTGTTGCTCGAGGAGCCGACCGTCGTTGGTACGCTGGTGCCTCCCGTGCCGACCCCGCTGCTGTCACTGAGCTGCAAAAGGGCACCCCTCTCAGCGCCGCAAAAAAGCGACGACGACGACAGACACGCACCATGACGACAAAGTTTGAGCTGGCGGGATAGGGAAGGAGAAAGCTGCCCGAAGAGTCGGAAAACTGATGCGCAAAGACGATGCGCTGCTCCGTGGCGCCAGGCGGGGGGCCAAAGGGGACGACGAGCGCGGTATAGGGGGGGCTTCCGCTGCCCCCCGTGATCTGCAGCGACAGCGGGCCACACTGCGTGGGTGCTGCCGTGATGTCGAACGAGTAGCCTACTACAACAAGAGGAAAAAGAGACAGGAGCGACAGGACAGAAAAGACCGTCGAGGCCATGATAGACGAACGTCGAAGAATGGGGGGGGGAGGGAACCGTCGCTTCGGTCGTTCGCTCGTCGTCGTCGTCGTCGTCGTCGTCGTGTGGAGCGGTGAGAGATTAGGGTAATAATGGAGAGCGAAGCCTGGCGTCTCCGGCCCCACTCGGTCACCCCGAATGACTAATCCTTAGACGCCCGGTTGGGCTGATCTGATTTCAACTGCAAGTATAACCATCATAGGTTCGCTGTGCCATGTCAACCATCAGAGGACTACGCTACGGGCTCGCACACACTGATCTTCAACGGGCAGGACATCAATTGGCAGTGGCAGTCACTCGGGCTGTCATTCGGTGATAGTCTGCGCCAAATCCCCATCGATATCTTCTCACATTGGCCCATCGCGACGAAACAAGCTCCAATGGCAAGGCAGAGACGGCGACACCTGAGCTGCGTCCGTTGCGCGAAGCCTACTGATCAGTGTTGCAGAGATACCTGACGGGACCGGCAAGCCTTCACTCTAAGCTCCACGCTCCGTATGAAACCTCTTTATCAAGCACGCTCAGGATGCAGCCCCGCGCCAATCCACAGGCGCATGTCATCTGCCATACAAGCACACTCCCAACCCTCACGCACCCCGCTTCAGCCACCCATCCCACCACTCCTCAAACCCCGTCAGCCCCAGCCCGCCCTCCAGCCGCATCAGCGCCTCCGTCTCTGCACAGTCCAAATGACAGTCCCTGGGCCGCGTCGTGGCGCCGGGCCCCGTGGGCGGGTCGGCGTCTGGGATGATGTGCGTGTGCGGCACGCCGAGGAGGTGTGAGAAGACGAGACACATTTCGTACTTGGTGAAAGGCTCGGCACCGGAATAGTGCAGGATCCGCGGGAGGGGGCGTGTCAAGGCTGTCAGAGGAAGAACGGCGGGGGGGGTGGCATGAGTTGTGGTGTGGAGTGATAGAATTTAGCCTACCGGAGAGACGGACGAGAAAGTCGGCCACGTCCAGGACGTTGGTGGGATAGCGCGTGGCGTAGTGGTCCATTCTGTACGTTTTGCCGGATTGGTCTTGGACGACGTCGAGCAGGGTGTTGACGGCCGAGTCGGCGTGGGTGGGTGCGGGGCCGTAGAGGACGGGCACGCGGAGGATGACGGATTGGGCGAGGTCAATGTGCTGCAGTGCCTCCTCGCCGGCGCGCTTCGTGTGCCCGTAGAGCTGCAGCGGGCGGGGCGCGGCGTCGGGCGCGTATGGGGGGTTCGTACCGTCAAAGACGTAGTCTGGGAGAAAATATATAACGACATGTCCGACGGTGTTGTGCGGTGGGAAACCTTACCGGTGGAGATGTAGATCAGCGTAAACGAGTATCGCCACGCCAGCTGGCCCAAATGCGCCGTCACACCCACATTCAACTGTAACCCCCCCCCCCCCCCAAAGGGCACGTCAACAACGCCGAACGTCACAGAAACCACGAGCACACAGCCCAACGACTCGCCTTCTCCGCAGCCTGCGGATCGCGCTCCGCCACGTCGGGGCGTCGCTCGGCCGCACAGTGCACAACCCACTTGGGCCGCCACGAGCGCACCAGCGCCTCGACCGCCGTCTCGTCGCGCAGGTCCAGCGCCGCCAGCTCGGGACGGCTCTCCGCACGGGTGTACGCCGTGCCCAATACGTCGTCGTCGTCGTCGTCGTGCGCCACGGGAGAAGAGGCGTTCTTGAACGCGGTGTAGACGGCGCTTCCCAGCACGCCAGAGGCACCTAGAAAATAAAAAAACGTTGTGTTGAAACCGATGGTGCAACAAGGAGCGTTGTATTTTACCTGTAACCAGGACACGCATGTTTACAGCAATTGTGGGAGGAAGGAAATTAGATCGCGAGTGTTGAAACACGTGACTTGAGAGCGCCTTTGAACCGTGACTCCGACAAAAACGCCCAACCCGTGCGTGTCGTGTCGTGCGTGCGTTCCTCTTCCAGCTTCCCGTCGCCGTTGTTCGAAGTGGCACGGAGCGTGGTTCGCCCTACGAGCATCCGGCAGCCCAGCAGCCTCCCTCACACTCATACACTCCTACACAACACAACCCGCGAGTCCAGTCCCACCTTTTTTTTTTTTTTCAATGGCTACTCTGCAGGGTTACGTAGACCGTCAGTCAGCACACGCCCAGCACATACTCCACACGCGCAACACCGTTTCTGACTTTTCTTTTTGTTTTTTTCCTCTAGATCGAGTCCTGTTAATCTTGCAAGATGGCCGGTCGATAGTGGTGCGACACTCCCATCACATCGCTGCTCCCCGTCCTCCCTAAACCCTTGTTTTTGTGTCACACATGTACAGGGAACACTCGCAGGATTCGACCAACGCGCCAACGTCGTCCTTTCCGACTCCAAGGAGCGAGTGTACAGCATTGACGAGGGCGTGGAGGAGGTCCCGCTGGGGCTTTATCTCGTCAAGGGCGACATGATGTGCGTGTGTCCCCCCTCTTCCTCCCCGTCTCCAACGCTCATCCCCCTGCGCAGAGTATTGATCGGCGAGCTAGACGCAGCACTCGACGCCGCAGTCGACCTATCCACCATCCGCGCAGAGCCCATCCCCCCCATCCGATACTAACCACCCACCCTCCATCCACGCCAACGAACGACATTCAAACACCCATGACGCCACACCACCATCCTTCATCACACGCACACCATCCAGTCGACTCTTTCAAACGATGTGCCCATGTATGTATGTCCACCAGCATTAAAACACGTTGACTTGCCATTCACTCGCTCATCTCACCCCCCCCTTAAAGTATGAGTAAACAATAACAACAACAAAATGTAGCGCGCCCGCGTCAGACCGTTTCAGCCGTTCATTCCTCAACTCTTGAATCACTCTCGCCCCATTTGTATGACAGCCCCCCACAGGAGGGTCGTCGTCATTCATTGTGTGGCCCCCCCCCACGTTATCTATTACTGAAAGGACTAGCAAACGTTTATGAACTATTCATCACACGTTGAACTGCCAGCAACGCTTCCTCCCGAGTGACCTTGACGACCAACGACGACTTTGCAGCGGCGGCAGAAGCAGAGGCAGTCGCTGCCGCTGCCGCAGACCCTTTTCCCGTGTGCACAATGAGACGTGCCGCCACCTCGCCCTGTAAAGCCAACAATATATCAACCACAGAACCCAGACCTAACTCACCACAACCTACCAATTCCACCAGACATGCAATCACAATCAGCCTTGAAAGAGAGATCTGATTTAGAATGAGAGAAGCATTGCCTCTAACAACCACTTGCCATATAATGATCCACGTGATGCGATCCATCGCCCCGCTGTTAACATGGTCGTGAATAAGATCCAACTGCAACGCGTCAGTATGAACACATCAGACCTCCACCAACGCGCAACACACCAGATCATTCGCCACGCTGAGCCGCTCATTCAACACGCCCACCCGCGGTCCAATCTCCAAATACTCCCGCACGGCATCATACAAACCCTTCAGGCTCGCCTCGCTCCAGAACAGCTCGGGCACGTCCAGCACGTTCGACACGAGGTTCACGTCGGTGCGCAGCATGAACAGCCGTCCCGTCAGCCGCAGCGCGTCGCCGCGCGTGAGCGAGAGCGAGCCCGTGCGTGCCAGCTCCTTGGGGATGCGCGTCGTGGTGGGGTTGAGGAGCACCTGTGAGGCGAGAGATTCGTAGTGGGCCAGCAGCGTGGATTGGGCGAGGGCATGTGCCACAGAGAGACTCAGTAAATGTGAACGCGTTTTAAGAGCTGGAAAACAAAGGGGGGGAGTGAGTGGACACCGAGTGAGCCGCTGCCAGAGCATTACACACTGAAAAAGTCATTGTATATTCGCGGATAAGCCACCGTCGGATCGTGCTGGCGCAGGTTCGTGAATCAAAAAGCATGCGCGGGTCGGCTCTGCAAACACTCACGGCAAAATGACACTCTTCAATCTCCCAGTCATCTTCCTCCCTTTTGCGTATCCACACACCGGCACTCTCCACATCCTCCAAAATATCCCTCTCCTGCGCCTCGTCCAGCCCAAAGAACACCGCCACGCCATACGAAAAAAACACCACCTCCGCTATATGCTCCTCGACGCCCTCGCTCTGGCGGGGGCGGTAGCGTTGGCGCTGGCCCTGCGGGGACACCTGCAAGTGCGGATCCGGCTCCTCCGGCCCCCTGCGCTGTGCGGGGGACGTGGAGATGTACCCGTCCTGCGAGAGCCCCGCGGCGGCGTCGTCGTGCGCCTCGGGAAAGTACGTCCCCTCGTACCCATACTCCTCGGCCTCGGACATGCGCGAGAGCATCGACTTTCCGTGCGGAGGCACGGAGGAGCGCACGTGCACGTGCGGGGCGTAGCCCGGGAGGAGAGGCTGGTGATACACCTGCGCCCGTCGCATCGTCAGCATCGGCAAAAATGATAAAACAGGTAGGGAAGCGCGAAACGCACGGCGTAGACGGCCTCGTCAAAGATCCTGGGCACCACGGCGTGCTCCCGCTTCAGAAACGCAGCGAGGTGCTTCATGCGCATGCCCTCCGCCACGGCGTACGCCGTCATCCGTGCGTACCCCGCGCGTCGGCGCTCCGCCTTGCTCATGCGCTCCCCGGCACTGCGCTCGTACGCTGGCAGCGTGAGGGGGATCATCGCGCCGTCGAGCCCCGCCAGTATGTCCGCGCCGCCGCCGCCGTCGTCGTCGGGGGGCAGCGGCCGCGTCTGGGGCTCCGAGGGCAGCACGACGTGGCGCTGGGACGTCTTGGACGTGCGCGATACCTTGGGCGCGGCGACGGCGGGGGCGACGGACGAGGGCGGGGGCATTGTGCTGGAGACGGTGTGCAGCAGGGGGGGGCGTCGACTTGGGGCTGCCGTCGTCGCCATCGGGGTGGTGGTGGTGAGTGGTGGTGGTGGTAGTAGGGGGTGGTAGGAGCGGGAACGGGGGGGACGTGGTGTGCTGCTGGGCGTATTTATGTGGAAAAGACTGCCACTCATCTCAGCGTCCAGGTGCGTGCTGTCACGTCTTGTCACGCCTCACGCTAAGACGTTTTGGCTGGACACTCTTCACAATAGAGAATGTGAGCTACACATTGCCTTCAATGTTTTCACCATCGCGTGTCATCGCAGTGGAAGACAATGTCGACATAACCGCCGTTCAATCTACGCAGAGCTACAGACCCTTCCAAGTGTGTTTCGTTTCCAGTCCTACGACGACGGCCTCGCCTCATCCGCACCCCCCTCACTTCACATCGATATGAACACCCATCATAGGTCCGTGGTCAAGATCACAACACGCCGAGCCACGTTCGTGTGTGGAGAATGGAAGCGAGGGGTTGCAACATGGCCACCGTCATCACACTCGAGAGCCCATACATATGCTAGGCAATTGGTGTCACGTACGCCAGGCTCTATTGCATCCTAGAACAGCACAAGCAACGCAAATACATGCAAAAGCCCAAGTAAATATCAGTAGTCCATCGTGCAGACACCCCCCCTCTCCAGGCACAGGTATAGGCACTTTGCATACCCAAAATTGATAATAGAATAGAATGCCTCAAACGTCATTATCACACTCATAGTGACCCCTCCCCTGCCAACTACAGAGGGCGGGCACTCGCGCCCTTTGGCGTCGTCAGCTGCGAACGTGGGGCATCCGAGATCAGCGACCCCCACGAGGTCTCCGCGACCTCCATCTCCACGTCCAACGGCTGCGCCCTAAAGGGAATATCCAGCCTGCCGTGGCTTATCGATTCATCCGGCACCCTCGCGGTATCGCGCAGCCTCTCGCGGGTATTAAGACTTTTGGGGAGCGAATATGAAGCCGTGTTCGTTAATGATGTGATGCACGGACGTACGTTGTAAAGAACGAGTTTGAAAAAACTAGCAGCAGCGGCAGCATTGGCATGGTGAGCATTCAATGTCATCATGAGCTCTGTACATACGTTTTGGATAGATTGCGAGCAAGGACAGATACGCGACTGGTAACGCAAATGTCAAACGACGCTTAGAGCAAAAAAGACCAACTCGTACGATTATGGTGGGGCCCTACACCTCCCCCCACGTCAGTCTTAATTCCTTACGACAATAACAACTCACGTATATTGATACAAATGGCTATAGCCACAGCAAACATACTGCATCAGGCGTCATGCTATGCACAGGTCTCAAAGAAGGCGAAAAGTACCAGGTAAGGGAACCAATCTCTTAGAAGCGCACCGTCGCCGTGAGCAAGGCACATGCATGATGCCCGACACGCCATAGACTCACCGACGGTATACAACAACAGCCGATCCATCATCCTCCGCGTCCTAAAATCCACCCCTCCCCACTCAATCGCCGCCACACCACAATACAAGCAAAAACAAACACGGCTCACCCTACATGAATCGGCCGACTACGCAGCAGGCACGTACACAGCACAAACGTGTTGCAAAAATCAATGGCGGCGTTCAGCGCCAAGCACGCCGTCAAGAGCCATCTATACTTGACGACGAACGCCCCCAGCGTCGGCGCGCGCACCAGAGCCACGGCGCGGAAGAGGCCCAGCGATAAACGCGCGACGGCGCCGGACCAGATCAGGATGGGGAAACACAGCCGTCCTGTGAACATGCGTATGCGGTAGGCGAAGAAAGACTTTTGTTGTGGGTAAGCCCACGGGCGCGTTCGCTGTGAGTATTCCGGACTCGCGCGGATATTAAAAGGCGATTGACACGTACCTGTACTAGGGAGCCTATGATGGGGGACGCGAGCAGACTCGACACGAGAGGCCATGCCACCTCGTTCAGTCCCTCAGGCCGTCCGGACCGTGTGACGGTCCAAAAGTAGAGAAGGGCCCAGATGCAAATTGTGTGCACCGTCTCGATGATCCTGGGCAAATAAGACAACGAACCCCTCGGCGTGCCTCGTGCAAGACGTACCACAGAGTCCCGGCCTCATGCATCACAGTTGGCGTGAGTATCGAGTTTTTCAGAAGAAAGAGTGGGGGTATATCGACTGACAAGTATGCGCAACCACAGCGAGTCTTTGGAGGAGCTTCGCCCCATGTAGAAAAACGCCTGCAACGTCACGATGCCATAGAGAACCGTCGCCAGCAGAATCCCAACCTCCACAACCCCCAGGCGAATATCCCGTTCAGACATTCAAAGACACAAAAACTCACAACAAACCACCCCCAACGTGGAAAATCATCCACAGCGGTGCGCGCTGTGAGTCTCTGGTGACAGCAAAGAGAAACGTCCCCACGCCTTCTCTGACATTTGCAGTTTGGCGAGACATAAATGCAATGGAAATGTCTTTCAATCATTCGGCTGGCGATCGATGTCCGTAATTCCACAGTGTGTATGGAATCGGCACCTTTTTCTCCTTTCTGTGAGGATGACCGCGTGCCGTTGAAGCATGAAGCTCCTCGATCATCCACTTGTTGAAAGATCCCGCCGTGTCACATGCCTGTCAATATTGCACTTGAATGATTGACGTGCAATTGAATGCTATTATACTCTGAAGCTGCAAAATAGATCACAAAGGGTCGGATAGCGTGAAACTCGAGTCTCCCTCCGGCAGACGGCAGATCAAAATGCTACAGAGTCCGTCGTGAGACAAGCTTGCATGGTAAAGTGTATACAGGGACGCCACTCGGCTTGCCCGATCTATATATATATATATATGTATAGTAAATTAACATGACACGGGCCATTTGGGCTGCTTTGATTTGGGTCACCAGACTGCCCCGGTGTGCTTCCCAATGACAGATAGTGTTCATGTGAAAAAAACGAGATCGTCGTCGGGGACTATACGCGTGGCGGCACAGACGGGACCGCAAGAATCGATGGGGTCCGATTAATAGCATGCGTGAGAGGGTGTGGGCATTATCTTGAAGATAGAAAAAGACCTGCCTGGACACACGCACGTTAGTAAGCTGCCCTTTGGTAAAGCAGTCTGTGTCCGTGAAGACCGTTCTGGGGTGGTAGGGATTCCCCCACGCAGGCAAGCCCTCCATGGCATATCCTAGCTCATGGATCAAACGGTTCATCCAACGACAATTCATTCATCGCAGAGCTAGGATGTGCCGTGAAGGGTTGTCTGC
Source organism: Cantharellus purpuraceus (assembly GCA_025174535.1). Classification (NCBI taxonomy): domain Eukaryota; kingdom Fungi; phylum Basidiomycota; class Agaricomycetes; order Cantharellales; family Hydnaceae; genus Cantharellus; species Cantharellus purpuraceus. Next base: position 1,716,213 of record JALBUN010000003.1, on the reverse strand, counting down.
ACTCTGGAGTATAGGGATATCCTGTGCAGATGGTCCTTTGTAGCACGTCCTAGCTCATGGATTAACGTCTCATCCAACGATGGCTAGGATGTGCCTTGAAGGGCCACCTGCACTCTGGAGCATAGGGACATCTTGTGCAGATGGTCCTTTGTGACACGTCCTAGCTCATGGATCAACGTCTCATCCAACGATGGGAAGTTATTTTAACAGCTAGGATGTGCCTTGAAGGGCCACTTGCACTCTGGAGCATAGGGATCTTCTGTAGATGGTTCTTTGTAGCGTGTCAACTGATGTGTGGCGTCGGACGTTTGACGCGGCCTCGAGTCATCAATTTGTCATGGTTTTGGTCGGCAGAGTATAAACGAGGAATGGGATGCGCGGTCTAAAATTCTCACGAATCATCTCCACGACGTCCTAGAGATATCCGGTGTACATTCCGTCTCCACGAATCCTAGAATCCCTAACATGATAGTCGAAGAAACCGAATACTCACCCCTCAAGCCCAACTGCAAGTACATCATGAGGTTATCTTGGAGCTGCGGCAAGTCCTGGGGACATGAAAAGACCTACTTGGACACGCGTTGGTAAAGCTGCCTTGGTAAAGCAGTCTGTGAAGACCGTTCTGTGGTGTGTAGGGATCCCTCCATGCGGATAACCTCCTCCACAGTACATCCTAGCTCATGGATCAACGTCTCATCCAACGATGGGAAGTTATTCCAACAGCTAGGATGTGCCCTAAGGGCCACCTGCACTCTGGAGCGTAGGGATCTTGTACGGATGGTTCTGTGTACCGTGTCAACTGATGTGGGAATCCACACAACAACAAAGCTGGTGTCAGACGTTGACCAGAGTCATCAATTTGTCATGGTTTGGTCGGCGGAGTATAATTGAGGAACGAATGCGTGGACTAAAATTCTCACGAATTCATCTCCACGAAATCTCAAGTGCGCGACCATTGATATCCGGTGTACATTCGTGGACTAATTCAAAAATAATCTCCACGAAATCTTAGAATGATAGTTGACGAACCCGAATACTCTCCATCAAGCCCAACTGCAAGCACATCATAGCTCCTTGCATGTATCTGGCGGAATAGGAAGGTCGCAAGAATAATTTCGCCAGTGTGGACGAAAGACCTTCGGCCGTATCTTTTCGCGTGGACTCAAGATAATAAAATGATGCAGAAGGGCGGAAGCAGAGAAAGTGGGAAGCCTGGCCTCACTTGGAGGGTAGAAGTCGGCTACAAAGATGAAAATGAACGAGCGCTGTTGTGAGGACGTCCCTCCGTCTGACGAGGGGCTCGAATTAGTAGCCAGTGCCACAAGAACCTTTGAATCGGTCAATGGTCTTTTAAACACAACCAGCGATGAATGATGTATCTAACGCCACTTCTCTTTCGGCGCCTTGATTACAGCCTCTCAACCTCCTCTCTAGGAGTCTCATTGTAAAATCATATCTTCATCGATGCTTTTTGGCCACTTAGTAATGTCATAGTATCTCCTCAATACACTCTACATCAAACCGTAAACAGCGGCAGTCAAGGGCAAGTCACGACCACCAGAGCAATACCTGATTTTGCGTTGTTCAGGATCACAATCGGACCAGGATCCCAATTGCAATATCCGAGGGGAAGAATGACCACCAAGATGACGGTCTAGAGGCAAGGCACCAGTGCCTAAGCAAGCCTGCTAATTTCGAAACATACAAAGCTATAGTATGGGCTGTAAACAAAATCTTTCTATTGCGTTTAATAGTTGAGAAGGGGACATGTTTTTATCTTTCGGCAGAGGCAAAGGGTACGTTGATCGGCTCTCAAGCCTCAACTAGCCCATGGTCGGCAACTCTAAGGCGGAAGGATGAGCTAAGGCGCCTAACATGTCGTCTCTCCACTCGGCTGTGTTTTGGCGTTTGCTCCCAATGAAAGTCTCCCCAAAGCTGTCATTTGGGCATCTCAGGTTCTAACACCCAGGCTTGATGCGTCGTCGCAGAGGCACCGTCGAGGGTCACGAGCGGCTGGTATGGGGTGAATCAGAGGCGGACTCTGTTCACAAGTCGCCCACAGCAGTGGCCACCGCAAATTTCCGTCACAAAACATCACAAAAGGCAAGCTCCCTCTCTGAGTATCATGCCCTCTGGCCACAGATCAACCGGCTTTGTCCTCAGAATGATGACGAGGATGATGATATGGACGTTCATCAATTGGAATCCTTTCCCAGAGGACACAAGCGACGCCACAGTCCACATTCTCCTACAGTAGTGGAAATGGGGCAGCATCCTACCTCTTCGCAAGTATGTTATTTCAAGTATGATATTATACTCTCCTAGAATTATCCTTATGCTCCCAGTCAATTGATTCGCCGAGTGCTCTAACTTCACCACGGAGACGACCCAGGGGTTCAAACGGTAAGATCCAGTTCCACTTCACACTCGTGTTTAATAACCCATCATTTTGGTAACCATCGCCCATGCAGCCGGTAAATCGATACACAAAGCAGCAGAAGCACCGCAGGCTTCACCTGGCTCCTATGCGAACCAATATCCTGCGCACCGCCTCTCTACAGGTCCTGTGCGACTGGTCACCCCGACAAATCATCATCGTCCAGGAAGAATAGCCGTAGCTGCGAGCCTTAACACTGCACGCAAATCAAGCACAGTGTCTCCACACCAACCGGAGGCAGGTTTGCGCGAAAAGGGGGCAAGTGCCTCTGCAATCGAGTCGAGCAAACGGCGGCCCGTGACAGCATCAGCACCTATGCGATACCAACCCCAAGTAGCACGAAAGAGTGCGTCTAAAGTGAGCAAGGCGTTGAAGACCACGCCCGGTTCTGCCAGGCCGCAGTTTGCCACAAAGACCTCGCAAAAGTCGGTGTCGAGGGACACGTCCCCTGCCTTATCCTCACACGTGGTGGCGTCCGCCAGTCCTGCAGAGGATGGTTCTCACGACAGTTCTGTCTCCTCGTCGTCTGAATCGAGTGTCATCTCAGCACCGTCCACCGAGCTCCGTGTAAGAGGCCGGTTGCACGCCGACCATGTGGCTAATGTGGATGCCCATGTCGTGTCGCTGTCGCCCCGTGGAACACCACGTCAGCGTTCTCGTTCCGATGCAAGAGTGACTACTCCTAGTGGTCAGCCTGGCACTGGGCCCCACAGTCAACGCACCATGCAGCGGTCCCCTTTACAGTCGCAGCACATTATAAAGACCGAATCTCAAGAGGCTCAAGCAGACACCAGGGATGACGCCGGTACGCACCATGAAGAAGGCATGACCCCAAGTCCAAGCATGGCTAACCGCATAGTACACCCCACCTCGAAGCACTCCACCCCCGCTCACCGAAGCGTTACATCACACATGTCAATTGCGGGGTCCAGTGCAGATTCCGAGCATCTAGAAACCGCTGCTATGACACTGGTCCCACTTCGCTCAACAACCTCTTCCCCTTTGTCAGATACCGCGGATGCAGTGCCGCCACCCCAACCTCTTATCGATGCTTTCGGACCCTTCTTCGAATACCCCTTATTCTTCTACGACAATAAACGTCTTCCTTTTCTCCTTCGCAACGTACGTTCCGGCTTTCGGGCGTGGTGTCGAGACCTTGATAAGCGGTCCAAGTCAGAGGCAGACACTGGATCCGTCGCCTCTTCTCATGCGCTGTTGATATACGAATATACCTCTCCTTTGGGTGTCTTGCATACTTATGAGGCTCTGCATCCAAAACCAGAATGTCCCGTGTGCTCCACTTTTGGTGTGTTTTCTAGCTGGAACGATTTGAGAAGGCACATTAGATGGGATCATGAGGAGATTGAGTGTGAGTTTACTTTCAATGAGGGTGAAATCAGGCTTTCGGTACGCATAAATGAACATAGGCAGTGAGTACTTGACTGGCATCAGCGGATGCACGGCAGTGTTGCTGATGCTACCTCAGACCATCTTTGCCGGTTGGTTCTGCAAGCAGCGACAAGTCGACCCATGCAGACATCATCGATGAAGTGCCGGTGCAAAGTGTTATGCCCAATCATGGAGCAGAACTGGCACCTCTCGAAGAACGTGATCGCAGTCTTCTCAAATCACTCGTACCATCCGGCCATTCTCCTCTTACGTCCACTCCTTCTCAGAAAGTCATGGCTTCCAAGGAGATGGATCGGTCACCGCACCGAGGATCCCTCGAGGTCGTACTAGAGCCAGCTGAGGTTGACGTGGCCTCGCCTACGACTATGACCCCACCGTGCCCCTCATCCTCGCGCCAAGTGCTGCCTCCCGCGTCTCCCAGATCCAGGCCTCCCACTCCACCTCCACCATCTGATCCTCATGGAGCAGCTTACCCTATCATATCTAACCCGGAAGATCCATTGTTTAATGTCCAGCCGACGACCTATCGCCCCACGGGACCACATCTTTACGATCACTTGTCTGCTCTCCCACTTGAAGGGTTTGGTCGTCAAACTTGGTTTGTGCTCGATAAGGAGGAAGAGACGTTTGAACTGGTAGATGTGCTTGACGAGGATAAGGTGTTGTGTGCATTGTGGGGGAGATGGATCTTGTTAAATAGGTGAGTTAGATGATGGTTGCTTGGTATCTTATTGATGGCTCCGGGATTCCATGTTGAACGATCGTTGTGCAGACCGTTTTTCATTGCGGATTACCTCGCGGGTGTTGAGGCATTTGTGGATGAGTATTGGCTTGTAATACATCGGGCAGCGGGATGGGGGGCCCTACGTGCATGGCTCATGGCAAGTAGAGCATACGGCTTTCATTTTCAGAAAGACTCACACTCTGGCGTGTATAAACTAGGTCCTGGTGTCTAGACGGTTCCTCAAGAACACTGAGCTTGTGCAAGTGCTAAAAAAGTATAATGCCCTGGTAGGGAAAGATAGGTGGCCGTCTAATAATTGACACCATCGTCCCTGCCATGTAAACGACGACGAAACCGTGCATGGAATAGTATAGCAGACTTTTATAATTTTCATTGTTGCCACGGTTGGCGAGGTAAACGGGTATTATTAAACTCCTCAACCCCCTTGAGGAAATCACATACTGCATTTGTTTTCCTCTGCCAAGTACTTACTAGGTGCTATTATATATTTACAGTGTAATTTTTGGATATGCTTCTTTCCAGACCCTTTATGTGACGTTGAGGATGCATGGCACATTGATGCGTGGGAGCGGAGGAGTCGACGACATTCAGAGAAGGAGGACACGAGGCTTGGGCGTTTGTCGGTGACCAGTCCTATCTACCAGTCATCCCATATCCTCCCTCACTCAAAGTCCTTGATCATGCCCGAGCAGGCTGTTCAATCGGACAATTCACCTACCACTGCTGAGCCTACCACTACTGAGTTCCAGAACAAACCAGCTCCTCAGTACGTGTTGCGCGCTGTTCCTGATCTACCATATAAATAGGATGCTGACGGTTGGCGTCCAGGTCAGAAGCCACCCTCCAAGATGTATTAAATACAATGCACGATTCAGATTTCTTTCCACGCACTGGAAAGGATGCGCCCTCCCGTTTCTGGTCCGCGTATGAACGCGTAGCCAAACAGCATGACGATGAATTTCTGGATAGGCATAACGGTGAATTGGATGTACTTCTTATATTCGTACGTGATGCATTTTGTGCGTCGAACTCAACTCAACCATATACATCAGGCTGGTCTGTTCTCGGCCGTCAGCTCCACTTTCATCGTGAATATGCAGTCGAGTCTGAATCCGAGCCCTAGTGACACCACGAACTCCCTGCTGAAGATTCTGATCAATAAAATCGACAACGACATGTTCCTATCATAAGAGGCGGCCCTTCCCGTCTGGACAGGGCCGAGCTCTACAACGGTATGGGTCCAAACGCTTGCATACACGAGCCTGTCAACAAGTCTCTTGGCTGCATTTGGAGCGGTGTTGGGAAAGCAGTGGCTGGGACACTTCAAGACGACACGTTTCGGACGGGGTGCCTTGCATGAACGCTGCGAACGGAGGCAGCGGAAGCTGGACGGACTAGAGACTTGGCATTTCAGCACGATCATCGCCGCTTTGCCGATATTCCTTCAACTGTCACTGTTATTTTTTGGTATCGCTCTCGCAGCAAATATCTGGAGCCGGCAACACACGGTTGCAAGTGTGATCATGGTGACAACGTCGTTTGGAGTTATATTCTATTTCTTCACTGTGGTAGCATCGTTGAAATGTCCAGACTGTCCGTTGCAGACACCGGTGTCGACCGTGCTTCAATCCTTTCGACAGGCGGTGCAAAAGAAGGGGGAGGAGCGTCCGAAGTCGTGGGCAGGGATCCTCAATGGCGTGTTCATTTATTTGGAAGGTGCCTTTGGAACTGGGCAGCGTATCATCACCAAGTCGATTATGCGCACTGTAGCGTATCTCTCGCATCTCCCTGGCGCTGTGAGGAACACATTCAGATTGTTGACAAATAGACCAGAAGCGGCTAGAGGCTTTGAAGAGTCAGAGGAACAGTCGGATGCAGAGGTCACTGAAGAACAGACAGCCGTTTTAGACAAGTTGGATTTGGATTGCCTGGAATCGCCCATCGAGGTAGCTCAAGCGTTCGCTGTACAGTCCAGTGCCGTGCAGTGGATTCTTGGGATCTCTACTGACACGGACATTGTCACTGCTGCAGCAAGAATGGTGCCGGAGATTGAGTGGCCTACAGAGGGCGACATAAGTGGGGTGCTGGATCGATTAAAGAGCCACTTCTACGCGTGCTTTGATCCTACTCGGCGGATTCTTCCCGTCGCACAAGCACGGGCAGTGGCGTGCCTCAAAGCAATGCTCCACTTCTATGCTGAACGAAACAAATACCCAACTCTCAATATCGTCTTTAACGGAAGTGTATTCTCCACGGATCATCCCGGCTATTACAAACTACACAGAGATGAGGACTTCGACCTGGTTGGCTGTGCAACAGTCTCTGTGCCCTCGTCACTAGATGTTACTTCCCTTCCATTATCTGAGCGCATGTGGATGGCGCATATGTTCACGCACCGCCTGCATAGGGGTGGTGACAAGCGCTTATATTTTGACGAGTTTATGATTTATTTCATCGAAATCTGTCTGGACTCGGAATCCTCCAGCCGTCTTGTAGCAGACTGCCTGCTACTATCAGGCATGCTGATTGGCCTACAAATCAATCAGTCGTATCTGACCAGGCTTGACAAGAGGTAAGAGCGTCTTGCTATCCATGAGTAATGACTCACATCTCTGCAGTGAAGTCATTGAAACCCTTCGCAAGTCTGTGATGGCTCGCATGCTAGGTATTCTTGTTGATGATATTCCAGTCCCACCTCAGCAGGAGTGGCGTCAAACTGCATTGAAGCTGCTTCACTCATTACTTGAAGACTACGTCCCAAATGTTGGCCATCCCATTGACCGTCGCTTGTCCGAGTGGTGTTTCAAATTGTGTCTTCGTTTTCTTGAAGAAGGGACAGGCACGCCGAGCGAGGATGAAGGCCGAATACGACGTGTCGCTAGTTTGATTCATTTCACTGTCCGTTATTCAATTCCCAACCCCTCAAAGGGCTGGTTGACGTGTCAACCTGCGCACTTTGACCTGCTGGTGGATTTCCATCTAAGGATTTGTGAAGAGACAGACATTGATGTAATTAGGCGGACTTTTACGCTGTTGTCATGGCTGGGAGGCTCGCCAAGTACCCAGGATCAGAAACGCCGCTATGTTGAAACGACGATTCATTTCATGGGTCAAAATATCCCAGGCAGTCATATCCTGCTTGCGGCATGCTCAGTGCCCGCAACATTGGTTTCAGTGGGTCGCGATGACGAATCAGTCCGAGAACGCTTTTCTAAGGCACTTCTTCCGGCAGTACTGCTGGATGCTACGCAGCAGGCCCCGGTTGACGACAACCCATTCAAGGATATATCATTTTTCTACTTTACTCATATTATTCCCTACCTCAGGTTGCTCTGTGTCCTTTCCCAAGAACCCACTTGGCAGCCTCAGCTTCATCAAAACGGTCATTTCGACAACTGTATAGTGATGGCAGACGCGCTGTCGACCCAGGGAGACGATGAATTCGATGAATATGCTGTATGGGTCGCACACATCTTTGCTATCATCAATGCATCGGGCGAAGAACACCCGTCCTTTGCCGCAATCCAGGCGTATCCGAGCTGGCCACTTATTCTACGAGCCTGGAAACACATAATCAGCATAAAATTCTTTGGAAGGGCGTTCGTGCCCGGATGGAAACATTTTCCTAAGAACTATGTCGAGGTTCTGCCGTCTCTCGTTGCGTATGCAAGGGAACGATATGACGACATGAATGGACCCTTAATCGGGCTAGTCGAACAGGTTTCTCACAAATTTGATGAAGAAAAGCAACAATGCGAACGGGGAGGCGATGCTCAACTGATGCAGGAAAATATCTCCTCTTTGCGTCGGGAGAGAAAAGATCTAGCAATGCAGGTATTGAGTTTGCTGAAACCCTCCTCCTAGGGCTCCTCCTCCCAGTGCTCCATGTAGTGCACCGGGTGTAATCACACCGGCACTGAATGACGAGATCTTATTCTCATATCTGAGTTGTTCATTGCAATGTACGATTGGAAATGAGATGCCTTCAATGTATTGAAGCAATCGTTGAAGTATAATGGTTGCAAAAAGTCCCCGGGTGTTTATGGTTGACTGCGACGGTAGGAGATGCGCGTGTTATATAGTACGCGTTCGCGTTGTTTGTGCATGTTTGACATGTAGTTCAACACGACACGACAAGTGATTGGTAAGCAGCTGGGATCAGTGAGCTACACTGCAGGTATCTTGGAAGTTTAGCCAACATCACCACGACCAGCGACGTCAACGCCACAGCCTAGTTTCAGAACCCGGGATCGAACGTCCCCCTAATGACCAGTTCATCTCTGCCTGTATATTCAATGTCTACCACCGCACCACCAGCCGCACCGTCGAGCAGCTCAGCACCCCCACCAGAACTTGAACAGAATCTCGCCACGCTCATATCTCACCGCTCTGTCCTTGGCTACCTTGTTCTATCCCGAGGGATGTCGGAGCCTGTGAGCATTATTCGCCATGCTGGCGTGGTGTTCGAGGGCGAGCAAGGGCGCAAGTACGCGAATGCAGTGCAGAGGATTGTGGAGGCGTGTACGAGTGGTCTGAAAGAGGTCGGGGGAGGGGAAACGGTATGCGGTCTTTCTTTCTTGGCAAGTGTGGTTTGAGCGTGCTCATGGCTTGGGCATAGGATGAAGTGCGTTTCATGAGAATCAGGACGCATCGCCATGAATTGCTCATTTCTCCAAGTACGTCTTTGTTTCTTGGAGCTAAACTCGTGACCTAATTTATGTCGATCAGACCCACGGTACTTAATGGTAGTGTTGCAAAACCCGGGCATGGCTTAGTCACTTGTATAATTTTCCTGTATGAGTAGCATAACCTCTTCTCCACAAGACTAGTTGCCACCGATACCCCATCAAAATACCGTCCCAGCATATGGCCATGGTTCAATACTGTCGTATTTCCTTTGCTTCCTTCTTCGTCATGTAAATACAACTAACGTTAGTTACTGTAGCTTTAAGCCATGGCAGTAGAGATGGATCAATTTTGGGACAACCGTCGATGTAAACTGTTTGAATCCTTCTTGAAATCGCCCTTTGCGAGGTCGATGTATCCGCACTGCCTGTTAATCGAGACTTCACGAGCCGTACGATGGGGCCGTTGTTAAGATTCGTACAGTACGAAAAATCCACATGCTCGAGCGCTGGGCATGCCAATTTCGTTTCTCCATCGACCTGGTAGCTGCTAGCAACGGCGTCCACCACAATATCGATTTTACTGGCCGAGTGCGTGACCTCCAATTTGGTTAGCGCCGACATTGTTTGTAGTAAAGATGCAAGACGTGCTTCTTCGAAGTGCATCATGTAGAGGCTGAGCTCTGTGAGCCCCGCACAAGAGGGCTTGAAGGCAAGCATCACCTGGTCTGCGGAGACAGGGCATCGGGAAATGGCGAAGCGCTTTAAGGATGGCACAGACAACTGTGCGAGTAGGTTTAGAGCGAAAACAGGACCCACAAGTTCCAGGTGTGAAAGTTTGGAGAGCACGATGCAGTGCTCTCCAGTAGTGTGGCCCAACGACATAGATGGCCCAGTATCCAGGATTATTTTCTCCAAATGCGGATTCCCAGAAAGTAGCCTGCATATCGTTGTGAAGTCCAAATCTTCCAGCGTGCCCCTAACGACTAGATTGCGTAATTGAGAGAGTCGAGGGGCAACGGCTGACCATTCCACTCTCATATTTTCCAAGTGGAGTGAGCGAGCACTGCTCATACGGTCCGGGGGGATGAAAGGAATCAATGAAGCTATTCCAAACCCTTCGCTAGTCATCGTCGAGAGGTAGATGTCTTCAAGATCAAGATATGGCATTTTCATCAATTGAGTGAAGAGTGGCACATCCCCATAAAAGTGGATGGACTTGAGTGATTTGACAATACCAGGCCGAAAGGCTCCTAGGACATCATGTAATTGCAGCCAAGATATAGTGTCTCGGATTCGTAGGCCTGTAATCCCATGTTCGGAGCGCTCCATCCACAGCATCAGCTTCTTGACGGGATCCCTATGCGAAAGTGTGACACATCGCCACAGGGCAGGCATTGACAATGCAATTGAGCGCCAGCGGCGGGAGACGAGGCATGCCAAGACCGGGAAAGCAGAGTTCATCTCCATGGAGAGAAGGAATGCTTCAAATATCAACTCCACGGGTAATCCAGATATGCTCAAATTTGGTGGCTCCGATGAACCCTCGGTCCTCTTAGCCTCTGATATTGTACGTTGTAGTTCTTCTATTTCCATGCGGCGAGCCGGGAGGCTATTTCCAACACGTTCCAACGCAAAGCGAACCATGCTGGAGGCAGAATCGTACCGTTTCAGACGCAGGAATAGATACGCCGATCGAAGGTATCCCTGATAGGGGTTCAATGTCTTGTGGTAGCTGGTCTGTTTTCAAGGCCACTTACGTGACATTTCTCTGGTGCAAGGTCAATGGTTTTGCGAGCATCCTTTAATGCTTGTTTGATTCTGCCGAGCTTCTCGAGGGCTGCCGCACGCGAATCGTACAACTGAAACCGTCCGCGATCTTTGTCTATGGCCTGGCGACACATGGTCAACCTTGAAGGGTGTCATATCAATCATAACCTTGAAATACCTTGTCAAACCATTCCACTGCAGTTTCATACCTGCCAGCGCGGAATGCAATGACTCCGTTCTGGCAAGGCTCTTCCCATGAGGACACTATCTGTGCAGTGGAAGATGTTGCGACCGCGGCCATTGCCGCATAAGCCCAAAGCTTCGGGTGCTCAGCCCCAGTGAAAATCGACTCGGTTATATAGGGTTGGCGGTTCTCTCGTGTAAGCTCAGAAAAACTCTGTGCCTCTCTGGTTAAATTAGAAATCAATATGTTTAATCTGTGCTTTTCCGTTCTCGGTCGGGCACAAATCTAGATTCGAGTTGCTCAGTTGTCAACTTGTACCAAACTCACAGGAACCCTGGTTGAGCTTGAATAGGGGCACAAAAGCACCCAAGCTCAAAACCTGGAGAGAATGTTAATTTGCGAAAATATTCTCCTTCTTGCTTCCTGTCTCCACCTCAGGCGGTTCGGAATGAATTCCGTACCCCCTTCCCCTTCCCCCTTTTGCATAGGCCAGGGCTCTGGAGAGAATGGAACCCACTGTAATCATCCTACCTAATCTGGTGATGCCAATCTATTCCAATACAACGGCCCAGCTCCCTGCCACCCATGCTCCAAGGAAGCCACTGCATATAAGAGTTATATAAGAGTTACACTAGTACTCTGATATTACAGGAATCTATTTGAAATTGAGTACATGTGTAACCATCCGAATAAGGACATAACAGCCGCGTTTGATGCTCTTACCAAGGAATAGCACAAGAATCATTATATCTATTTCGTTGCCATTGCTGAATATTACTTAGTGTGACACAGACCAAGGACGATATAACAAAGTCGATGGCCTGGCTCCTTGACTCGACTCTAACAACATCGTTCAGACTCAGGCGCACTGACTACAAGGTATGTATGCTACTCCGACTATGCTACCCCGATTGCACAATAATTAATTCTGAATGTGCGCACATGTTTCAATGATGCACACATGTTTAAACCAGCTTCTATTGCTCTGACATTTTGTAAACTCAATCCTGTGCAATATTGGAGATTTCCTGAGCTTTAGACATCTAGGAAAGGCAAGAGAACCAGTGATGAAGAGTAAGAACAATACGACTCTCCCTCAACATGGACGCATATGGGTCTGCGACTTGGCAGGGCTTGATAATATACTTTGTCCATTGGTGCCACTAGTTTCGTTGGTCTCGTTCTGCCACAACATACGACAGTAGATCAACTGATTCCACCTCCATTTCCAAGAGCCATTATCTTTAGATACAATAGACTTATTTCTAATCATCCCAGCGACCCCAAATCGATGCAAAAGAACCAGACCTTTTTACTAGAGGCAAACTAGAATACCAATGGGAACTGGCTGTAAGAATTGGTTGAGCTCCTTGGTTCATATGTAGTACATTGTGGCAGAATGAGGTGCTTACAAAGTATAATTGTTCTTGGAAATGGCTGCGAGAATCAGGTGAGCTCTACTGTCATACATCATGGCAGAAACTAGTGGCACCTACATACAAAGTATAACATTGTCCAGAAACACATTGCATAGCTGATTCTCTTGCCTTTTCTAGATGTCTAAAGCTCAGGAAAGTCTCCAGTATTGCACAGGATTGAGTTTACAATTTTTCAGAGCAATAGAGGCCGGTTTAAACATGTGCGCACATTAGAGTGTATTTGTTTACCAATAATTATTGGTTCGGCATACGCCAGGTTCACTCACCACGACCGTGAGAATATTAAGCTTGACGTGTCTGACATGTCTAATTACCACTACATGCAGTGCCCTGTCGCATACTCCATGCCTATTCTGTAATATATGCTCACCACCTTGATTCACCACCTTGATTGGGACTCGGCTTGAGATCATAAGATGCAACACTAGCTACCGTGTTGACCATGTTTATTACCAGATCATCATCCTCAATACTTGAAGAGGTGGTAGTGGGGACGGTTTCATCAACGTTGAATTTATAATTAAATTAGTATGGCAAAGCAGAGTCCGTCTCTGCCTCTCTGAAAGTCCAGAGGACACCGTGGCGAATATGCAGGAAACCACGTGTTCAAGCGCTATTGATGGCTACAGCCCTTGTATCATCTTCCTGACAATAACTATTGGTTACTTGATAATTATTGGCAAACAAATACACTCTATTCAAAATTAATTATTGTGCAGTCGGAGTAGCATAGGTATGCCGCTGTTCTCGTGTACAATTATATCTCTAATTTTACTTTTCCAATTACTCTATATGGGAATGTCCTGTTCCTACCGGTTGCAATCGGTGCATCGGTGGAGATCGGTTCTTTTAGGGTGAAAATGGTGGCAGCACTAGCGGGGAAGCGGGATCCGTTAGATTTGGGTATATTCTGGTAAGATCAATAATATTTCGGTTGGCAGCTGTAGTATTCTGTTGCATTCTGTTTTCAAATGAAAATTTACCAAATAGCGATACTAAAATGCAATTTACAGATGACACCTGACGTGAACAGTGTTTATTCATGAAATTACATACAGAAACCGAAATCTTCGCTACGTGAAGGGAAATAAAATCGGTTGTATTCTCGTTTTATCGCGGTTCTCTCATGTTTAGCTCGGTAATCCCTCCGAACGCCGATTTGAACCGCCAGGACCCGACCATAACCGTGTCGATTTTGACTGGGGCTCAGCACCTCCTGCTTGGAAAAGGATATAAACTAACGGGGAGTTTTGCTCCACGGTACCCCAGTGAAGAGATTTCACTGAGGTGTTGTAATACTAGCCTATTGCTCATTAATTGCTACAGTAGACCCCGCAGAACCTACTCAGCTGAATTCGACCAGGGCGTCGATATGGAGATATCTGGTGTGTCCATATAGTTAATTTGGTGCTAGAGGCTTAGCACAGAGGTATCCATTCATCTCAATTCTCCTTACAGTTCCTGTGTGCCGCTCAATTCTCAGACATTATGTCGTGCGTTTGTTTGTCACAGAACTCCATGCTTGATTCATACCCGAGATGCTAGATATGTATGTAATTCTTCTCTTGACTACGGCTTTGGTTCGTCCCGTTTACAGCTATTGTCGAATCGATCCTTCTGCCTGCTCTACTCGAGACTATTCGAACGATGTACCTGATTCGGACGCATACCTTTGTTCACGTGTTCCGGCTCCTGGTGTACATTGTTGCTGGTATGGAGCAGGACACGAATAGCAATGGACGAACCACTATTTGACCCCTCCTTGAAGAAAAAGAAGAAGCGAGTGGCTGCTATTCCTGCTGCAACGGCGATAATGGAGCCTGTGCCTGAGTCAGGGGTTGTCCCCAGTTGCGTGATATTGCAGACGCCACAGTCATTCGCACGAGTCGCCGTGGCCCGTCATAACCCTGTGAAAGGGGGAAGAGTGGCTGGGATGGTCCACTCTGGCGTCCGCGACCTTGTACAAGTATTGAAATATTCTTCATTGGAAGCTCATAGTGTCAGAGTGTCTAAGATGCTGGGTCTGACTTTCTCTGTTTAACTCACCAACTTTATACACAATTATGGCAACAAGGGGTTACGAGTTGATCGCCAATATTCATTTTCAGCCATTGCATGTGTTCAAGGACGTCAACGTGCTGTGTTCCTGTTGTCAGGTGGGACAGTGCCCGAACCACAGCCCAATTTATCGATTGATTTGACGCCTGGGTTTTCTACTAGGCAAGCGTCGATGGCCCTAGTATATGTCTAACTTCGTCACATGGTAGCCATGTTCGGTAAGTCTCGCGCGTTGTAGGTAGATTCCCAGATGATCTCATACCACGCACTTTAGCCCCGGGAAACCTGTGAATTGGTGCGGCGAACCACGTGCTAGCAAGAGCCGACACCCAGTTGAGTGATCCGCTGCGTTGAGCACGGGTCTGTAGATCGTCGTGCCGTCCTATAGGAGACTTGTGTGGAAGGTCGAGTGAAGGGTTTTAGAATGAAAAATATACTAAGTCACCCACTACAAAGGAATATGGGCGCCGTCTTTATTAGCCTAATAGGTCTGTTTAACCCGCTGCGTTAGGGTTGTGTCATGTACGCCCATTAAGCCGTGTCGCAATTTCCGCATGAAGGATCGCATTCCGGGGGTCTTTTTCATACTCAATGTTTCTCCAGAAAATCGGTCACGGGTTGCTGTCGTAGTCGACGGATATCAGGGAATACCCCCGTGGTGTCCGATCATTCGATCATCGGCGATTTTTGTATCCATATGCACCATCTGAGTGATCGTCCGATTCGCCCTTTGTGTGGCACCGATAGTCTGGAGGCGGAGAGCCGTAGACATACGAAGCCCACTGTTCGTCATCTTCTCCAGTAGCCACTTGTGGAGTTTCGGTCGCTCACTATGACTTGGGCGTGTTGTGAAACATGCGCATAAATTGATAATACTCCCGCCAACATTCACGCCCAGTCGACATCACACCCGTTGTCTCCTTGCCTCAAACCCCACATTACATACAACACCCGACCTTGCTAATACCGATCGACACGCTCACGCCTCACATCTAATCGTCATGCTCCGTCTGATCACCAGTCACGAAGCATGATCATCTATCTTATCATCGCACACACGAACATCTACCCATACGATATATTCCTGCATACGTTCAGGAGTTATGGATCCATATGCCAAGCTTTTATCTTTGTAATTAGTATTTCAATCTCATTTCTTGTTCCGCATTCGTATTGACAGTAACCCCCTCTATGTCTGATGACTCTAGTTTACTTGTTAAGCATATCCAATCCCCATCTTTTTTTGTACCTGTCCATTCACTATTTCTTCACACACGGTCAAATTTCTCTCCTATTTGTGTATATGTGATTCTGACGTCACGTTCATGATCCGGATGCCAAGTCTATCTTCACATGTATAAGTATTCATGCTACTACTATGTAGTTCTCCAGTCATTCTGAACTATATGGTCTCGTTGACTCAATATCTTGCTTTACTGTGAAATATGAGCTACTACGCTCTCTCTATCAAATCTTTCAACAGGGCGGGCCGGCTTGAACATTAGCTTAGTGATGTCTCTTGCCAGACATACACTTCTAAACGTGTCGATTTCGTGAACCTGGTAAAGGCCCCACGAAGCCAATGTCTACCTGCTGCCACCACATGAACGCTTATGGGAATCAAGAAACTGGGAGGATGAGCATGGTCTTACAATGCGTATCGAAATTGGAAAGTGTCTTGGGTAAGTGTCATTGCAATTACAAGACAGCTCTTGAAACTTTTCGATATTGCTAGTCGACCCATGTCGGCTCCTGGGAAAACAGAATATGGTAACTTGAGGCAACATAAGTTCATAATCATTCACGTTGCTAGCCTGCCGCTACAGAACAGGGTAGAAAGACTCAGACCTGCTGGATGAGTGTCATCCTTGTGAGCAGAAGTTTGACGCGATTCATCGTCTTAGCCCACTAAGGCTAGTTCTGTCCGAACAGCGCGAGCCTGCCCCAGCTTGTGCCATTCGGTCAGAACTAGCCTATGCGCTATGTAAATTTGAACGCGATGTTCGAAGTTGCATTGTCACGCGCACTAACTGGGCATCGCGTGCCGTCATTGTAATATGGGGGCGCTTCCTAACATTCTAAAGTTATTGGGCGAACCATAAGGCGAAGTGTTGCCAGCTGAGAAGGCATCATCATCAGTGCCGTGGCACGGCTGTGAAAGGCAATACACCAGCAGGCCAAACTGTGCCCGTGCGTGCCATTAGGTTGACAGTGTTATGTCGCCGAACTATAGGAGGCATGTATTGGTGTTAGAATTCCCATAGAGCATCTCCAGGACCTCAGAATACCATTGTGACAGCATCTGAGACAGAGAAACAAGATGGATGGGGTATTTTCGTGCGCACAGGAAACACCTTTGAAGTGAGAAAGGCTTCACCTAGAACCACGTCTATTGCTGCCATAGACTACCGCCTTGACACTTTGCAGTTGCCAGAGGAATGGCTTTACTGCAGGACGTAGAAATGCAGGATGCATACGACGAAGAACTTGGAGAGGGACGGCGACTTGGAAGATGACTTGGGCGTCGGATGCCGTACCCAAGCCGTACCTACTACTAACCGATGAATTTGATGTAAGCGGAGTTGGGGGCGGTACATATTGACCCACAAGATGGAAAACAGTATAAGCAAGACCCTGCACGTCTTTGCTCTTCACTTTTTTCCGAAAGTACACGCTCCACCCTCCGCTCCTTAAACCAAACATTCACTCTTTTGAACACAATTTATACTGATACTAATGCATTTATTACAAGCCGTCTCTGCTATAGCGCCCTTATTAGCAGTTTTTGTCCAGGCACAGACCCCTTCGTATGCCCGTTATTGTGTGAAAATTAGACCGATATATTCACTTCTATACCTATAGATACCAGGGTGCTCTCTTGATCGAACCCGGTCTCAACTCGGGTGAGCTCGTCGGACCACAAATTTGGACATTGCTAAATCGCTTGGTCCAAACCAGGCAAATGTATGACAGCTGCATCCAACGCGGATGGAGCTCCTGTCACCCTGCAGACTTGCACGGGTGCCGATGCCCAAAAGTGGACTTTTCAAGGTGGATCCGTCAAGGTCTTTGGAAGCAAGTGCCTAGACGTCGTTGGCGGCAACAATGTCGATGGAACGAAACTCCAGATTTGGACGTGTTCTACCAATAAAAATCCAAACCAACAGTTCTTCTACACTGGAGACTACAGGCTATCTTGGACCAACCACGGAAAATGTACTGATTTGCCGAGTGGCAGCTTGACTGACGGAAACCGGGTAAGTGCGCGCCGTACTATGCATTGGTACCTCATATTCACCATCAACAGCTTCAAATTTGGACCTGCGGCGGTGGAAATCCCAACCAGGTATACATCGAATTTGTCATGAATCTTTTTGTTCTCATTTGCCGTTCAGGTTTGGAATACGGGATACTCTGCGTCGGCTCTTCCCGCGACGTCAGAGAACGGCCAAACCGGAACCAATGCCTGTGGTACGACTTCGTCACAGTCGTCTTCCTGCCAGACAGCTTGGATCAAGTGAGTGTTGTCTTTGCATTTCTCCCGGCGCTGACTAACCCTTGTAAAGCGACGTGGATGACTTTTGTCTGTGTGTATCGTCTAAGTTTCCATTCATTATAAGTATCGTCCTGAGAGAACACTCATAGGTGGGCTCCGCCTACGGTTGGCTCCATCGGCGACACCGAGCGTGAGGAAGTGGCGTGGTGCACAAAGACGGGCCGGGGCACGCGTACAATTCCCGACGGCACTCTCAAAGGCGTACACTTTGTGAAAACGCCAGACTACGTACAAGTGACTGGAAAAGGCGACTTTACAAAGATCAACGTCCCGGGGGGCGATGCCGGGGGTGAGCTTGATCCGCATGGTGCAGATGGCAATGGCAACCCCAGTATGTATTGTTTATTTGGCTCCCTGCTCTTATTTGATGTCCCGGCAGTTGGTGGTCTCGTGTTCGGTAACTCGTTTGGTCAGGCTCTCCAGTACCATGAATGGACCTCGTTCATCTCCGATACCGAGTTCTGCTTCCGTGCCTGCGTACGTTCTTCTATTAAAACAAGATGTTTCACTCATGACTGATGAGGATGTATAGGTTGGTCCTAATGCTGCAAGGAACTGCCAACATATTGTAAGTCTTTCATTCTGACAGCATTGGGAGATGCTCACTCACCGTAATAGTATGACACCATGGGCTGCTTCTGGGTGCGTTTTGCGTCTTCTCCCTCTACCTTAACAGGCACTAATTCTCCCCATTCTTTAGAACATGCGTACGCAAACTCTATCTTTTGCACTATAGTCTTTCCCTTAATTTGACAATACAGCTGCCAACTACGATTCGGGTGTTTTTGAATCGTGCGATGGAGATGACGAGTAAGTCTATCATTTAGTTGTTATTCATACCTTCCTCATGGCGCCGACATGGAACCACCAGCCTTCCTATGGGCGTTTACGGAACATCTACGTGGTTCCAGGGGGTCTCACCGACGCCCTCTGCGCATCCCGTCGCGTCATCCTCCAACTGCCGCACCGTGCCTACTGTATCCGCATCTCCTGCCAAGAAGAAGCGTGATGGTCTTGTGAAACGCTTCTCCCCAGCTGCTCCGACGCCCTTGTAAGATGGAAAATTGAAGTGGTGCTGATTATCTCGCAAACTAGGTATAGAGTTCCAACCGATAGCTTCGTCATCTAATTCTACTGCTTGTGGGTTCTGCGTCATGATCTGACATTTATGGACAATCTCAATATAAAAATTTCTTGAATATACTTATGACGTGACGCGGTCCCCCTGAGCCGATCATATAACGACTACATAATTATATTGCCTTTTGTGCTAACGGAGACACAGCGCGAAACGTCACGTGACACTTTCATGTCACATCCCAACCACCGAACGCCTCTTCGACGCGTTTCTCGAGGCTCCCTCGCCGCCATCTCCCGCTCTGGAAATTTCCCAGATGCGCCTTCCAATCTCGGATTCATGGGCCCTGCCCTCGAGAATCTCGCAGATGAGACAGAAGCACTGCATGCGAACTTGGAGGGGCTGAACGCGCTTGCGGCTAGTCTTGAGACGTTTAATGAAAGCTTTGCGAGCTACTTGTTTGTACAGAAGATTAATGTTTTTTGTGTTGAGTGGTATCAGGTGAAGGACGGACAGCGGCGTGGTTGTTGCAGGATGCTGATGTACCTGTCGACGCCAGGCGCCTGTGGAAGCGTCGTTTGAGCTGGCTGAAGAGCGAGCCCGTGAGTAGTAACCGTGTTGCGGAGACGGTTTGCTCCTCTTTCATTAATTCGGCATTTAGGGCGAGCCGCTGAGGCAGCAGCAGAGGCAGCACGACGTATACAGCCACCGACGCCCGCTTACAACGCCACCCAAAACGTCACTAGCATTGCGGACAAAACTGTATCGGGCGACGCGACGTTTGCCTTGTCTGAGGCCGAGAATACGCCGGGTCCCAGCAAGCCCAAGCTCAAGAAGAAAGTGAAGGCTAAAATGACGGCGAAAGAGAAGAAAGAACGTGGGGTGCGTTTTTCACTGATGCTGTGGCTTTGGGGTTGGAAGGTGTGCTCATGGTGTTGGTCGTCGGCCTGTGGTAGATTGTGCTGGAGAGGATTTGCTCTGTGCTGCCTCTTGAATTTCGTGGGGGCGATCCAGTGAGTAGACAAGACTCCCAGTTACATGATCACTTGAGCTGATTAAATCTATGACAGACACTTCGTCGGCAGGTCGAGCACGTTATTGAATCCTTGATGGACGCCGCAGGCGGTTTAAAAAGTACGTTCTTTCCAAAGAGATCTTCCGACCCATGCTTATTGGCCTGACCCTATTTAATATCTGACCTCACCTAGTCACGGAGATGATCAGGGGTGACATCAACCAGGCCAAGGTCAATAAATGCCTCATTGCATTGGTGAACCGCAAAGTGGTTCAGAAGAACTCCACCCCTGTGAGCTTGTCATCTCCATGCTTGATCTTTGGTATATGCTCATACTTCCACGCTCAGAGCGGTGTCATCTACAAGTGGTGTGGGGTGCCGTCATGAAGGATGTATTTATTTGTTCTAATGTATGGCAACCTTTACTCCAGCACACTTACAAATAAACACTTGGTCCCATCCCTGTGCTCAGTTAGATTTGGGACGGATATGGCAACGCTATAGGATATAATGAGATAGACAAAATCACGGCACCAGCCACTGAGGACGAGCTCGTTATCAGAATGGTGATAGCCGGCTCATCCTTATCCTCAGACGATGGTGGGCACCATTTTGTCTATTACATAGACCCTAGTAGCTGCGTGTTAAATGCCTCAAATTTCACTGTGAGGGTGATATGCCTGCAGGTTATGACTGTTGACTCTACGTGAAGCAGTTACCCAGCGGTGAGCACATATAAATATCTCCATACCTGCATGCGAAGTAGAGCGATCTGAGGCGTTCGCTGTCAGAAGGAGCTTGATTCGATGTCCATAGCAGTAGGAATCTACCTGCTTTTATACAAGTCAACTATTCTAATAATAAGCCGGGTGGACTTGGAGTGGGCTCTCAATTTGATGAGTCAGATAAAAGCGTTTGTCTACCTTCCTATTGTCCGATCCACTCTACGTCTCGTCCACCCTTCCCTTTAGTCTCCTTCGCCGTTTGTCTACCTTCCTATTGTCCGATCTACTCTACGTCTCGTCCACCCTTCCCTTTAGTCTCCTTCGCCGTTTGTCCACACGTTCTGTCTACCCTGCATCTCCAAGTTGAAGCACGTGCCTTGTCCAGAGAAGTCGAACAATGCTTTGTTCAAACTACTTTGAATGCACTACCCAAAATAGCCTTGGGACTAGATAGATAAAGCCTCCCTCGTTGAAGCTTACCTTAACATAGTACCATCAGATCCGATCCTGTTTCGAAGAAGGCAACTTGCACGAAAAACAGATACCTAAGAGCGCTCGTCTGCTCGCAGTGCCACCAGCCGGGTGACAGATTGTTTTCGCATTCATAAACGATGAACAAGCTTCGCGTAGCGTACATACACTCCCCTCAACTTTAATCAACACGTTTGTCGAAACTACAAGGTAGAATAAGGGTGCCTTCTACGCTAATGGGGAGAATGATGAAGCATTAACCAGTGACATTACAGCTACTGAAGAAGTCAAGGAAATGGCTCCCTCGTGCTCATTCGTTTGCATATTCCGACAAGAGACGTTCTGCTGCAGCCGAGCGTGGTTTGATCACACACTCAAAAGGCTCTGGAGCACTATACCCAAGTAATGTGAGTCCCGCAACATCAATGTATGATCAGGCAAGGAACACCGACGATATGAATCCCGAGGTAAATCTTGCCTCGACGGGGATATCGTTCCCCTTGGCGTCTTTGGCAAAAGAAATAGTGTAAATCTTCAAAATGGATGCGACAGCTATGAAAAGTGAATCTTCAGCCAAATGGCGACCTGGACATATCCTGCCTCACAGCAGAAGAGGATTGAGTACAGCGTCAACTGTCTGATCGAATAAAATACAGCCGCACCGTCTTCCGAAACCGAAAGCAATACCGCCTGGATCTGCGATCCCAGGCGCGAGGAACCGCTCGGGTCTGAACGCTTCAGGATACGGACCGAAGGTGTTCTCGTCATGAAGCATTGTCCTACAAGACGTAAACTTGCAAATGAGTTCTTAGCATGCTGAAGGAGTGCATACCATGCATTTGGGAAAACGATGCTCCCTCCGGGGATGAAATAACCACCATAGACTGCCGGTTGAAAAATTAAATCATACCTGTAGTGGCAAAATGTTGAACTAACCGTCATCTTGTGTGACTGCATGTGCGACACCCAAGGGACCAACGGGGTGCCATCTGAGCACCTCTTTGCATAATGCGTTTACATATGGCAGATTAGCGCGATCATCAAATTCAGGAAGTCTATCCCCTATAACTGCATCAAGTTCGGCTTGGGCTTTCCGCTGTACGTCCTGGTACAGAACCATGGCAAGCACAAAACATGACAATGCCGAGACTGTCTGACGTTACAATCAGGATTATTTCACAGGCCAGAACCGGGATAACGAGACGTACTGTATCGGCGCCTGCTGAATATGCTGCCCCTGCAGTATTACGAGCGTACTCTTCAATATGAGGAGGAGCATCCTTATTGTCTGACATCTTTTCAATTAAGGCGGTCGAAACACATGGTGTCGCTATCCCCATGCGCTGTTCACAGTATGGAATTCATTCATATGCCACACATGGATTGAAGCCCACTCACTAGAGCCTTTTTGACGGCCTCAAAAGGTTCCACAGGCAGTCGAATGATGGACTCACGCCAGATCCTTGCTTTTCTTTGAAACGAAGCGCCAGGAAACCACTCGGGAATGTGTCTTACTGAGATGGTGTGAGAAAGGTCCACAGAACGGAATACGAGGACAAACGCATTGGAATAACGTCGACCAGAAACGTGCCAGGGTTGCCGGCGGCTGCTGCAGCTCCCATGGATGTCTCGGCGATTTTAATATAAGGATCGTTGATGGGAAGAACTTGAATACCGTATACGATCTGATATAGTGCAGTGATAAGCCACGTGGGGGGCTATAATATTCGAGCCTCACCTCCATAATGATGGCACCAGGGAGATACCGAAGGTGTTGAAGAAAGTCTTTGGGCGTTTCGTGCAGTTTTCGCAGCAGCACGCTCCCATTGTATAAACCTCTTAGAATGACCACAAATAACGATTCTGGGCATCTTACCGAGTGTGTTTTATCTCAATGTCACGGTAGGCAATGACAGCCGTAGGACTAAAATGCTGATGGAATGCCTTGCGGTGCCAACGCCATTTGTCACCGTAGCGTATTAGCCCAAAGAACCAGTCGGCTCCCATCCTAAATGATCCAGGATGTAAGAAAGAAAGTGCCATGGGAAACAGTTGTTAATAGTGATATACAGTTTCATCATGGGAAATTCGCATCGATCCGAGTACAGCGTAGACCTCGACTCAAACAGATCATGGGAGATGGCAGCTGAGCTCACAGAAATCATTGGCCTCCCAAGAATATTGAGATAAACCAAGTCGCCTCCAGAATTATGAGAACCAAGAGACTATTGGTGATAATAACACACCATATTCCCTAGCCCACTTGGCGAATGCCACCCATTCCTGCTCCTTAGGCATATCTGCCACATTACCTACAATTGGCCAGCCGCGAGGACCAGGGGGTAGACGGCTCCCTGAGACTGATGTCAAGTGATGTAGTGGCGGTGAAAGGCAGGGTCTAACCTTTTGGAGCGAAAATCCGCTGTTGTGCTAAAAACAGGCCGATCAGCAAAACCACGGCAGCAAAGACAGTCCCCGAGGTTGCCATGTCCCAGAGACTAGTGGTCGCCATGATGGTACGAGACCCAGTCGCTACAATACGACCCTAGGCTTCATTATATAAGCCGCGTCCAAGCTGCATCTTATGTCAGTTGACCCGGCTTCTGCCGAATCGTCGTATCGTCGTTGCTGAGCACGGGATGCCATCGACTCCCAAATACTCGCGCCCGCCATCGCCAGTGTCGCACTGTAGAGACTCTGGCGTCTCTGTGGCACCTTACTTGACGCACGTAGTCACTCATCATGGTACGTTGGCGACTGCTTAGCGAATTCCCAGTTCACACAGCACTTGATGATGATCTATCTTGACTGTCACAGGACAGATCACCTTGGTGCCTCCACAGAATCAAGGACGTTTGCGGAAGAATAAGAAACCCCATCAGACGAAGCCCGCTCAACTTCAGCCGCCATCGCAGGAATACGTGCATGTTCTCCCAACCCGCTCTGCGTCACCCGGAAGCCTGAGTTTCTCTCAACGTCAGAAACTACGAAATCCACAAGAGGTTTCTAGAACTGTTGTTGCGAATGCACAGAATTCATCTCGAGGTGCACAGAGTCCGGCTCAAGGTTCCTCAAGCACAAGACAAGGTGAGCCCCTCAGTGCATGTTACTCAGCCTGTTTTAATTCCACGCTATCCAGGTTGCGTAATGCTTGGGACATCACTTCCACCACCACCGTCGTACGACTTTGTGCGTTCCGACGTTACACGAGCATTCAGCACTGACGTCATAACACACCCGTCGAGCCCTTCGTCCTCCAGTGATGAATTTGAGGATATTACAGAGACCGATCTCGAGTCGCAATGGGAGGTGGATCGTATGGTGGGACTCACACTTGAAGAACGTGTGCGAAGGGAGTGGCATCGTCAACAGGAAGCCATAAACGCATCGCAACCAGCAACCTTAGGCTCTCAGGGGGAAAGATCGACAGAAACGGGATCCAAAGCCTCAAGAGCTCAAGATGATTCCGGCAGATCCCCGAAGCGTCCATCAAAGAATCAAACTTTACGACGCCCAGGAAAGGATTTGTCGGCAACACCCTTGCAAGGCACATCACGGTCTTCCACCCAGACTGTGGTGCCGGGAAATGTTTCTCCCATTTCATTATATGCACTCACCAATTCCTCGAAATCCTCTTTGGGCGACTGGGATCTCTTAGAATTGCCCCCTCCCTCTCGCCCTTCACAGGGACAAAAAGTTTCCAAACCTTTGGGAGCTTCTGAACACGTCCCGCAGTCATACTCTGTCTCAGATGTTGAATCTTTTTCAACCGCGTCGTCCTCGTCATCTCGAGAAGATCGTCCTTCAGAAACGGGCCGTGGTTCAGTCACTGTGAACATAGTGAATGGTCATGACTCTACAGACCATAGATCTATTGATGGCCATTCGGACAAGTATGAGACAGGTCTATCATCTAGCGAATCCGGAGAGCACAAGATACATGAGGTTAGAGATGGCAAAAGGCTATCCCTCATTCACAATCGACCGCTCCCTATGCCTCCAGTGTGGGGCGTGCCAACCCAGGTAAGCATCTTTACCATCTCGTATGGTGGGCTCTTACCGGATTGTCATGGACTACTAGGTCGCGCAGCCATCAGAAGCGTCTACATCTGGAATTCCGTTGGAGAGCTCTAAGAGTTCATCTTCTTGCGTTGTATATTCTGGTGCATCATCTTCCGTCCGCGACCGCATCACAAAGTTTGAAACCATGCATGATCGACCGGTTCCACCTCCCCCAGCTGATTTCCTCAGAACACGTGTGAGACGCAAGCCGCCTCCGCCACCCCCTCCATCCTCGCCGTTGATTCGTCCTGAAGCGTCGGGAGAAAGATATGTCAGTGAGAAAACGGTTGATATGCCACATCCGGGGCTTTCAGAATCAGTCTCGGTGCCTTCCGGTGGAACACCTCATGACGATACCTGTTCTTCTCGACCAAGGGACATACCACGTGTTCCAAACCTGTCCCAGCAGCAACTCGAGCTGGTAGGACAAACCCCACCACCATCTTCTATCTCAGGGTTGAACCATTGTTATGCTCATGGTAACCCGTCTTCGCCTTCTGATCCAGAACACCCCGATCGGCCGCTTCACATCTCCGAGAATGACCACCACGTTGCCATTGATAATGACATAACATCTTCAGCAACGGGACGTCACCATTCCTCGGACCAACGGGATGCGACGCAGCGATCCACTCACGAGATTCTACCAAACAATGGTTTCTTCCCTTTGATAGAATCTGGAGGTACGGCGGCACCTCTAAGTCAGTACACGGACCTAGACGTTTTACTTTCGCGTCTTGATGACGAGGCATCAAGTGAGGGTCGTTACGAAGTACATTTCTTCGTTTCCTTCTTCACATGAACAGTTTGACAAAACTAATTGACACGAATAGGATCTACTTCTCGTCAGCGACATCCTGGGCCCTGCCCGACCCGAATCGCCAACGCTTCCACTAACGCAGACCCGGGGGACACTCGGTGACCTACCACTGGGCAAGATCGAGGTGGTACGACGTAGAACACTGCAGGACGGCCGTGTCAAACTCAAATTATCGTTATTGGGTGTTGTAGTTGATCGGTGCCAAGTATGTCTGTCGCAGTTCAAGGATGCGGAGTGGGCCGTGTTGCTTCCTTGCATACACTCGTAAGTGAAGGAATGGGATTATTCTTGAAGTTTGATGATGTGAACAGTTATGGATCGCGCCCTTTCCTTTAGGTACCACTCAACGTGTCTGCAGTCATGGCTGACAAGAAGCCACACCTGTCCATTGTGTAGATTTTCCTTGGACACGTCCGACTGATCCCCCACTCGTCAAAACATGTTGTTATCTATTTGCTGTATCTTCACCTCTTGGCGGGTATGTACGATCATGGAGTTGTGTGTTTAAAACCTATTTCCGTGGGTGTAGGACTGGGCGTCTTTGCATCTTGATTTATATCAATCTGGTCACAAAATATAGTTGTCTTTTTTGATAACTTATAGAATGAATGCACGACTCTTTTTGTGGCTTTTGCATAAGATGGAACGTATAGCCGTGAGGTTTCCTGCAGATGCTGATGCAACGTTGTAAGAGAGCGTCGCTCTCTGGTTGGAGGTCTAGTTTTTCTGTCTCTTATTTCTTCTCTTCTACGCTTCCTTCTTCCTCTATACTTAATGGCCATTATAGGATAGATAGGCGGATATCGCATCGACACCTAGAGTAGAGCGGTGGATGCTGTCCGACGGCCTGGTACTCTTGGTCTGATTCCATATACGTGCCACAACCCCGAAATTCGTTTCTGCGTTACCCCTTCCACAATTACCACATGGCGCTTGTTATTGTTTCTGCTGTATAATAAAAGAGCCCGATGAATATAAAAGAGGAGCAGGTTTCCCCCACTCCCTCTTCTCTCGCTCTAGCGACACGGGATTAAAAATAAAATAAAAAGAGTAAAGCACAGAGTAACACAAAAAGCAACGCCGTCGAAAGAACAAAACAAAGACAGGCCAAGGGACAATTACACGTCTGTTAACGTCGCTAGGGCCACATCCCTTCTTACAGCGTATCTTCATATCATCAATATGGACGGGGAGCATTTGACTGTCTAAGGCCAACGGTGTGATGGAAACTGAAATGGGTTCCACCCTGGTTGTGATCGCGTCCGCGTGGGGGATTGTAGGGTTACATAATTTCCTAGTAAATACATTTCTAGTATATTTTTTTTAGCTCACCGTGTCACTATACACCAATGGTGTATAGTGACACGGTGAGACTCCTCAAGGCTCCTTTCGAATCCTCAAACCCATGCACCATCGACGCAACGTGAACATCACACCACGATGCACACCCACACCACTCGTTCTAAAATAAAATTGCAAGACTCCTTTTGAATCTTGGAAACTGACCACAGTACATGAGATTTCATCATGGTATCAGAAAAAATAAAGGAAACTTGATGACAAGTGACGTAATGATTGCAGACGCGCGTTGATGGTGGTATATGCAGAGCGGGAAATGTGGAAGGTGGAAGGTGGAAAGTGGGAGGAAGAAGCGGAGCGGAGCCCTGAGCCCCGAACAAAATGCTATATGATGGATTGTCCTGATTGTTCTTGACAGAGAACAGCAGAAGGGGGAGAAAGAAAAAGGTACTACGAAGGGCACTCGCTTGCCTATCGCAGCGGCGCTTCGGTCTTGTTCGAGCCAACATCCGCAACCTCATTACCAGCCCCGGCATTACGTATGGACGTCAGTACCTCCTTGCAGTACCAAAGCTTGTCAAGGAGACGTTGGTGGAATTTGGCTTTTGGAGGGTCGTGGTGGGGAGGCATGAGCGCGCGAGCCATGAGATCGCTCAGCGGCCACCGCGTGAGGTTGTAATTCTTGTCTATATGCGTGATTAATAGCCCTTGCGACGATATGATCATCTTCGTGTGGTCGTAAAAATTGAACTGTTGGAAGTGACAGTGGATAGATCAGTAAACTGAAGTCTCACATGAGCGCGGAAAAATAATCTCACTTGCAAAACATCGTGACTCATCTTGAAGACAATAACATGCTTCATTCGTAGATATTTCTGAACAAAATCCATTCCCTTGATGCGCTCAAGGTCTTGAAAAGTATAATCGTAATCTCCATAAAGTCGTTCCATCATGTATCGTTCGAAGTGTTTGATAAGATAAATCTTGCTCTTGAGGTCATCGGGGTAATCCGAAACGCTATGATTTTTGCGCACATAAACGGAACCCTGTCGGCGTGAAGAAACGTAATCGACATGACTGACAAGTAATCAACTGATATGTCAAAAGGCAAGACAACGACACGTACTGCTTGTCTGGAGCAAGCACCATTGTCGTGCTGTCATTAAAATAGACACCAACCGACCCATCAGTAAGAGCATATCCCATGCCATACTTATTGCAATAGTCAACCCATGAGACAATGAAGACCTTTGGGACCTGTAGGTCAACGTCCAATGCTGGAGCGAACATTAGATATCGCCTTCGGTGGGATGGCGGGAAAACTAACAGGGCTCTCTAAACAGTTGGCCCTCAGCCTTGGCGTCAAACGCGAGCGTCAGGGTATTAGCTACAATCTCAAACCCATTGACTTTCAAGCCAAGACCAGATTCAACAGAAGGAATGTGAGCTATAGGTTTCTTGGTCTTAGTCTTCTTGCTCGGAGGTACATTTTCCTGTTCCTCCTGCAATTCCGGGGATGATATACTCGGGACCATCTGAGCTACGATCCTCGCTTTCTGTGATTCAAGCTCCCTGTTGGGCTTTTCGGGTTCCTCTCCATCCTCCTCTTCACGAATATCCGTGAGTGGAGCCTTGAGAGGTGACACTACAGACGCTTTTCCTTTCCCTGCTACAGGAGGGGGGTTATTCAGTTTACGCATCATAGTGCCAGTCTCCCGCGGGCTTGGGGAATTAGATACAATAAGGGGTTGACGCGCAGAGCTAAGCAGAGCAGAGATGGGACTTCCAGGTTGTACCGCCTTCTGGAACTCGCGCTCCTGCTGCGCGAGGCTAGGACCAAGACCGCCACGCGCGCCGTGACCTTTGGAATGGGCACTACTAGCTGGAGAAAGTTCAGTCGCCTGGTCCTCGTCAAGGAGAGCACGTTTACGAAGACGTGCAAGGTTTGCGAGGGACTGCTGGCGCGTGATTGATGGTCGGAACAGTGGAGTTGTATCTTGCGCCGTCACTGGAATAAAGGCTGGAACCATGCCCAACATAAAGAAGGCGTGTTCGAGAATTTCATGTAGGGTAGGGCGTGCTCGTGGGTCGGTCGTGAGTATCTGCTGAATGAGCTCCCGCGCATCCAGTGATACTTCCCGATCCGCGGGGAACTCGTACTGATTGTCGCGGATACGCTTGTATATGGCTTTGACGTCTTTAGTTTGAAAAGGGGGACGGCCTACCACGAGGGTGTATCTAAAATAGGTCAGGAGGACAGCAGTGTAACATGAAGTAAGACATTTACAGAATTACGCCAATCGACCACGTATCTACTTCAAAACTATGCCCGTTAGTTGTGTCAAACAAGACCTCAGGTGCAATATAATTCGGTGTGCCACAGATCGTTCTGTAGAGGCTCAGCACACAGGATAATAAAAGGCCTGAAGGGTTCAGCTCACTTTTTCCGTTCGCCCGGGTTTTCGATGAGTGCAGCCAGACCAAAGTCACCCACTTTGATATTCATTTCGGCGTCCAGGAATAGATTACCAAGTTTGAGATCACGGTGGATCACCTGATGAGTATGCATGAAGTGGCAGGCTCCTATGAGCTGGACCATGAAAAAGCGAGCCTCCGGCTCAGTGAAACGGCGGCGTCGACGGAGCATATCCATCAAGCTCTGTGGGCCAATGAAAGACTGAGCATAAATAAAACGGCTGATGCTTACACCATTCTCACACAGCTCAAGAGTCATGTAAACGTTCTCATCATCCTCAAAACACTCGTTGAATTTGACGACATTGGGGTGTTGCAAAGAACGGTGTATCTTGATCTCGGCGTATAGCTGGAAGAAGGTCAGACAATATTTCAACAAGGGAAACTCTCTTACCTTGGTTTTCGCTTTCTTGGTTTTCAAGGACGTCTTGGTAACGACCTTGATGGCGCTTCGTGTTCCTTTGCCGTCTTTGACTTCGTATACACGTGCAAAGCCACCCTCGAGAGGAGATACATGTCGAGTATACAATAGCTAAACGATGCACGTACCTCGCCCAAGAAGCCAACTCTTGTAAATGCGACAGACCTGCCGACGTCGCGAATGATGGCTGGTGGAGATGGAGGGCTCGTCTTGGTATTCTGTCGCGTCAAGCGAGGCGTTTCTGATTCCTTGGCTTTTTCGGCAGCTCTGGGGGTTATGGGATGCTGCTGAGGTGGGGGCTGAGGGTACTGGTTATGCCTATGCACATCCGCAAACGCTGCGCGTCGTGGAGCACTGTTCGAAGAGAGCCTTGACTCGGCATGTAGATGGGAAAGCGCTGCCATGTACGGCAGCTAAAGTGGGTCGTAAAGATGGAATGGGAACTGGAGACTGGCAAAAGGTTTCGGGTCACAGGAAACGCGCGGTAGAACGGTCACGTGACATGTACCAGCCTGTAACAATTTTGCGTTTCTGTTTGCGTGTTATTTGATGAGCGCCTAATTTGTCTTTCCTTGGCGCTCGCTTACTTGCCGTCTCTTGATGTCTGGTGCTCAGCGTCTTTGGAAGCATATGAGAGATTCAATTTGCTGTAGACGAGGCAGTCCTATGTAAGGCAGGGTAAAGAGCGCCATTAGACATGGAAGATAGGTATCTGAAGGCTCCAAAAAGGTTAGGTGCGATAAACTTCTATGCACTGCTAGGTTGTCGAAATGGCTACCCCCACGTCGCACAGGCTGACACACATTCTTCGTCCGTGCTTGCAAACAAGAGTTTATATACCAGGCCAGCGAGCATGAATGAGTGAAGGATGTCTGTTCATTGGACCGAATTCAACGATTGAAAGGAAAATTGCAGAGCGGGAGCGGGAGAAGTTTCACAAGGGAAATGGGTTGGTTGACGATTTTGATTGGATGAAAATCCTCCAGCACGTGGCAATCGAGTCATCGGGACTTCATGGCCCCTAGAGTGTTGTCTTTGGACAGTCAGCATCCGCTCCGCGGATGTCGATGACGCCTGTATGACGAATTGTTATAAAAGACGGTCACTGTGATCTGTCATAAGTATCCTGCAATGTCAAATCAACTAGTCTGGCTGATTACTGGTACCTCGTGAGTGAACCCTCACTTTCCGCTTTTGCTAATGATATTTATAACTCATGTAGGACAGGCTTTGGGCGTGATCTTACACTCGCTGCTTTAAAACGTGGCGACAATGTGATTGCCACTGGTCGCAGCCTTTCCAAAATACAAGACCTGCGGGAGGCCGGCGCGGACATCTTAGAGCTGGATGTGACTTCTCCTTTAGACAAATTGCGTGCTACAGTAAAGCAGGCAGTGAATGTACACGGCAGAATTGACGTCGTCGTGAATAATGCGGCATACATTGCTGTGGGTGCATTGGAAGAAAACACGTGGGTCCTCTAGCGCCCCTAGCTCTATCTAAATATACTTGCTAACGCACCCTGGCTAGGCCGGAGGAAACTTACCAACAATTCAAGTGCGTCTAAAGCCTCCAAGTATGGCAAAATGCTCACGGTACCATTTCCAGTACAACATTTTTGGTGCATTAAACGTAACCTGGGCTGTCTTGCCCTACTTCCGTGCCCAAAAGTCCGGCACGGTAGTTTGGATTGGATCCCTCGGGGGGTGGCGTGGCGTACCCAATTCAGGTCTTTACGCTGCGACCAAGTTCGCTGTTCGAGGTCGGTTGTCAGTTTACTGATGCTCCTTCGGAGCTCGCCACTCACCGGTACGCGTGTAGGTCTATCTGAATCGCATCATGCCGAAATATCCCCTCTGGGTCTCCGCAGTATATTTTTCGAACCAGGATACTTTCGCACGTCCTTCCTGCAGTCAGATCACCGGGGTCTTTACGATCCACGCATCGAAGACTATGCCGAGACAACACGAAAGGCTAACGAAGCCCTCGTTGGTTCGCAATTTTCATTGTCTTTACGAGTCTGAGTCCTCACTTGATGATCTCGGTTATGTATTTCATTTAGCTTACGATGGGAAGCAACCAGGAAACCCGAAGAAGCTTGTCCAGGTCATGCTTGACGTAGTTCGCGGTGAGGGGGTCGCACAAGGTCGCGAGATTCCGCTTGGACTCCCCCTAGGCAGCGACTGCTACGAGACTATCAATGTTACCCTTGCTCGCACTGCGAACGTCCTGAACCAATGGGCGGACGTGATTAAAGGCACTGATTTTCCAAAGGGCACCTAGATTGAGGGTCATGCAGTACAAAGTGCATATACATCAAACATGAATTTGATGAAGTAGGTCATCATCAAACAGATGAAATTGGTGCCAAGACTATATCTTCCTAGAGTCCATTGCGCTGGAGTCATGCTATTCTGTGAGATGGCAACCGAAGCTTCATGATAAATATTATGCAAGCATGTGGTGTTGTAACTGTAAATGCATCAAACTATATGACACATTCACTGACTAGTGGAAGATAGCGGAAAGAGAAGAATCACTAGAGTGACGTCGGCTACAGTGCCACGCAATACCGGCCTATTTGTCAGGACACATCGCCATTGCTATTACGTGGTTGGAGTGCTGTTCAATTACACATATAAACTATGATCACTGTCCTCAGTCTGTTCTCGCAGGGCACTCTCATAACAGGCGCTCGTCATTACAAAGGTATTTAGCTATTCTTGGATATAGACGCACTCTTGTCTTTAAATGCCTGAAACCTAAGAGCAACAGCATTCATGGCATAAACGTTTACTCGGTTGACCGTCCAAGCCCAATCCCGGAAAGATAATTAATTAGTCAATCTTAAGACTTTCAATCCGAGGCGATGAAACTGAGATTGATCAACTCGGAGATCAGGGCCACCGGACCCCGTGGTTAACCCCATTCAAACACATGTTCCAGCGTTTTGAAAACATAGGAGTGCGACTCAGGTTTCAAAATTTCAAGATGCAGGCACATGATCGAAACACTCTCGGCTCAGTTCAGATCCCATTTATGTGGGTCCATATTGTCAGGCCGGACCCACCTTCCTCCAGACATCGACGATGGCTGGCGTCGCTGCCCCGAAAGTAAAGAAAGACAAAATTGTATCTTGTGCAGAGTGTCGCAGGCATGTTCTTTCTTATCCTTTCCGTATTTTCTCCTAATAGCAACACTTGCAGACTGAAGCTGTGAGCAGAGGCAGCTTGCAGAGGCTAACTCAAGCCCCATAGCTCATTGTATTCTCCCCCATAGAAAATGTGATAGGAACTTCCCATGTTCGTCGTGGTATGTGGCATTTTGCAGGTGTGACGATCAGCTCACTAACAATGTTCATGATAGTCGTAAACGGGGGCTTGATGCTTTATGCCCTAATAGTAACTCCCTTTGATTTACCCTCCGAAAATATCCATTATTGATATTATGCTAGTGGCTCTCCCAACTCGTCCCCGGTACGGCCATTGTTCCTCCGCCTTGTGCATTCATCCCTTTCATGCATCTCACCTAGCAAACAACCCTTGGAAGACGCCAAGGGTGGTGTTTCGTCATCTGGAATGGCCACTCGGATACGAGAGCTTGAGGTTAGCTTAATAATCTCTATAATCTGACAGTACATCTGATTAATGAACACCACCTTATCAGGATGCATTACGGTCCCTCCATGCATTACATTCCGACGATCCACACCCGCTGTTAGCTAATAGTAGTCATGCTACCAGTCATGCGCCACTCGCAGGGCCTTCCGGTTCAAGATCTGCTCGACCAGACTCTCCCGTCGAGGGAGAATTAGACAGACTAGATGAGACATTGGGAACTCTGTCCATTGACCCACAGTCTGGGAAGTCCAGTTTCTTTGGACAAAGTGCAGGGATGGAGGTTTGTCCTACATCATAGTATCTCTTGGTAACATATCTCACATCCCTGAACCTTAGAGTCTCTACCATGTGAGTGAGCATTTGGAAGTTGAACCAAATCCACAGCGAATTTTCATACGCTGACGTACTATAGAACGAGTTGAGAGAAGACGTGGAAGATTCGGAAGTGCAGTTAGGGTGGTCATCTGACCCTTTCGATCCACTTCGAGATGACGTTGCCAGTCCTTTGTACCCACGTCTGCCGAACGAAGTCATCATGCAATACCTCGAAAGACATCTTCCAGATCCGTTGCGCGCCTGGGCCCTCTGCGATTTTTACCACAGTAATGCAGCATGGCTGTCTGTTTCGTCAGGCTAATATTTCTGCAGAGACTGACGATGTATTTCCCCTAGATATTCACCCATCTCGCGACATCAATTTCAAGACGAGATATTGCACCCCGTGTACTCCAAGTCTCCTCCCTCGCTGACGGACACGTCATTGACACATTTCGAGGTGTCAATCCTATTCATGGTATTCGCGATCGGTTCATTATTAGATCTATCAAGCCCCGCAGACGCAGGAAACAATTATGATTATAATTCAAATGCTGTACCACAGACAAGTACAGATTCGGACCTGTATCACCAATTCGCGCGAACGGCACTGACTGCTGGGGTATCTGTGATTGAAGAGCCTGGCATCGCTGGTGTTCGCGTTATCGTGAGTCCCAAGTGTTACGTGTTGGATCTTGGTGGATTGAGTTTTTGTTTCCTGGTAGTTCCTAATGGCGTACTATCATAGTTTACTCGACCGAGAGCAAACACCCCAGTTAATATGGTCACTAACATCAATAGCTGTCGGCCTGGCGATTAGCGTGAGTAATTTGTAATGAGCGGAGTGGACAACTCTGATTAAGGCTCATGCCTTTCCAGATTGGTCTTCGTATGTCGTATTTGATGATCAGGCTTTGACCTGCTAACCATCTTGTCAAGATCGCGACAGCGAGCGTTGGAGATTGGACCCTGCAGTCGTTGATCAACGACGTTCCTTGTTTTGGGAGTTGAGTGCCTTTCTGTCGTTCCAAGTATGAGCTTTTTATACATCCGTCTATCCGTCGTCGATCCTGAACACCTTTCAGGGTAATAATTTGATGCTTGATTGATTTATATCTAACACGTCACAGGTCTTGCGTTTGGGAGGCCACCACAGATTACCTTGCCATTTGTCGACTGTGAGATAGGACCTGACACTGAACAATCAATAGGGCCCGATGGCAAGATCAAGCATGGGCGTACGTTATCCCTTTGTGTCTAATCACATACACTCCTTACGTCAAAAGAAGCTGATCAACGTATGACAGATCGCTATTCCATGTATATGATAACGTTCACGATCATGAGCGAAGTGCGCGATCTTGTTCTCAGCACAAAGCAGAAATACGCAGACATTCTCGCGATGGACCGTAAATTGCGAGATCGTGCTGTAGAGCTATTCGGAGGACCAGTGGGTGACCGCCAGGCGAGCTTTTTTTAAATAAATGTCGAAATTTACCCTCTTATGGTGAATGGCTGGGATCCACATCCACAGGTCGGCCCTGACTGCCTGAAAGGAGCGAATACAGCAGAAACCATGCGGAAATTTTTCATGCTGGCCATCAAAGAAACGTGTAAGCTCGCTTCTGCTAGTCAGCATCATCGTGGGCCTATAAGTTCACATGAACGTACTGCAGATGTGCTATATCTCCACCGGAAGTACTTTGTTCGCGCATGT
Organism: Cantharellus purpuraceus; assembly: GCA_025174535.1. Taxonomy (NCBI): domain Eukaryota; kingdom Fungi; phylum Basidiomycota; class Agaricomycetes; order Cantharellales; family Hydnaceae; genus Cantharellus; species Cantharellus purpuraceus. The sequence continues at coordinate 1,679,971 of JALBUN010000003.1, read as the reverse complement.
TTGTGTCGCCCAGAGGACCTCACGACCAGCAGATACTATCCCTCCCTCCTCGCGGCCTTTCGCAGTGCACAAGTGATTATTTCTTTGCTTGACTGCCTACTCACACACGAGCCAGTCCTGCCGTGTCGTTTATGGTAGGTCTTCAAATCAAATTGTTTTATTGTTCAAATCTTTAAGTTTTTTTTTTTTCCCCATTCGTCAGGTTTTGCTGGACTCATACGCTCGCAAGTGCCGTGAGTGTGATTTCCCACGGAGCTAGTGAATTTGATGTATTGGAGTTGACATGGCGCCGGTGCGGTGCAGATCATGGTAGGGTCCGTTGCTATGAGACATCCAAGAAGCGTGCTCGCGGCAGAGGCTATGTGCACACTCGAAACGGTCCTAGTCCAATTGCGTGGATGTGCGAACCAGAACAACAGAATAGTAGATCGTCCCAGGAGAGCGCTGGTAAATTCACAACACGCATGTTTCCGTTTCAAATTTTTTAATGCTAACGCGTCTTATTAGAAAATCGTGACGAGACTGCGTGAAAAGGCACATTTAGCCATGTCACAACTCGAGTATAGTCCCGCAGACGGGGATATCCACGGGCAAGACGACGAACTCAAGGTGCTGGGCGGGCACACCCGCGTAGTGTCTATACGGCCCGGGACGTACCTCGCCACCGCGCAGTCCTCGCCGTCGATGGACACGCCGCCATCGACGGACGTGCACCCGTCGTTAATGGAGGATTTGACGGTGGTGAGGCAGCAAGATCAGGATGCGTGGAGAGCGTGGGAGAGAGCCGGTGGGGTTGCGAACACGACTACCGCCACCACAACGACGATGCCTGCAGAGACGGGGGCGGGGGCAGGAGGCCCGGAGATCTCTTCCAGGCGGTCGACGCGGATAGAGGTATTTCCCGGGGAAGTCAGCGGCGCGCCGCAGTCTTCATATAGTACTGCCAGCCACGGAAGTGTGTCGGTTACGCCGTTTGGCGAGGCTCGGGGTATGGAAGACTCGCATGTACGTGCACTCGGTGTCGATGTCGGTGTGGGGGGAGACGCAGCATCGCATTCGGATGCAGCAGCGTACGCAATGTTTCAGGCTTCACATGGTGGTGGTGGTGGCGGTGGCGGTGGGACCTCTGCCGTTTATGGGCGTGGCGTGACTGCCGTGCACGGCTTTGGGAATGCTTTTGCCATGTCGGATACAGGCGTTGGAGCAAGCGTTGGAACAGAGGCGAGCGACGCCACCGATAGTCCTATGCAAGACCCGCGCACATGGAACCCTATGTCATCAATGATGATGAGCGACGACTATCTTGATGTGAGTTGGCAGGGATTCGTAGCAGAGTTGGGCGTGTCTGGGGGATGAGGTCTTGAATCTTGAAGAAGCTGGGAATTAATATCAAAATAGGTCATACGAACATGTATTTGTATAGTTTAAATTGGTGACAATTTCAATTTACAATGATGACGATAACAGATGGTGTCCTTGAGGGGTCACGCGCCGGGTAGGGAGATGGACGTATGTAGGTGTGTTCTTCGGATGGGTATGGCAATATGAAATGAGATGAGGTGAGAAGGCTAGTACTGGCCGAAAAAGAGGCTGGGTCGGAGACATGACTAGAGTCTAAAAAATCTAAACAAGCCTATCGAATAGGAAAGCAGTAAACATGTGACGATGGCAGTAGTGAGCTAGTGAGATAGTTCAGCCCCTAGCTGTCATGATTATGATGCGGCACACAAGTGGCTCTGTTAAAATGCACATGAAGGGGTTAGTGCTCCGAACGGGCCCCCACGAGACGAGATCCCAGAGACCCAGTGTGCCACGCGACTATATATCCGGCGGAACTTCAGAGAATAGGTTCCTCGGCGGCACGCGCTTGAAGCTTGATGAACAACAACAAACATGTGAGCATACGACAACATAGTAACAGTGGGCACTGAGACAGGGTCCCAACCACGCTGTGCAATATATAATGTCAAGGCTCCGCCACGTTGGCGTCCACGCTTGAAAGATGCATCCTCGGAAACGTACAAGTGGTCAGCGCCAGAGTCTCCATTGGGCAGTGCTGAGCAACATGGTCTTTCAGAGCTTGCGCTGTATTCTCATCGCCTGCGCCATGTAATAACAGTGTCGTCCAAAGCAGCTGGTGACCTATATATATCCTGCAAGTGACCAAGACGCCGTGTGCACCTTCCCGGGCGGCGCGTCAACCATGTTCTTGGAGTGAGTGGGGTTATAAAAAATATGGAGAGGAAGGATGAAGACGTCTGTACGGGACCTGAGCAGGAACCGCCATTTTTGACCTCAGGAATATGGAAATTTATAGCAAAGCGGGCGGCGGAAGGATGAAGGAAGACCAGGACACGATCTAAGAGGGCGTCTGTCGTCTGTTATCTGTCGTGTGTCGTCCGTTGTTTTGTCGCGGGCAGACCGGCGTGTACATGCATGGCGCGGCTTGCTCCAACACAGAAAAACTGGGGCCACAGGGACCAGAAAGTACGTAGTAGTTTCATATCCATGCCAGCAAAGAGATCCTTGAAGCGGTGTGCTAATTAGCCTTATTTCTCGGAGAAACCTAGGTGTCGCATACGTGCAGTGCAGCGAGCGAGTGCAGCTGCCGTGTGATCTTATCGTGTGGCCTGCATAGGTACGGTGCGCTATACGTCGCGGCCATCGGTAAGGGGTCATATGTACGGCTTATTGAAGCCTTGGGTATATTAAGAACGCGCGGTAGTGGGCTGTGGTGAGCGGGTATATAGGACAGACGGAGCGACTTGGACGCCGTGAAAATCCGCCAGTAGGAGGGTAGAGAGGCGGCAAAGTGGAGCCACGCGTTTGAAGCACCGGTGAGGGAAGAAAGATAATAGTAGAGTTCGGGGGAGATGGGGTCCTGAGGTGAGAGGCAGCATGCTTGACAAATTTGGGGACGTCGGATAGTGAGCAGTCCTGAAGCCTATTGTTGAACACTGATGTGTCGTGGACTCGTATTTGGCAGTATTGTATAGCGGTTGCCGTGTCGCGTTTTTGTGATGCAGATACGCAAGACAAGTGACTGGCTTTGTCTTCGTCCGTGTTAGAACACCCAGAAGACTTATTCCGCGCGAATGCAAGCCAACAAAGACGGAGTTGCCACATCGTGCGATATTCGGCAGATCGACAAGTTGTGTGAGAGAGTGACGTCATGCCCATTGGGCTTGGAGGAATAACAAGGCGGCACGTTGTGGAGCATAAAGATATTGGTAGATGGGCCGGGAAAAAAGCGATTCTAGATGTGCTGCCGTAAGATGGCTGCATCCCCAACTCACGAGTGATAGAATAGATGTCTGCCGAGCAGTGCATTCTGTCAAGTCCCCGACACTGAGCACGATAGACCTATACGAAAAATTCTTGCTAGCTCGGCACTGAGGTGACTTCTATCACCGTCGAAAGTCAGAACTGCCCATACGCAGTACTATCCTTTAGAAACGGATCAAGCGAGAACAATAACCGACCGAGATCTTGGATCTGGGGAGGCTGTGCTGGTCAGCGCTTCATCCAGTACCTCGGCAGTGGAGTGTATAGGAGAAAGGCGTAAAAAATGCGCATCGAGATTCAGCAAGAGAGAAGGGAGCGCTCAATAGATATAGCATCAAGTTAGAGCGTTGGAGCGTTGTTGATGCAATTTCTTAGCAGGGGGGATGTAGCAGTCTATGGGGGGCTGTTTTGGGAATTGCACAAGGGGCGCCCGGGTTTGCCATGGGGATCAGAGAAGCCAGAGAGGATATCCCGAGAAGACTGTGAAGTTGCAGACTGTGAGAATTGTGCAAGGGGAACATATTGATTCTCAGGGGCATCTCTGCGGGTGTGAAAGCAACTGGCGGAAACTGAGATGGTCAGAGGTGTATCACGTGATGTAAGTGCAGAGAGAGAGAAGGGTCGTCAGATAGATGAGTATCCGACGCCGGGATTGTGCGGCCGGGATAGCTTTGAAGCTGTGCGCGCCCACATCAGCGCCATGGAGCCCCCAGATGTCATTTTAGGACATCTATCAGACGATTTTGGTCGAAAAGAGAATTGGAACAAAAGCCAGGATAAGTCTAAAAGGAATGGGTGACAACAAAGGAATCTGCCATATTGGGTGCCTGGCACCGTTGCCCCCCCCCCTCCCCCCCCCCCCCTTTGAGAGATCTGGTGCTATGACAGCGCTGCCTAGAGCAGAGCACGTGAGTGTGGGAGGAAGGGCAAGTCTTTAAGGAGTTGATCGTGGACATGAAAAAGGCGAGGCTGCAAAAGAGGGTAGTGTGTTATGTCACAGTCACAGTTCGGGCCCTGGCGCTGCCATCAAGATCTCTGGAGATGCCAGATATGGCTTTGCGTAACAATATCTACCGCAAGTAAAAAAGAGGGCAATTCAAGACAGCCACTATGCCAGATATGGGTCACAAACAAAATTAGTTGCTGGCATCGCAATGATTGGTGGACGTGTCGTCCGGGCGCTTGGCTCCAGAAACTTCTCGGTTTCCCCTTACTTGTTTGAAACTCCGAAAGTATATATAATTTAGGTTCCACCCCCCCACGCCGCAGGACCTCAACTCGCCTCTTCTCTCTCCCTTAGCCACCAATTATGCTTAAGCGTGTTGCCTCGGTCTCCACCTCCGTTCCTCGTCCACCTAAACGCCAGCGTAGGACGGCTACTGCTGTCTTGGCAGGGTACTTCGATCCACGTCCCCTCCGTGATTATTTCACGGATATGGCGACCAACAATTCTGGCAGCGACGCGCCCAAGAGCCCGTACAATAGTATCGTCGGGCATGGCCCCGGGATTCTCTTTGACGTTCGTCCACAGGACGAGAAGGACCGGGAAATAGCCCAAGAGCGTAAGCGTCTGTTGAAGAACGCCAGGCGCCGTGAGCGCGATCATGAGAGGCGTAAGGAACGACAGGGACAAAAATTCAAAACGGCTCAACGAGTCGAGCGTGTGCAGCAGACCATCGCCCATACGAAATCCGACCATCGCGCCGACGACACGCAACGTGTGGCGCCACCTTCCCCTGCCGCTGGTGCCACTGACGATAGGGTCGTCCAGCTGGGCTTAGGCGGAGAAATGGATACCTCCCGCGTGTCCTTCACTATGGATGTGCCAGCTGGCGATGATGCCACTCATTTGTCGCACATCGACACAAGTCCGTCTCCCGCTTCCGGGTCCGAGTCCGGGTGGTGCTATTGGTCCGCCCGTCACGAATACGCGCCCCCCGCCGCGGCGGCGACTTGCACTAGCACTCGCACTAACACTGACATTGTCCCCTCCCTCTCTTCACGAGTGAGCTTTACATACGATACCAGTCACAATTCTACAAACGCACAGCCTGACTCTGACCCTTTGCCGCCGCGCCGTCCTGGGGCTGACCGCCCCTCTTGTGTCAGCGGCATTACGGTAGATGTATCAATGGCATCTCTACCTCCGTCGTCCGCCTCAACCGCGTTGACTGCATCTCCTCCCACGCCCAGCCGCTCCATATCCTCCGTTACATCTCGTACCTCATCAAAGATGCCGTACACTCCCGCGGACGACGTGGACGAACTGATGCACGAAATGATGGCCACCCCACCTCATGCGCATGCGCACGCACATGGCGGTGGCGGTGCCCACGACCACGCGGCGGACTTTGACGGCGCGTTCTCACCGATGGATATCGAAGACGATCCACAGCGCATTATTGAACACAATCATACTCACAGCTCTCCCGCAAAAGATAAACCTGCGTTCAATGGTAAAAAAACAGTGCTTATTGCCCACGCTAACACTGACACAGCCTTGACCCCTCTAAACACAGCCTTCAGCCCCCATACCCACTCTCGGGCGGCCTCGCACTTTAACACTCCCATGCCGTCGCCGCGTCGCGGGCATATGCGTGAGCCTCGCCCTGGGTTTGGCAGCGCACCTCACACGGCGACGGATGGTGGCCATCATGCTAGGAGTCCCACCGGAAGTCCGTACCAGGCCTTCGCTGCGGAAAGGCCCCTGTCTTCGTCCCAGCCTTCCGCGCAGTCGCCCACGCATGGTCATCATGCCCCCGTGGTTCAGTCCATGAACGCAAACCCCAATGCCAAATTCTCTGCATCGGTGGCATCAGAGCTACAGCACCAGCGCTACGGCCACCAACACCAGCGCTACGACCACCAACACCAAAACGTGCAGCTGACGCCACCGCCGGCTGTCTCCTCGACCGAGGGCTGCCTCGATGACGACTGGCTTAGGAATGCGTTCCCGATACCTCGTAATAGTATATGGTACACGCCTAGGCGGCAGAGATCGGTGCTTTCTACGAATCTGGGCACAGGGTCGGCAATGGCTCCCTCCACGACCGCTAACACGAACACTCAGTCTCCTGCGTCAATGGCATCAGGGCCACAACACCACCGCCATGACTATCAACATCAAAACGTGCAGCCGATGCCATCGCCGGCCGTCTCCTCTACCGCAGACCACCTCGATGACGACTGGATCCCAGAGGCGTTCCCCATACCTCGTAATAGTATATGGTATACGCCTAAGCAGAAGCGTTCGATGCCTCCTACAAATACAAGTCTAGGTACAGGATCGGCTCATTATACGAACGCAAACGAGAACACAACCTCCCCTACGCCAGTGGCATCGGAGCCACCGCAGCACCAAAACGTGCAGCCGACGCCATCCCCAGCCCCCTCCTCGACCGCACACCGTCGCCATGCACTCTCGCTTGAGGCGTTGTTGTCCCCACCTTCCAATAGTCCGTGGTCGAATTCGAGTAGGCAGGAGCGATCAGTGCCTCTTCCTCCGATTGTGGATGGTCAAGAGCACGCGGAATTCTGCGAGTCGTCAGCACCTGCGCTGCATCGGGATGGCATCAACACATCGACTGACGGTGCGGGAGATGGTGTGGGAGATCAAGTCCCCGAGCCATCGGTGGCTGAATCGTCTACTGTGGAGGAGTCGTGTTTGTCGCCGATGGGGACGGGTAGTCCGTCTCTGTTGAGGTCGCCGCCGTTGTTGAGTGGGGGAAAGGATCGTTTGACTGTCGGTTTTGCGAATGGAGGTGAGATGCAGTCATTGGAGTCTGTGGTCATGGATATTGTGAAAGACGATGGGGAGGTGATGCGGGGTGAGTCTGGAAAGAAGGGAAAGGGCGAATCTACTACGTCTGAGGAGAAGACGACGCCTACTGCTATTCCGACCGCTCTCGGACCGGCAATCCAGTTGGGAGGACGTGAGGGTGTGAGTGGAACTGCCGGCCTGAAGAACATGGGGATGTGGAAAGCCGGGCGGGAGGACTCTGAGAGTGCGACGCCTGAGCCGAATAGAGACCGCAGGATATGGGGCAGGCCGTCCAGGGCGATGTTGACCTTCCAGAGCGAGGATGAGCTTACGGAGTTGGATGATTGGGATGTTCGGGATGAACTTGTGGATGAGGATGAGCTTGTGGATGAGCTTGTGGATGAGGATGAGCTTGTGGATGAACTTGTGGATGAGGATGAGTTGCTGGAGGATGATAGTGATGTTGACGACGACTTTGAGTTGAGGGCGCCGCGGGGACGGCGATCTCGGGGAGAAGTGGGGAAGAAGGCGAAGGCGAAGGCGAAGGCGACGAAGGGGGAGAAGGAAGCGACGAAAGGAAGGGGAAGGGGAAGGGGGACGTCGATGGTGGGGGGCGGTGAGGTGTTGTCGCCCCGGGGAAAGTCGACATTGTCCCTTGCGGCGAGCGTCGTGGGCGGTATCGTGAGGTCGTCCACTGCCCATGCCAACATCAAAGCCGACAAGGCCAAGAACGGGGACATCGCCGAGAATACCGCCGTTGTCAATGATGCCTACGCTTCCATCGGGAACGCCGGCGTCATCACCACTACCACCGACAATACCACCACCGACAACGCCGCCGCCATCGCCACCGTCAGCCCGAAGAAGCGTAAACGCGGGGCCGTTAAAAAGGGGTGGAAGGGGTGGGTGGAGGTTGAGGTTGGAGATGAGGAGGAGGAACAGCGCCGATTGGCGCCGAAGCAGTTCAGGATCGAGCAGTTGCCAGTGGGAGAGAGGAGGACGAGGAGTGGGAAGCAGTTTGATGGGTGATTGGGGGTGGGCGATGTGGTGAGTTTTTTTCGCTTTGGGGTGTGGTTGGTTTGACACTGATTTTTCGTTGCTTTGTCTTGGCTAGTTGATGCAGGTGGAAGGCTTGCGCTTCGTCTTGTTGGGTCAAGCTGTGGGATCGTCTTGCGTGGTGCATGGTTTGGTTTTTATCTCGTGCATTTCACGGTGCTACATGAAGACGATAGCGGTGGTACATTACACCGACATCCACAGCTATAACCATCCCCTCCACTCTACACGGCCTCGACCACACCCACCCTCCAGCCTTCCTTGTCATCACCAAAAGTTACGCTCCCCCGTGCCTTGCTTCTTGCGCCCTGTGTCTTTCCTCTTGTCTAACTCCTACTTCTTGGTTCTGTCTCCCGCATCGATCCACTTCGGGAATTTTTTTTTTTTCTCATCTTGGATTCGGAATATGATACCTACAATAGCTGATTTTTTGTTTGGACGCTGTGTTTCTTGCTTGCGTGCTTCTGTGTCGTTGTGTCTGTGTCGTTGTCGTGCTGCTTGATTGTATATCTCCCGTCTCCAGAATCTCCCAAAGTTTTCAGATCGCAATTGTATACTTTTTTTTTTTTTTTTTTTTTGGTTCTTCGCTTGTATCTCGAGTTTCTGGTTGTCTCTTCGCCTCCTTCGAGATGATCGATCATGCATCACGAAGGAGGTGAAGGGTGCTGTTTCGTGCAATGGAATGGGCCTGTCTTCTCTTGACTTGATTTTGTCTTATCTTAGCGCAGTGTGATTCTTTTGGAGATTCTTTTGGATCTGATGAGTATAATTTGGGGAATGGCGAGATTGTTGCAAGTCTAATTATGGAAATGAATGTTGTGAATCGGTTGTGGAATAGACAAGTATCTTTGATCGATGTCTTGATAGATATATACGCGATCAGAAATTTGGCTGGCAGAGTCACACAAGTATGTTCTTGCGTGCCACTCTTCCATGGGTCCGTTCAGGACCTTCACTGTATGGATTTGCCTGGTTTGACTCCGGGAGGAGCATGTGCCGTTTCTTCTCGAGGGATTCATCTAAATTATGAGAAGCCCCAACGAATGGCCACAAATTGATCTGCGATCATTTAATCCCCTGAGGCTTCGCGATCATCCATTCGATTTTCAAGATGCAGGTTTTGAGGCTCCGACAGCGTTTTTGGCAGGGTTACGGGAACCGAGAGAGCGGTAGCGGTGCTGCACGGTGGCGCAGCCTGGTGCAGCCTAGCGGTTCCTTCGGCTATGCCGTGATAGCCGCACAGGAGGAAGCTCAATTGAGCCAATAGTGACGGGTCACTTGTGACACTCCCATTTTCGCGGGTCTGTCAGAAAGGATACTGCTCATATTATACCGACAACAAAAGGGAGGCTTGGTGTAAACAATAAAAAGTGTCGTAAGAAAAGAGCACGCTAGCCACGATGTTTCCACCCCCCCTCCCACCGGCACCATCGTGGTACCCCGGGCACATGTCGCGCTTTACACGCCTTTTACCGGCATTTCTTTCGAGGACAGATGTGGTGATTGAGTTGCGGGATGCGCGATTGCCGCTAACGAGTGTGAATCCTGCGTTTGAAGGTGAGTTTGAGTTGGGATCCATTTTGAGTTGGTGTGGTAACTCTAATTCTCTGCTTTTGTTTTTATTTTATTGTCCATCGTTGCGGTTTTGTACCTTTATTTGTCTTGTTTTGTTCTGGCTGGCTGGCCGGTTGGCTATACATACCCGAACACGTAAACACTAACATGTGTTCTACCAGGCGCTATCAGAAAGTGGCAAAATGAGCGGCGGAAAATGGGCGCTGGGTCTGAGCAGAGTAATGTATTATGCGAGCGGATAGTAGTCCTTGGAAAAAAGGATCTGGTAGGGCACTGGGGTGTCCAGGTTCGTGTGCCACTATCCCTTTCTCGCTCTAAAGGACCTTCGGAACTCCGGCTAATGGAAACACATTATTATTTGTAGCCCTTCCGCAGCGCGATGCAAAAGTACTTTCCGGGTCAACATATACATTTCACGAGTCATACGCAACCACGGACCGTAAAGGATCTGAGCAATCTGCTAATATGTCCGTATTTGGGGACTTTTTTGGTTAAAGATCCTCTTTCGTCATTCCCTGGAATAGCTCAAAGTCTCTTTTGATTAGCTATGGCATCGCGACACGCCGAATTTACACCAGAAGTCAATGTCTTGGTGGTTGGGATGCCAAATGTCGGAAAATCGACGCTCCTGAATTCTTTGCGAAATTACGGGATATCAGGCCGTATGTCATCTATTGTCATCCCCCCTTACGCTGTAGTTAACCTTTTACCTTTCTGCTCTCGGTTTCTGGTAGCGACGCCTAAAGCGCTGAGGACATCAGCACATCCCGGATTAACACGGGCGCTGTCAACACGCCTCAAGCTCTGCCTGGATCCTTTGATCTATGCTTTTGACTCACCAGGTGTCATGATTCCTTTCCTCGGGCGCGGGGACCGAGGTGCCGAGAGGGGTGTGAAGTTGGCACTGATTGGTACGGCAGCTTATGCATTTCTCCTATCTTTGTCGGTGCCGCTTGGTTGATCCTACTAGGACAGCTGGTATTAAAGAAGGCATGTATGACGTCGAGGCCCTTGCTGCGTACCTCGTGTATAGGCTATGGGTGTTAAATCCACACTGTTAGTTTGTGCCTATTCAATTTATTGTCCTCTCAGGCTCTTATATTCATTTTTATTTCGCAGACCCCGCGTATATGACGCTTCTTCCCTCGTCTACCCCTTCACCTTCCGACGTATATGAATTCCTTGATCGTCTGTCAATCAGATTAGGGATGCTGCAGAAAGGGGGGGAGCGAGACCACCGTCGGGCTGCTGTTTGGTTCATCAAATGGTGGCGTGAAGAAGGAGGTATAGCCAGTGCCCGCGCAGCGCCACAAACGCCAATGTTAGCCAATACATTTGGCGGCTCATCAAAGGATCTGCTGCCTGAATCTGCAGAGTCATCACGGGACGCGTCTTCGGATATCCCGGTACGTAGTGGCTGGGGATTTGATTTTGAGTGGGACGGAGGTGCGTCGGATGCGGCGACGGTTCAGGCGAGGATGGAGGAGAAGATCGAGGCGCATGTGCGGGAGCTGGAGCAAGAAAAGAACTCGAGGGAAAATATTAGTTTGACGCAGGAGAAGAAGCAGGCGAGAGAAGAGAAGGTAGCACGACGGCGATCTAAAGCACGGGGGAAAATGCGAAATTAAAGCAGCCTTGTATAGGTATTGGGGAGAGTTTAGGGAGAGGGGCATCATTATGGCGTAGTGCGAGGTATGCGCGTGTTGTCTTGTCTGTCAGGTTCCTACTTTGACTCAGTCTCGACCTTGGAATACGTCAATTTGCGTGATATTGTTGTTGTGCCCTGCACGGCCGGAACTTTTGCATACAATGATGCCAGGGACTATAAAGCTTTCAATTAAGACCCTTCAAGTTGATAACCATCAAAAATTGACTCTGAAGCATTAATGTCTACGGCGAGGGTCCTGTTACACGCACAGCCGAAGACAACAGCTGTGGCAATTGTAATAATTGCAACTCCGCAAGCCACCCTTGTACGTTGCACAACCACTCGTGCCAAAAGCTATCATTTGTTATAAACTATCACGCGCCGGCCATGCAGCAGACCGCTCACCGCCCACGATCACAAGCATTTGCATACCATACGAAGCGGGCTGTTGTTGGCAAAGCGGCCGGGACAGTGCCTCCGGCGTGGCGGACGACTGCCGCGCAGGTCCGACCAGCGTACTACGATCATCGCCGGCAGGGGGTAGAACGCGACATTGTGCCACACGACGGTTCCGTTCATGAGAAGCGAGATCCGCCCCGACCGGCGGCGGTAGGAAGCAAAATCTTAATGAGCCAGTTACCGCTGGACACGGTGTATGAACGCGATATTGAGGTTCAGATTCCACGTTGTTTGTGCGTGGTCATTGACATGCCTTGCTGACTATTTCTATTTCTGTTTCTTTTTTTTTTTCGTTTTTGGAAATATGGACTTGGGCGGTGCTAATAGGAACTCTTTGCCGAGACGATTGGGCCCGTGTTCGACGTGTTCATAATTTACAATTCGAATGGGCGGTCCAAGGGCATGGCTGTAGTCAACTTTCAACGGAGTGGTGATGCGGCTGAGGCTCGACGGAAGTACAATGGGAAAATAATTGACGGTCGTAAGTCAAGCATGCAATGACTATGCGTACTGATCAACAGGAGCTGAGCGTGTGTGTGTGTGCGTGGGTATAGGACGTCCCTTGAAAATTGAGTTGATTACAGATCCCCCTGAGGCACCAGCGAAGGCGAAGAGCCTACTGGAGCGAATTGGAGGCACCACCGCAAGTGTCAATGGCCAAACAACCAGTTTAAACTTGAACGATCGGTGAGAAATAGACGTTTACGATTGACAGTGCTCCTTACCAGGACTTTTTCTTCCAGCATTAGTAAAGTGAATTTTCCACCTCCTGTTTCCATTCCCGTTCCAAGTGTCCCGTATGTCCAGCTGCAGGCAAGTAGTTTTTTTCCCTTGTCGTGTCTGAGGGACTTTAATAGTTCAACGGTGACAATTTTTTGCACTTGCCATCGCAGGTCCATCGTCGAACGTTCAAAAAGGGACCTCGTCGAATAAAAAAGTCCGTCGCGCAACTCGATCGTGAGATGGAGGCCTATCGGGCAGCTACGTCACATTTCTCAGAGAATGGCCTCAAGACAACCGCAGTGGATCAGGTTATCACAGAAGTCCTAGACGTGGTGCATTGAATTCTGAACTATGCGGCTTTCTTTTCACGGTACTCATTGCTATATTGTTGCTATTTTTTTGTAATTTTGTCTGTTAGTTCACTGCTTTATGTTACCTTTGAGAAATCCTTTTGGGAGGAATGCGAATGTCGATCACTATCAGCCGCTGTTGATGCGTTGATGGTTACCCAACATGTCCCATGAATTTCATGAGGATCACAGACCTTTTGACTTCTAGTGACCCTGTTCCGTAAAACGTATACCCGGGAGTGCGTGCGGTCTACTTGATACACGTTATTTACTGATGGTATATATGCATCTATGCATCGACCCAGAGTAGCTAGCCAATCTAAGTGCTGTCAGTGAGAGTATTGTAGAATCAGAACGGCTGTTACATTAGAAGTATTAGCAACTAATAGACATAGCTATTTACAGTATCATCACCAGCCCCAGGGCACTAAAATCACCGTTGTACTGCAACAAATAAATTTATATATGAGTGTATTCAATCTACTACGAAATTGCCACATGTAGTTTTGTCACAAATATTGCAGTAGACAACCTTGGACAAACCCTGTGAGGCCATAGGTGTTCTGGTAAAACATGGCAACTTGTCATGCCTTACTAGGCCACCTATGGCCTTCTGAAATGCCGCCAGAGCTACGCAGCCCATAGCCAAAACAAGTGTGCTCCAGCATAACACAGGTAAATGAAATAAAGCAATAATCAACTCACCCTTACTCTTCACCGTCATCTTCACTAACCGAACAAATCATCAACCTCTCCCCCATCATCTGATTGGGGACCCTCAGACAAATTATCTATTTGCTGGTCCAGCTCTGCTTCTCCCGGTTTTCGCTCCGAGGCAGGCTGATCGTTGCTGCTCCTTCCAAAGGAGTAAGCCATGCTGATGGGATAACAAAGAAGCAATCAGTCTGCACATATATACCTCGCCCTTTACAGGAGTTGGTGCCCCCTCTTCATCTTTGCTGTCCTTAGACTCTAAATCTGACTCAGACTCTTCAACGATGGAGGGGTACAACTTACTGTAGGAGTTGGGATCAGGGTATGCACTCATAATGGCTGTATTGCCTTACGCGGCTCTTCTGGGCAATGCTCAAGGGGTCACAGGCACCGACACGTCTACTTCAGCGTCCCTGATCATCCTGTAAAATTAAGAGGCTGGGTAAAGTAATGACACACCTTCTCTTGCCCCCATTCCTAGGCCCGGGGGTCGAGTTACCAAAGCCCTCAACATCTGATGTAGCATTTGTGGATACATTGCGATCTATAACAAAACGCACTCGGATGGTAAAGTATTAAACAACTCACCTGGCAGCTTCTCTTTCGTGGTGGAGGGGGAAGCGCATCTTACCCACCCATAGATTCAGAGGTCCGTGAGATCCTCTAGCTGTCGGAAATCCTCTTCGCTGAACCCTTCTAGCTGTTATGTGAAAACTTTTTCGGTGACTTATCTATAACGGCGCGTTTCTCGTCGTTGCGGTCTTGAGGGATCAACGCACAAACGAGACCGAACATCTTGCGTTTATCAATTTCATTCGCATACATTGGCGTCCTGCTCCTCTTCTTTATGCTCATCTAGCAGCCGGAGCTCTTCATATGCCTGGATCTGTTCGAGGTCATTGTACGCCGCCTGGACTTTAAACTCCAGAGACGTTGGGGGATTTCAATCAACCGTCATCTTTCGTATTGAAGCAGTGTTCAACAAACACAACGCAGTTTCTGAGATCAACTCATCCCGAGAAGCCTCTGCGGTCAAATAAACAACACCGCATAGCCTGGAAAAATTGTTTGACCTACCATCAAATTCTGCGTCAAAGTTTTCCGGCCGTTTTATAAAAATAGAGAATAAAGCGTCTTCGGTGGCTTCACTTCCCAGCAAATCGAAAGTTTGCAGAAACTCTATCAAGCCCCCCCAGCGAGGTTTAACCACGTGCCGATTAGCTTACCTGCCGCTGCGCGGACAGAGGCCTGGCGGTCACCGAGGCCATTCATTGCGTACAATCAGTTCACGTTGTGCGAATCATGAGCTGCCTTGGGTGATGGCGGATGCTAAGCACGTGAGAATATACTGTCTTGCGGATGATGTCGTCGGTGTCGCGTGTCCGTGAGAGAATGGCCGGGACTGTATGTTGGGTGGCTAGGATGTTGAGTAGGCTGGTCACCGGACCTCTGGTATCGGAATTGTTAACGATCAATGTTAAGAGGAAGAATATGGATAAATGGAGATTGCTCACGCTGCAGGATCGAACTGGAGAATCTCCATGAGAACTTTAACCACGCGAGAGGCAATCACAGCCTGTTAACGCTCTCCAGCAATGAGGCACGCAGCAGCGTGTAACTATCATCGCTGATGTGCCAATATGTTCTGCAGACGCGTGATGAGACTGTACGTACTAGATTTAGCAGAGGTGGAAGATCATTTCTGCAACTATCTGTACGACACGGTACCGGTCATTCTTATCCTTCGCGAGGAAGGCTTAGAGGAGGTGCTTTAAAAGTCGTGCGATGAAATGTTGTAGGTGTATCTTCGGCCTCATCTCCATCGTCTTTCCCTCTGCAGCCACGAACCAACACCCTCCAATGTCTCTGTGCATGACAAATGGTGCGCACCCCTCTCGTTCATGAATCGAACGTAGTTCCTGGAAACCTCGCGACACGACCCGCTGGCGACATACCCTTCCTGACATTGTGATTCGCCATATTGGTAAACGCATCCTCAATAGTTCCTTCGCCAACCAATTTTATACTTTCCCTATTTGAACGGGCTGGATGTGAGAGGCAGCCTCCTTGTGAACTTTACAGAGCGCAACATGGTTCTTCTGGGGTTGGGCTTGTTCAAAGACTTTAGACAGCGTCATCCCTATAGAATCAACAATGGACAAAGTTATTACGGGCATGGTTCCTGTAATCAGAGACTAGGGTGGAACGCGGTTGAACAAATCGCGGGACTAGCTTCGGACCTGGATTCGGGCATTTTCCCGCAGAGCACGCCTACATGTACCAATCCGTTGTGGAATCGCGGGACTAGCTTCGGACCTGGATTCGGGCATTTTCCCGCAGAGCACGCCTACATGTACCAATCCGTTGTGGATCTGTTCAGTGGCAATCTGGCGCTTTTTGGCGCCAGGGGGCGAAAAAAAAAAACATCCGCTGTCTCACCATCTGCTGAAATATTGTAAGTTGCCTTCTATTCATATACTCAGGTCTATATATACACAGTGTACCTTGAAACATGATGGTCCATCAGCTCTTCGTAAATTCTTACATCTCATCAGTATCATCACTCACTAGACGCCCTTCAAGTGTCACCTTGAGGTCGATGTAGGACCTCTCAAGCGAATCAAGATTCAACTGGGAGCTAAGCAGGCAACTTCGTTTGAGATAGATCATATTTATAGACTAACCCAAGGCAAGTGAGTCTTCGTGAAACTCTAATCACTTGATGGTTCTTCTCTCACGGCAGTGCCAGGGTACCACCAGTTGAGGTCACGTCGCTCAATCAGGTCTTGAGTGTGTATCCATATCATGACAAGTTGGCGACAAACTCAGGGCCTTCCAGCTGATTTTGCAAATGACCTTCAAGCTCTCCTTTATTACCACCTTATTCCCTTGTCACTGGATGGCCATGTACTTCTTCAGCCTTCTAACCTCGTGCCTAACGCTGTTTTCAGGCTATGGTGAGTGACCGTCTCACGTGTCGTTGAATGTCTTCGCTGACCTCGAGGTCAATAGCTACTGCACAGTCAGACCAGGGTGACTCCTTGATTTCATCACCTGCACTGAGTCAGACAGGTTCCTTAACGACCGATGTGAGCGACGTTCCGCGTGGTCACTCACTGCATACTCAACTTTGTTGTTTAGTGCAATGCGACTTGCACCTATTTCCAAGAACTGCAGGACAACTGCATTACCCCACACTGCAACTGTACGGTTTCCTTTCTTCAAGTCCAAGGTGACTGTCTGCTGTGTCAAGCCATATCACCTAGGGATGCTGCCAATGTTCAAGTCATTTTGGATGGTATGTTTGACCAGAGAGGCATGATTCCGGAGGTCTAATAGTGTGTTGCAGAGGCGACTAATCAGTGTCACCACGAGGGGATCGACGTTGCATACATTGAGGTTCAACTTGATCTCCTACCCAGCACTGCGGCAATTCCGATTCTCCAGAAATTCTATCGTGATGGCGCATGTATGTATCAATGATTAACCGTTGTGGCATCATTCACCCATCATCAGGCAGCTCTCCGAAGGATGCAGGCTGTCTTCTTGGCTGTACAGATTGCAGGAGGGCACGTCGGGTTGGTTGTCATTCTTCTGTTCGCCATTTTCTCTGGAAGAGTTCGTCGTGACCCCACATTCATAAACTTCTGCACCACATGGATCATTTCTAGTGTCGTCTTCTCAATATTGTCAGCATTTTTATATTTTGCATGGTCGTGGTTTGGAAAGCTCACCTCGCACTTTGTTCATTTGAGGCTTTATCGTGGTCCCTACGGTAAAACAACATATATCACAGTCAGGGGAGTGTCCCTGAATACATGTCTCGTGCAAGCTGCATTTACCGAAGGTGCACAAGTAATGACTGCTTGTTCTACGTTGGCTCTCGTCATTCAGGTACGTACCGTCTCTTGCCATCGCAGTTCATGAGTCTCATTTCCTATTTATAAGCTTTGGCTTGGTCTTCGGATAGCTATTCATGGAGGTCCTACGAATGGAGTCAAGCAGCAGCAGCTCACTCGTTGGACGTTATACATAGTATGTGTGATCTTCAGTACTGTGGCACTCACTGATATTTGAACAGCTTCTCATGACCCCGTACATACTTTTTATCGTCTTTTCACTTCCTCCCATCTTGGTGAGTTGAAAAGTGATAATACTGATGTCTTGCTTACCTGATGTAGGATAGTGGCATTATATTTGGTACTTCGACCATGCCATCGAACTTCTATTGCATTATGATTGGTTTTAAAGTTAATTCTTTGTCAGCAACCAAAGCTCATATTTCCCGGGAGGGTCTTACATTTATTGACCCCACAGACTGCAAGCTGTCTACGGTGTAACACTTGGGCTCCTGACCATCACTGTGATGTTTGACGGTAAGCCCTATATTTATGCAAATGAATCTTCATGCGATTTATTGACCATGAACAAATCTCTCATCATCAGCATAGCGTACAGACGTTGGTGGTATTTCCGATATATCCAGACACAGGGTGCTGTCCCGCTTTCTGTCTTATTGCGTGTGATCATATTCACTATCTATCGCATTGTGGTCGTTATGTACGCACCAAGCAAGACTGCACCCTGCTTTCAATGCTAATTCTTGTATGAAGCACGTATGGATCTGTCTTGAAACGTCCACCAGAATGGCATTCATCTAAGAATAGTGGAGGTCTTGGATATAACTTTGGTCTCCCAATCTGGGTTGATATGCTACAGGCTGCACGTACGCCCGTCGTTACGGCAACACATCTTCATTTTGAAGTGACAAGTGCTTTGGAGTTCCCCTGGTGGCAGCCATTATCTTTGGTATTAACAGAGTAAGTGACTTGAAGTGGCCATGATGTTATCAACCTATACTCGTATCACAGGAGCTGATTCAATCTTGCATGTTCTGGCGGAAGACTAGTATCAGCAATGATGCCTTCTAGTGGACTACTTTGTATAAAGACTGGGGATGTCTATTCGCTCAAGTGTAAGTACTGACAGTAGTCTATAGCAAATGCATTAGTTAGTTGCTTACCTGCCAAGCCCTTTCCAGAATTCACGCTCTGCATTACATTTCTGTATGTTAAGTAGCAGCAGTTGAAGGGGGTTAACTTTGAATCAACTCGTGTTATCCCGCTGACTTCGCATGTGAATTGGCAACATTAAAGGCTCTTGTTTGTCGCAATCTCTTTCTGATCCGGTATAGCTAGATCTCTAAGTATAACTAGCTGAGGTCAGTTCGCTCAATCAGGTTCTCGAGCGTCTCTGGCAGATTGCAGATTCCTCACCGACTGGTCTTCCCACTGAGCTCGCAAATGACCCTCAAGTGATGCCTAATGTTGTTTGCAGGTTGTGGTGAGTGGCCATCTCATGTGTCATTTGTATTCGTGGACCTGAATATCAGTAGTTACTGCACAATTAGATCCGGATGACTCTTCTATCTCATTACTTTCATTGAGGCGAGTAGCCGATGTGAGTGGTCTTCTGCATGGCCAATCACTGCATTCTCAGCTTCGTTGACAGTGTGATGCCTCTTGCACATATTCTGGAGAACTGAAAGCCGAGTGCACAACTCCACACTGCGAGTGTACGGTTATCTATCTTCAGGCCAAAGCAAACTGCAGTTTGTGTACTAGGACCAGTGAGGTCGTCGCCTCGATTCAAGCCAAAGGATTCTGCATAGCCTGCACTTTGGGTCAAGTCAATAGTGCTCCTCCTCACAATTCTGCCGGTGTTCAGATATCTTTAGATGGGATGATTAACAAAATAATGTTTGAACTTGAGAATTTGACATGTAGCAGAGGAAATCAGTAAGTGTCACAGGGAAAAAATCTACGTCGATTTTCAACTCGATCTTCCACCGGAGGCTGTGACAATTGTCCAGGAGTTCAATCGTGACAGTGCGTGTATGTACTAGTGACATGATATCGCTACGGTATCATCCACTGATCGTTTGGCAGCCCTCAGAAGAATGCAGACCGTCTTCTTGGCTTTACAGATTGCAGGAGGGCACGTCGGATTGGTTGTCGTTCTCCTGTTTGCTATATTTTCTGGAAGAGTTCGTCGCGACCTCACATTCCTCAACTTTTGCATCACTTGGATCTTTTCCAGCGTTTTTTTCTCGATGTTGTCAGTACAATTTCCATGGGTTGAGACCTTAAAGACTTACCTCACGCTTTCGCCATTTAAGGCTTTATCGTGGTACTGACGGCAACACTGTATACACTCCACTTGCAGATGTGTCCCAGAATATGTGTCTGACACAAGCCGCACTTACCGAGAGTGCACAAGTGATGACTGCTGGATCTACGTTAGCTCTGATTATCCAGGTACGTGTTGTCTCATTCCATTGTCACTGTAGCTCACGAGTCTCCTCTGATGTTTCCAAGCTCTGGCTCAGTACACGGGCAGCAATTCATAAAGGTCCCAATGATGGAGTCAAGCAGAAGCGGATCATTCGTTGGACGACTTGCATGGTACATTTTGATCTCCAACCTCTGGTGTTCTCACTGGTATTGGAACAGCTTTTTGTGATCCCGTACATACTTTTCGCCATCTTCGCACTTTTATCCCTTCTTCGTGCGTTCAAACGCGATAATCATGATGTCCTGCTCACGGATGTTGTAGATTTACTTGTACTGGAATCATACTCATCAAGTTTTGGTTCATTCTATGATGACGGTCCCGCCAAAGGGATTCTATTGCGCCTTGCTTGGAGCTGCAGCTCAATTGTATTCACTATGAGCAACCAAACCCACAAATGACTTCACAGGGGGGAGTTACGATTTTGACTTCACAGTGAGCAAGCCGCCTCTTAGGCTCCTGGCCATCACTATCATCTTTGACCGTAAGCCCTGTGTGTTCAAAGGAACCTCGACAGATTCTCATGCAACTTCTCCTCTAACCAATCATTTCACATCCAGTTCTCATCATCAGAATAGTTTTCAGACGTTGGTGGTTTTTCCGACACATGCAGGCACAGGGGGCTGTCCCGCTTTCTATCCTATTGCGTGTGATCATGCTCACTCTATATCGCACTGTGGTCGTGTATGTGCTGAGCAATTTTTTATGCCCTGCTTTCAATACCTGAATATTCATTCTTTCATCAAGCATAATGGATTTGTAGGCAGCGTGACCTGGCGTGATATGCTAGAAGTGGCGCGTACGTCCTTTATTGACGCATCCTCGTTTCTGAAGTGACAAGCGTTTTGTAGTCCCCCTGGTGGCAGCGATTATCTTTGGTGTCAACAGAGCAAGTAATGTAGCTATGATGTCCACACATATATTCATATCACAGGAGCTGATTCAATCCTGCATGTTCTGGCGGAGGACCAGTACCGGCAATGAAGCCTCGGCACAGTCCGTCAAACCAGTCGGCACAATTATCAGCACAGGGAAGCAAGTGGCCATCCTCGAAGCGGACTCGAGGACTGCAGCTGATCCAGTCGGGTCTCCCGCCGCTGCCCCTCAGGCTGTGTAGAACCCAGCAAATATCTCACATGTCTTAGATTTCCAGATACGCGTGTGTATTCATGACCATCACATATGGTCATACAACAAAATATGGGAGCCCGACGTGCCCGGTGTAATTGATTTTAGTTCACCCAATATGACATCCTGTGATGCCGTATGATAGAAATCAAAAGGTACTATTATAGTACTATTTCACGGTAAGTTCTTGCTAGCTCAACGTGACGCTCAATGTAAACGTCAACCCGCTTCCATCCCAATCTCAATCCCACTCGTTTCCGCATCCACGCTCGCCACAACAGCAGCAAGAACATCCTCGTCTCCATCAACTGCTTCAGCCTCCCTCGTCTCCGTCTTCACTCCCGTCACCGCCCCGGTTCCGACCTTCGCATTCGATCCCGATCCCGATCCCGATCCCAATTCCATCAGCGGCTCCTCTTGCGCTGCAACTCGCGCAGTCGTACTCACAAGCACACTCACAGGCGCCTCGCCTCCCCCCACCTTCACCTTCCCATGCGCCACCGTCGAAATCCTCAACAGCGACGTGTACGGCTGCCGACGCACGGGACCCCGTGGCCTTTCGCTTTCGCCTCGCAGTCGTCGGCCGCGCCGCGGGCGCAAGCATTGTACTCGCCTGTCCCGCCTCGCCGTCATTGTTCTTGGCACTCCCTTCGCCCTACATTTCCCTCGCACCGGCACCTGCACCATCCCGGCCCCCGTCCCCGCCCCATCATCCCCATGCATCAACTGCACACCAAACTCCACCATATCCACCAAACACTCCTTACACGCCACCAAATGCGAACACAGCAACAACACCTCCCTCAGGCCTCAGAGTCGACAGACAAAATAACATTTTTTTACCGGGTCGTCCCCTCCCATTCCTGCCCCCACCCCTGCCCCGTCTGTCCTCGTCGACGCCAAGTAACTCTCAGACACCTGGGTCGGTGTAGACCATGGCTTGTTCAAAGACATTTGGTAGCGCCTGAACACGTGGTTTCCTGCATATTCACCAGTGTCCTCTGGACTTTCAGAGAGGCAGAGACGGACTCTGCTTGCCATACTAATTTAATTATAAATTCAACATTGATGAAACCGTCCCCACTACCACCTCTTCAAGTATTGAGGATGATGATCTGTTAATAAACATGGTCAACACGGTAGCTAGTGCTGCGTCTTATGATCTCCAGCCGAGTCCCGATCAAGGTGGTGAGCGTATATCACAGAATAGACATGGAATATGCGACAGGGCACTGCATGTAGTGGTAATTAGACATGTCAGACGCGTCAAGCTTAATATTCTCACGGTCGTGGTGAGTAATTATCAGTGAACCTGGCATATGCCGAACCAATAATTATTGGTAAACAAATATACTATATTGCGTCGCCACCGTTCTCTTGAGCGACCGAAGAAGGAATTCCGGGCCGTCTCAAGCCGGCGGAAGCTAAACACATAAGAGAGAAAAGGAAAGAGATATTCAGATGGGAAAGTGGAAGGGTAGGTATGCAAATTAGACGAGCGGTCGGCAACGACTTCGAGCGCGAGGGGTTCAGACGGGAGGCAAAAAATGGAGGTGGAATTAAGATGAGAAAACCGATCAACGCGTTGCTTGATCCAGTAACCATATACTCTTTTTCCCATGTGCTACTTATATAGAGACGTGGGACCTCTCCAGCCAATCAAGACCCAACCGGGAGCTAAGAACTTCAACTAATGACTTCATCTGGGAAACACCGTGGCTATTGAAATAGCCTAGGGACTTTCCAGAAAACTCCACTTATGGGTGTAATCACTCGGCGGCTCTGCTCCCCACCTGCGACAGGTCTCTAGGTACCACCAGTCGAGATCACATCGCTCAATTAGGTCCTTGATGCATATCCACATCATGATGAGTTGCCGACAAACTCAGGGTCGTCCGACTGACTTCGTATATGTCCCTCAAGCTTTCTTTCATTACCACCGTTATCCAGCTTGTTGCTAGACTGCCATGTATTCCTTCACTTTTCTCGCCTGGTGCATAACACTGTTTTCAGGTTGTGGTGAGTGGCCACGAGCGTGCCATTTGTGTATATGCGAGCCTCAATGTCAGTAGTTACTGCACAGTCAGATCTGGGTAACACCATCCTTTCATCACTTACATTGAGGCAGGCCGGCTCCTCAACGACCGATGTGAGTGATTTTGTTACATGGTCACTTGCTGCATTCTCACCCTCGTTGTATAGTGTAATACGACTTGCGCCTATTTCCACGAACTGGAGGAGATGTGTGTTACTCCACACTGTGGCTGTAGGGTTCCATTTCTCCAGGCCCAGGGGGACTGCCTGCTGTGTCAAGCTATATCACCTGGGGATGCTGTCAGTACTCAGATGCTTTTGGACTGTATGTTTGACCAGAAACGCGTGATTCGGGAACTTTAATCGTGTGTTGCAGTGGAGAGCGACCAGTGTCGCCGTGAAGGGATCGAGTTTGCCACGGTTCAGCTCGACCTCCCACCTGCGGCTGCAAAACTTCTCCAGCCGTTCTATCGGTATGGCGCATGTATGTACTAGTGACTGGATGCCCTGAAACCGTCCACTCATCGTTTAGTAGCTCTTCGGAAAATGCAGACCGTCTTTTTGGCCTTTCAGGTTGCAGGAGGGCACGTCGGATTGGTTGTCATTCTCCTGCTTTCCATTTTCTGTGGAAGAGTTCGTCGCGATCCCACATTCGTGAACTTCTGCATCACTTGGATCATTTCCAGTGTTATATTCTCGATGTTGTCAGTATTTTTTCTATAGGTCGTGATCTCGAAGACTTACCTCACGCTTTGGTCCTCTAAGGCTTTATCGTGGTACTGACGGTAACACCATGTACACACCACTTGCAGATGCAATCGATCGTACATGTCTGGCACAGGCTGCACTTACCGAGGGTGTACAAGTGATGACCGCCGGATCTACGTTAGCTCTGATCATCCAGGTATATGTTATCTCGTGACCATTGGCACTGTGGCTCACAAGTCTTCTTTGATGTTTCCAAGCTCTGGCTCAGTACACGGGCAGCAATCTATAGGGTTCCCAATAATGGACTCAAGCAGAAGCGGATCACTTGTTGGACGACATGCACGGTGCCTTTGATTTCCAGCCTCTGGTGTTCTCACTGATATTTGAACAGCTTCTTGCAACCCCATACATACTCTTCATCGCCTTCACACTTCCTCCCTTCTTTGTGCGTTCAAACGTGATAATCATGATGTCTCGCTTACCGATGATGTAGTGGGATCATACTCGTCGGGGTAAGTCTGCGATAGTGGCTTTGCCGACAAGCTTCTATTGCGTCATGGTTGGAGTTGACTCTCAAATCAATCCATTGTGAGCAACCAAACCTCACTTCATTCCACGGGAGGGCCTAACGGATATTCACTTCACAGTCGACAAGCTGTCTACGGTGTAACCCTTGGGCTCCTGACCCTCACTATCATCTTCGACTGTAAGCCTTATATGCAAAGGAACCTTGACAGATTCTCATGCAACTTCTCGTCCCACCAATCACTTCACATCAAGTTCTCATCATCAGGATAGTGTCCAGGCGTTGGTGGTATTTCCGACACGTGCAGGTACAGGGGACCGTCCCGCTTTCCGTTCTACTGCGTGTGATCATGTTCACAATATATCGTACTGTGGTCATCATGTACGCGTTGAGCAAGATCGCCTCCTGCCTTTAATATGTGAACCTTAATTCTTCCATCAAGCACGTATGGGTCTGCCTTGATAAATCCACCGGAACGGCATCAATTCACTATAGATGGGCAATTCATTGACTTTTTGGAGCCCTCTCACTCGTTTTGGGTGGATTTGCTACAAGCTGCGCGTACGTCCATCGTTACCATTTTCTTTCTGAAGTAACAAGTGTTACGTAGTCCCTCTAGCGGCAGCCATTATCTTTGGCATTAACAAGGTAAGTGTAGCTATGATAGTCTCACATATATCGATATGCTCGTATTACAGGAGCTTTGTCAATCCTGCATGTTCTGGCGGAGGACTGATACCAGTAATGTCGCCTCGGCACAGTCTGGCAAGCCAGTCAGCACAGTTATCAGCATAGGGGATGAATTGGGGATCCTCGAAAAGGTGTCTAGGGTTACAATTGATCCAGCTGGATACCTCACGACCGCCACCCCACAGGCTGTTTTATAGAACCCATATTCGTACAGTAAACATTTTACCCATGTCGAGGTCTATCTAATATACAACTATCAGATTCATGACCAAGGCATCATTTGTTGTGCATACACGTGGCCCAACTCACGTGGTGTAATTTATCTGTCTCATGATGGTATATAATAAAACGAGAGGTACTGCATTTCACCGCAAGCTCTCGCTGGCTCGACACTCGTTTCATCTGAGATGCTCTTCTGGCTGCGCAGAACATCACATACAAGCTCGCACTTCATCACTTGCACCGCCCACGGTCACATATCAGATGTCGGGCACACCGTTTGCAGGTACGTTGCCTGAGCATTGTTAGCACCACATCCTTCGCGCCTAAATAGGTATCCCATCTCTCTCTCGTCCTTCTCCCTCACCTCCTCAGCGCCATCCCCACAGCGCCGTCCCTGCCGCCGGCATACCCATTGCATTTTGCAAGGGGATCAAAAAGAAAAAAAAAACTATCACACGTGCACGTTTTCGCGTGCATATATATGTGTACCAAAGCACGCAGGTCCTATAGCTAAAGGGGGTGAGAGGGGCAGTGGGAAGTGATAAATAAGGAAAAAAAGGTTATGAAGGAAAGGAGACGAGGGGTGAGGTGAGACAAGGAAAGAATTTTAAAATAAAAGGACATACAATGAAGGACAATGAACAGAAAGGGTAGGATCACAGCATAGAGGCGTCAATGACCGTGCACACATCACTTCTTCCCAAACCTTGGTCACCCCCCGCTCCCTTCCCAAACCCTACCCGTTTCCGCATCGGCGCTCGCCACGCTCATCATGGCGGCGGCAGCAGCAACGACATCCTCTTCTCTATCCACCTCCTCAGCTTCCTTCGTCTCCGTCGTCTTCACCCCCGTCGCCGTCCCAGTTCCACTCCCAGCCTCCACATCCACTCCCGATCCCAATCCCGATCCTGCCACCGGTTCCTCCTCCTGCGCCGCAACTAGCGCAGTGGCACTCCCCGGCGCAGCCGCGCTCACAGGCAGCGTCTTCACCACCGGTAAACCCACAGGCACACTCACAGGTAGTGAAATACAATAGCACTGTTGATTTCTATCATACAGCATCACGGGATGTCATATTGGGTAAACTAAGATAAACTACGCCAGGCAGGTCGGGCCAGGCAGTCGGGCCAGGCAGTTTGTTACATATAATACAATGCTCATGGATAAATATGCATATGCGGGAATCTCAAGACATATGTTAAACCTTTACTGTACGAATATGGGCTCTATACAGCCTGAGGGGTGGCGATCGCGTGGAATTCAGCTGGATCAGCTCCAACGTTAGAGTCCGTCTCGAGGATCATCAGTCCACCCTCTGTGCTGATGGCTGTCCTGATCGGCTTCGCGGACTGTGCAAGATTGAATGAGCTCCTGCGATTCGAGCATATTAATATATGTGAGAATATTATAGCTACATCACTGACTCTGTTAACGCCAAAGATAATGGCTGCCACCAGGGGGACTACATAACTCTTGTCACTTCGGGAGAGGATGCGTCAATAGTGGACGTACGTGCAGCTTGTAGCATATCTACACAAATCAGGAGACGGGGGGCGTCATCGATAAAGAATTTGCTCCTCACAAGTGATGGAGACAGTTCCGGTGGACGTATCAAGGCAGATCCATACGTGCTTGATGGAAGAATTAGGATTCACATATTAAATGCAGGAGGTAATCTTTGCTCAGCACGTACGTGATGACCACGGTACGATATATTGTGAACACGATCACACGCAAAAGGGTGGAAGGCAGGACACCCCCCTGTGCTTGCATGCGTCGGAACCCATCAACGTCTGAACACTATCCTGATGACGAGACCTTAATGTGAAATGATTGGTAGGATAAGAATTTGCATGAGAATCTGTCGGGGTTCCTTTGCATAAATATAAGGCTTACAGTCAAAGATGACAGTGAGAGCCAGGAGCCCAAGGGTTACACCGTAGACGGCTTCTCGACTGTGAAGTCAATAATCGTTAGGCCCCTTTGTGACATGAACGAGATTGGTTGCTCACAATGTACTGACTTTGATTCCAGCTCCAACAATCATGCAATAGAAGTTCGTCTGCGCGGCCGTCATATTAGCCACAAATTGACGAGTTTGATTCCAGTACAATCCAACCTACATCATCGATAAGCAGGGCATCATGATTACCACGTTTGAACGCACAAATAAGGGAGGAAGTGTGAAGGCGATGAAAAATATGTATGGGGTTACAAGAAGCTGTTCAAATATCAGTGAGAATGCCACAGAAGGTGGAGATCAAGGCACCGTGAATGTAGTCCAACGAGTGATCTGCTTCTGCTCGACTCCATTAGTCGGGCCTTTATAGATTACTGAGCCAGAGCTTAGAAACATCGAAGGTGACTTATTAGCTATAATGACAATGGCGTGACACAACATGTACCTGGATGATCAGAGCTAACGTAGATACGGCAGTCATCACCTGTGCACCCTCGGTGAGTGCAGCCTGTGCGTGGCATGCATGATCGGATGGAAGTACAACTGCAAGTGGTGTGAAGATAGTATTTCCGTCAGTACCACGATAAAGCCTCAGAGGATGAAAGCGTCAGATAACCTCGAATTCACGACCTATAGGAAAAATACTGACAACATTGAGAAAACAACGCCGGAAATGATCCAAGTGATGCAAAAGTTGATGAATGTGGGGTCGCGACGAATTCTTCGAGAAAATATGGCAAAGAGGAGAACAACAACCAATCCGATGTGCCCTCCTACAATCTGTAAAGCCAAAAAAATGGCTTGCACTCTTCTGAGAGCCAATGATTAGTGAATGATACCGTAGTGATATTATGTCACTAGTACATACATGCGCCATCCCGCTCAACCTGTTGGACAATTTTCGCAGCCGCTGGCGGGAGATCTAGTTGAATCTTGGTAAACTCGATCCCTTCACGGTGACACTGGTCGCTCTCCGCTGCAACACACGATTAAACTTCCGGAATCACGCGTTTCTGGTAAAACATACAGTCCAAAACCATCTGGGCACCGGCAGCATCCCTAGGTGATATAGCTTGAGACAGTAGACAGTCTCCCTGGACCTGGAGAAAGGAAACCCTACAGTCACACTGGAGTAATGCATTTGTCCAGCAGTTCGTTGAAATAGGTGCAAGTCGCATTGCACTATACAACGAGGGTAAGAATGCAGAAAGTGACCATGAAAAATAATTACTCACTTCGGCCGTCGAGGAATCTGCTTGTCTCAATGTAAGTGATGAAATGAAGGTGTCACCCAGATCTGACTGCAGTAACTGCTGACGTTGAGGTTCGCAAATACACAAACGACACGTGAGTTCACAGCCACTCACCACAACCTGAAAACAGTGATATGCACCAGGCAAGAAAACAGAAGAAATACATGGCCGTCCAGCGACAAGTTGGATAATGGTGGCAATGGTGGAATTAAGGAAGAGCTTGAGGGTTGACGTTGAGAGCTCAGTCGGAAGGCCAGTTGGTCAGCATTTTCAATCTGCCAGAGGCGCTCTGAGAACTTGATAGAGATCAAGCGATGTGGCCTCAGCTAGTGGCATCTATACATCCAGCATGCAGTGCAGTGCAGAACTACTGAGTGTCAATTAAATCCACCGGTGTAATTTCAGGAGAATTCACTGGCTATGGATTGCCTCAGTCGACATGGAATTTGTCAGATGAAATTACTCGTAGATCTAGTGGGCTTCCTGAGGCTTGATTTGCTTGAGGACATACTCTGACCTTGTCGATCTCCATTAAGCTCGTGGTAAGTCTTGGTTGTTATGGATGTTGTGAATATTGGGTTCGGACGCATGTGTTTATCATGTATATGATTAACGCAACTCGCATATATGTGGTGCACTAGCAAGGCCAATCAGGTACGTCGCAAAACTAGAAATGCGGTATTGCCTATAGTACAGTGTCTTGACGCTGTCCACCTCCAAAGGACAATCTTTGCATATTTGGTGATGTCGCCCTCATTCCTCTCTGTCTTGTAATGCTTCAACCTCAGCGGCAAGTCCGGAAGTCCTACCCTCCACGCAGCCTGCAGCTAGTGATCTTCCTTTATTAACCCCGACCATCGCGCACGAGGACGAGTCGGCCTCAACACACTCAAGCTTGCCTTCTCTGGAATCAATTCCGAATTCAAGAGAAATAATCACGCACGAGGAGGAAACAGTCTTAAGCTACTTGGACCAGCATTCCCCGAAATCAGACCAAGCAATCGCTCACGGGGTCGACCTGGCCTTAACAAGCTCAAACTTTCCTTTCCCGGAATCAGGCCCAGCAAGCGTGTACGAGGAGGAAGAACTGGTTTCAACAAACTCAAGCCAGGCGTTCCCAGATTCTGTGCTGGGATCCGCATACGCCAGCAGTATCTCGTTACCAGAGCCCTCGACTCTTCTCGAAAGGCTCTGCAATACCCCTAAGGATATGGTGTCCCACGTTACTCCCGCCCGCCCCCCCGTCCCATCAAAATCCAGCCTATTTGGTAGAGCAAAGTCACTGTCTCCACTTTCAAGCCTCTCAGAAGATCCCTCCTTCACCCCTCGTACTAAATTGTCAGCACCTGCTCCAGACAGTCGTCGCGGAAATTCCAGCCGTACTGCCGCTGGGTCCTTGACACCATCAAAACGACGTTTATCACCAGGACCTTCCCATGGGAAAGCCGCTAAGCGACCTCGAAACAGTTCCAAGTTTAAGATAACTAAAAGAATGAAAGAGGAACTGATGGATGGAGATGGTGCTTGTCAAGTGCGAACAGGGAGAAGGAAGTCTTTTGTGCCTTCAATGTTAAGCTTTTCATGGCCCAAACTCACCGCCACGAATGATGCAAAGAGCCGTTTGGTACGATCTGCTTTATGGATACAGATTCTTTGGATGCTCATGTGACGGTTTCTGCTAGTTTATACAATGCGACAAGTTTATCCTCTTTTTCCTGGATAATTGAGCACAATCACTGACTTCGGCTTGATTGTAGGTGCGACTTATGGTATCATTGGGGATGTGTTGGGATTCATGATAACGACCGTAGGCTCCAAGATGACGAGGTCTTTGAGTGCCCGCCATGCAAAGGTGACAAGTAAGTAGATACCAGTACCTCTCGGTTTGCAACAGTCACAACTTACTAACTCCTATCTCTTCCGTAGAGGCAAAGGTATGTACATGTTTCGAATGATAAACTACACAACTCTGTGATAAACTGGCCTTACTCTCAGCCATCCATCTCTCGAGAACTAAAGAAGGCCAGAGCAAGACTTGCTTCAGGGCTGACTGTGACGTTGATGATAGCGCCGTAAAAGAGTACTTTGTGGAAAAGATTATTGGCCGTTTCGATCGTAAGATAGCCGGGGCAAAAAAATCGCTTCTCGTGGCTCATCAAGTGGGAAGGGTATGTGCATTTTGGATAGAGCAGGAATTATCGGTGCTCAGACGTTCCTATACTCTCCAGGTACCCCGCCGAAGAGGCCACCTGGACTCCGGGAACAGAGCTTTTAGATCCCGCTAAACTCATAGAAGACTTCACTTTGGCTACAGAGGAAGAGGGGATATCGCGCTCGACTTTGACTCTGCTGAAGGAGGCGGTTGCAGCTGGTTGGGCTAAAAGACGCGCATGATCTCCTTGCAGAGTCCTACGGCCATTGAGTATGTACATTATATGCCGGGGACAGCTGATGTTTCCCGGTTTTATTGAAAGGCGTTTAGGTTATGCCGCGTGCTTATGATTTTGTGGGTGGGGGGGACGGGGTAAGGGGATAAGCTTGGTAGAAAGAGATCCTGATAGATGGGTTGTGCTTCTCCACTCAATGTATATATGTGGGTACAATATGGCTTTCCATCGCAGCCGCATGCTCAATGTATGCCATACTTCGCGTTATGACGTTAAGAGGCGTCTTTATGCCTTGATATGGCGAGCTGGAGATGCTTCTTATTTCGTAAAATTTAGAGCAGCGAACTTACAGACATCCTTTCTCTGACTTGAGGACTATAGGAGAATCTAAAGACACGGAGGATGAAGTGCAAGGGTTGCATTCAGCCTGTAAATATTGCTCCCGGGCTCGTTACAGTAACGACAGAACTCCCTACATCGGGTAGTACTTTGAGTGTAGATTGGAAAACGTAGGGGTCAACTAGGCCCCTCTTTATACCAGCAGAGCCTGCGCTGTTAACACGACCACGTCCAATATGGTGTAGAGGCTCCATGTCACAAAAGCAGAGAATGCGTCGTTCACAACCACATGCTGATTAACCTGAACAGGGTGCTCATACTTCTACTTTATCTTCTCTTGAGTCAGTTGGACACCTGTGTGACAATCATTCCGGTCGGATGGAAGGCAGCCTAGAGTTGCATGCGTCCCGGGTACGGCTCCAGTTGCGCAGCCTCTGGATTTCAACAGTCCCCCTCGCTGTGATAGCGGGACGCGTAGCACAATGAAAAAGCGGCGTCAACACTCCCCCTCACTGGGATGCCGGTAGAGATCGAAGTGGTGGTATCAGCTGCAGGCACGTAGGCCGAGCATTTGTGTGAATTTTCATGTTTAGAGCGGGGAAGTGCCTTCGTCATGATGTCGGCAGGCATGTCAGAGGTCGGAATGTATTGGAAAGAGGTTTTTCCGTCTTCAACACATGGGGAGAGAAGGGAAAAGGTTCAAAGAGACAAGTTCCAGAACGCTGTCCGTACCTAGATAGATATGTAGAGTTGTGAGCACCACCAAACTCTGAGGAAATGACATGGAGCCTCCCAACGTGTCTGATATGATTGTAAAAGTGAATGAGCTGTAGATGGAGGTCCCCCCCACCAAGTGTACGGGTGCCTCAATTCCAAGTGGAATGTTTGTCGTATTTCTGATCCAAACTGCAATAAACCAATAGAGCCGCGTTTGCTCAGCGCTAGCTGGGCTGGCTGTGGTCCTGCCTGGCTTGTGAATCTACCATCTGCGCTCCTTCGCACCTGTAGCCTTTTCCAGGGAAATAAAGGTGCCGTCAGTGTCCAGTTCAGAGTAGCGGGTCAAGATGGGGGTGCTGGAGAGGTGTTTACGTGAGCATGACCTCCCTCACTTGAGCTATCCAACCCATTGCCCGTATACGGCCAGATTTGTCAATGCATATCTTGCAGAGCATGTAGTGATATCTCTCACCCGGAAGCATATTATCCACACCCTCCCATCCCCCTCTTCTTGCGTCCCAGGGAAAATAGTCACATACAACATCGCACCTGTTTCTCCCGGGCGACTTCAACTTTCGCCCTGATGTTCCGCTTGCTCGTCCGCTTCGCTCAAATCAGACAAGTGTCATGAGCTAAACGCGCTGCTCGACATGGAGCGTGGACGAGAAGAGGTGAAGGGATTCGATTAGTAGCTAATAGAGTGGAAGAGAGGCACCGCGTTTCTTGGTCTTTGGGAGGGTGAACTTTGGGGAATCAGGTGCACTTTGTTCGTTTTGGGGTCAGACAGTGTCGTGGACAGATCGCACCTTGAACGCGACGCATGGTGATTCACCCGACCAATCGGGAGTCATATCACTCCAGCACGCCTCTATCCCATACACTCACTACTTCAGACCACAAGCCAATAGTCGCTTTACGCTCTTGCTTCATTGCAGACGGCGTCACGCACACCCTCTACGCCAAGCGTTGCAACTACATCAATTCCCCTTCTTCCGCACGCGCTGCACTCCACCCCGGACCTGTACGCGGTTATGAAACGACACCCAGGCAAGAGTCTTAGCCATATAGTTGGTCTGTTCTGGTGCATCTTCATTATGTTGGGTCTGGGGAATGCTGCTTTTGTCCTCGCGAATGCACCGCTTAGTATCGGCGCGCCTTGGAGGAAGAGCACTGTGGAGGCTGTGTGAGTTGATGCCACAGGGGATGGTCTATTATATGATGTCTTGGAACTCTAGATCGTGCACGGTTAGTTGGCACAGGTCCACACGGTGGCCATTCTGAATGCCCTGTTACCTTCTTTTGAGAGACGGACGAACTTACTGCTTGGTAAGTGTTTACTTCCCTGCGGTGAAGTGCTCCTGTGCAAAGAATCAATATTCTTTTAATTCCGTTTTACAGTTTGCAGCCTCACGATCAGGACATTTGCGTTCAGCGTATTTTCCCTCAACATCAGTCACTGGGCACATACGCTCGCCTGAAGCTTTACTGGATTGGGTAGTCACATTCTTCATGCATAGCCTTTCCAGAAACCTAGTAATCAGTACATCAAATATCTTCTCCCGATCTCAGTCGCTGGGTACGCACACAGGAAACGTTGACCACTACTTCATTCATTTGCTGTGTCTCTCTTTCATGGGAAAAATGACACCGGGCGACCAGTGACTCGGGGAATGGAATACAGACGACGATGATCCCGGGCCAAGCTCGTGAGGACATGATGTCGGTCCCAGCCTTGCATGGATGGAATGAATAAAAGCATTGAGCTTTGAACTGATCGGGGGAAGTGAGATATGATCGATGATGTTGACGATGCTGTTATTTGGATGCTGCAAGCTCGAGGTGAGTAAGGGAAAGATGTCTCTGGTACTTAAAATGCAAGCTGAATATACTCTTCCTCAACCTTTAAGACTGCGTGCGCCAACCAAATACAACCACAGAGAAAGAAGCTCGACACGATTCTGTCCCCAGGCCTCGCATAGCTTGCACCTATCGCCACCACGAAACACCAAGGGTCCCATAACGAGTTACCAACTGGTCAGGCTATTGACCAGGTGTGATTCATGTTGCTGACCTTGAAATGCGCTTCGTGAATCGTTTGTTCAACTTCCTTGGAGCTACAGGGCGTCAGGACTTGGCGTCCTTTGAGTTGTGGTTCTCTGTGGGTTCCTAGTGGCATACTGTTCTATTCTACGAGGATTAATATTCCTTCCCAGATAGCACTAGTACTCGTGACCAGCATCAAGGGCCACGAAGCGAAACGACGTGGGACAGTCACAGGACTTCTAATGCAATTTTCGACAAGGCAATTTATATCTGTTCAACGCTTTTTGGCTCATTCCGGCGATCGGTCAGCAGAAGAAAGTCACAGTCACTTTGACATGGTCTGATGCCAACTGACACCGTCTTCTCCCCTTACTGTGCTAGGTGAATACATCGCTTCTTTGACATGCTTATCATATTATTTCTCTTGCGGACAACCCGCGTGTAGGTCGCTCTGAGTCAAGCGGGGAAGACGCGTATACAGGTGACTAGGTTCATAGGGACGATTCAGCGTTAGGATTGTACTGCACGATGCTCAAAAGGCAAGGGAGGGGCGAACCTGAAGGCGCTTTATGCCAAAGGGGGGATTTACGGCTGGACTCAGGTGACTATTTTGCATTCACTTGATTAGAATTTCATATCTGCTTACTCGTACACGCCAATCCCGATAAGTTATTGCTTAGCAATACAAAGAAGGTAACCGAGCTGATTTGAGCACAACCGGAAATCGTCTATGCTTCGCGCAGTGATTTCCAGAAGATCTAGTGCACTGCGGGGATCCGGGACTCCATCCAGTGATTTGGGAATTAGCCCAGGAACCCGTCTCTGAAATGATATATAAGTACGCGGCTATGCAGACTCGGTTATACTTATTGCACCCACTCTCCACCTCCAATTGTCACTGTCTCCAATTGCAATGCTGGCAGTTATCCTTGTTGGACTGATGTGCCAATCACTTGTATTTGGTGCATACCAGGCAAGCACCATGCCATTGGGTCACCCACGCCATTTGCACCACTGACATCTCATGCACATGCAGGTCATGTTCATGGGCTCCATGTACTTCTTCATGTATGGGTGAGCCACTCCGTTGTCATGTCTACAAAGGTTCATGGCTTACATGTGTTTTCAGACGGCGCTCAGAGGGTATCAACCGCCTCTTTCTCACTGTGGCACTTGTCATGGTGCGTTCTTGAGTGTTCAACCAACTGTAATGCAGTCGTTAAGTCTTTACTTATAGTGGACACTCATTCTAGTCCACTATTGTTTAGCCCTGAGTATAGCTATGGGTATGCCACAGACATATAGTTCCGCCTCTCGCTTGATCCTCACATTTATATCTCAGACGGTTTTACTGGCTTGCTTCCAGTATTCAAAGAATACCCTGATGCCTTCGTGGCCCACTTCACGTCGGTCAACAGCTGGTATGTAACTACGCCTGGTCAGCCTGTATCACAGCTTCATGCAGCCTTATAGGAAACAGGTATGCGTCCATTCCTGATTACTTCAGACACCGTCATGCAACATGCATCACAGGTGGCGCGTACTGGAGTGTACATCACTCTGACGGCTGTCTCTGACTCATTGCTGGTGCGTTAGTTGGCATTTCTTGTCGGAAAGTCGAAAGACTCACTCGCAATCTGCAGGTATATCGTCTGTTCATAGTATGGGGTGCGTCTCTTCGACGACGGCCACTCTGTTGTGTGCTCAATATACCTTTAGCACGCAACAGAAGGATGATCGCCCTGCCCGTACTCATGTTATCTGGCAGTATCGGTACGTGTCCTATATTGATATTCTTTGCTTTTGTCCTTAGGTCTCGTGTGACTGTTCTAGCATCAGGAATTGTGATTGAGGTAATCAGTAGCACAACGACCTCTGGGGTGAGTCTGACCACCACGCATCTCAGACCAAGACTAACGCTCTGGCAGCTCTTCTTTCCCAGGCTGGCCCTGTGCGCAGCCGTGTTTTTTATGTCATCGTTGATACTGAATATCGCGGCGACGTGCATGATCGTGTATGTGACATTGCACCCTCTGTCGATCTATGCTAACAGGATGCGGACTATAGGTACAAGATCTGGCGGGTGCACATCACCATCCCATTTGAGAACGGGGGCCGCTCGCTGCGACCTGTCATCGGGATCATGCTGGAGAGCGGTGCGATTTATTCCACCACACTCTTGATTTTACTTGCTACGTACCTGGCAAAGAGTGACGCAAGCTTTATTGGTATGATATAGCTTTCTTTGAGGTTTCCCGATGCATTTGTCTGACTATGAGTGGCTGACCACTAGCGTTTGACATGTTGGTCCCAATCATTGTACGTGTTTTTTAAGTTGTCAGTGCCGCTGACTGATGGGTTGTTGTTTGTCTTTCTTCAGGGGATCACATTCTCAATGATCATCGTTCGGGTACGTACAGATCTGTATAAACTGTACAGGAGATGCTAAACGCGAACAGGCGGGACTTGGGTCATCAGTGGTGAATCGTGATTTGAATCCCCCGTCCACGATCGTGATGACCGAGTTCCCCCGAACTGATCAAAGCGTAAGGGTCTCGCAGCCCGTCACTATCGAGCATAACGACAGTGATAGCATGGGACGGGCAGCTGAGACCACGACGAGGGAGTTAGTGGTCTGGAGGCAGTCGGGGGAGGCAGTAAGGTAGTGATGTTCCTAAATTATTCGAGGGTCTTATCCAAGTCCTTTGCACTTGTTCGCGGATCATTTCAAAGAGGGAATCCTACTTTGATACACAGCAGGACGGAACATCAACGCTTCACGTGTGACCTCAATGTTGAACATAACTCTGAGTCGACTCATACTGAATGGGTGTGGTCTTACGCAGGGTCGAGACAGCAATGAGATGGAACGAAACGATGAAGAGTCCCGATAGAATAAACGCGAGGCGTTGACGGCAAATCCAGCGAATCTCGGTTGTACTGTATGGCTGCGTGAATCGACAGCTTGCATTGAAAGACCTTATCGGTCCTTCAGCGACTTTTGGCTAGGGTAGTGGTGGTGGGTGTCCAGGAATGGCGTGACTCGACTAAATAGGGCCCGAGCATGAGTAACCATCTATGAGCGTCAATGAGGCACGATACCAAAGTGAGCGTTTGTCACCTGTATGACGCCCATTTCAAAGCCAGTCAGACGCGGACCACACATGTGTGGTCGCTGATCAACTTCAATAAATGCTAGAAGCTAAAATAAGACAGTAACTTTACGTAGCGTAAAGTTTCTGGTTATGGGGAAAAGGGTTTTGAGTTCAAATAAAGACAGGTTCTGCAGATTCACACAAACTTGATTCAGACAAAAGCATTTGTCTGTTTTCTCTGAAGGCACATGAATTGGTTCCTAACTTACTTATGTAGTATAACAATTATTTGTATATATCTACAGCATTCCATTAGGGAATGCTGTCATCTTAGTAGACATATGTGCCCATATACAGTTATTACATAAGCTGTGGACCCACATACACATATGGGTCCACATGTAGTTAAGAAGAACTTAGAATAATACCACACTGTACAGCACACCACCTAACCAATAAACCTGGTTGAGTTCTGTGTTAGTGTGACCTGTTATGCATGTGGTCTGTTGGGGGGTCAGACTTTGGGTCAGAGTTGGAGTCAGGGTGGTCATGGTGATCAGAATGGACTTGGCTTCAGCTTATTTGTTTTGGAACCCACAAAATTATGGTGTTAGGGCAAACTCTAAGTCACCACAATTCCATGAATGAACAGCTGAGAAGAATATCAAATCCTACTGCAGCACAACTCCAGAAATGATTTAACATTTGTACTTTGGTTATAATCCATTGTAATGGTCAATGCAGACGATATGCAGGAAGGTAATACATTTCTTAGCAGTAGGGAATGAATAAGACTTCCAGAGTCTAGAGTTCATGGATGCTTAGGGGTCCAGATATTCTGAAAAGAGGGGAATGCACTTAAAGGCTAGAGGGAGTAGGTGGATGAATCTGACCGTCCAACCAGTGACACTCTGAAGTGGGTAATAGTGATGTGTGAAGTAGTCTAGCAACTGCTTCACACGAGTTCAAGATTCTAATGCTCTGCAAAGGCAGTACACACTAGTAACTTAAACAAGAGCACTAATGGCAGGACTATTGACAGACAATCTCACCCTGTAGATTTGTAGTCACGTGAGGCAGATACTACACTCATGCCCAAAGCAGGACAATCACTACTTCGAGTGCAATTGAATACAGTTACACAACTGTAAGTGACCCTTGAACTGGACAATCAACAGTTACTGAGATATAAAGGATGTGTATGGGAACTGGTTTTCCCTTAAAAGATCTTGTTAAAAATCCTGAAACTGTACAATTCCACTTCATGGCCTTAAAATATCAGCATATATGTGCTGCTTTCTCTTGATTCAGGGCCATTCAAATATTCTCTATTTTTTCATATTTTTTTTGGGAATTTTCCATGCAGAAATGAGTCTACAAACTTATTGTTCTGCTGGGCGAAGTTTTGGGACCCACATGGACCCACAAACCTTTGCAGATGTCAGCAGCTTTAAAGTCAGCTGGAGTCACCTGGACTACTGACTCATTTTCAATCACATGACTCATTTCAATCTCCGACTCAATCTGGTCATCACTGCCAGTAAATGCTCAATATCTTCGCAACCACTGCACCTCCTGACTCCATTTTCAGTGGAGAGTTCAATAGAAGCTGTGCCTACCCATAGCTGTGCTGATCAGCCCAGGAAATGAAGTATTGACTGAGTTATTTGAGTAATGGTGACTCATGCAATGACTCCTGTGATTACTCATACTATGACTCCTGCTCTGAGTCACACTATGACTCCATCCATGACTCATGCCATGAGTCAGAGCAAATCCAAGCAGCTCATTGGCTAGGAAACTTCTACCCCCTTCTCACATATTCCACTAGCTTCCAGTAGTTTCCATCTATTAATAGGTAGAAGTTTCCAGTAGTATTAGTCAGCTCCTGTAAATACAATATAAAAGGAGGCCATTCTGCCTCTGAAAATAATAACCATTTCTACCCCATCATTTGCACATCAGTGTGACTAGAGTGACATACAGTGTCATCCTCTATATCTCAGTAACTGTGTAACTGTATTCGATTGAACTCGAAGTAGTGATTGTCTTGCTTTGGGCATGAGTGTAGTATCTGCCTCATGTGACTACAAATCTACAGGGTGAGATTGTCTGTCAATAGTCCTGCCATTAGTGCTCTTGTTTAAGTTACTAGTGTGTACTGCCTTTGCAGAGCATTAGAATCTTGAACTCGTGTGAAGCAGTTGCTAGACTACTTCACACATTGCTGTTACCCACTTCAGAGTGTCACTGGTTGGACGGTCGGATTCATCTACCTACTTCCTCTAGCCTCTAGGTGCATTCCCCTCTTTTTGGAATATCTGGACCCCTAAGCATCCATGAACTTTAGACTCTGGAAGTCTTATTCATTCCCTACTGCTAAGAAATGTATTACCTTCCTGTGTATCATCTGCATTGACCATTACAAGGGATTGTAACCAAAGTACAAATGTTAAATCATTTCTGGAGTTGTGCTGCAGTAGGATTTGATATTCTTCTCAGCTGTTCATTCACGGAATTGTGATGATTTAGAGTTTTCCCTAACACCATAATTTTGCAGGTTCCAAAACAGGATGACACTGTATGTCACTCTAGTCACACTGATGTGCAAATGATGGGGTAGAAATGGTTATTTATTCAGAGGCAAAATGGCCTCCTTATACTGTATCTACAGGAGCTGACTAATCCTTCCACCTATTAATAGTTATGAGTCATGGTAAGAGTCATAGCATGAGTCACTATTACTCAAATAACTCAGGCAATACTCCGTTTCCTGGGCTGATCACAGATATGGGTAGGCACAGCTTCTATTGAACTCTCTACCAAAAATGGAGTCAGGAGGAGCTGTGGTTGCCAAGATATTGAGCATTTACTGGCAGTGGTGATCAGATTGAGTCAGAGATTGAAATGAGTCATGTGATCAAAAATGAGTCAGTAGATCAGGTGACTCTGCTGAGTTTAAAGCTGCTGACATCTGCAAAGGTTTGTGGGTCCATGTGGGTCCAAAGCTTTGCCCAGCAGGACAATAAGTTTGTGGACTCTGTTTTGGAACCTGCAAAATTATGGTGTTAGGGCAAACTCTAAATCACCACAATTCCGTGAATGAACAGCTGAGAAGAATATCAAACCCTGCTGCAGCACAACTCCAGAAATGATTTAACGTTTGTACTTTGGTTACAATCCTTTGTATTGGTCAATGCAGACTATACGCAGAAAGGTAATACATTTCTTAGCAGCAAGAAATGAATAAGACTTCCAGAGTCTAGAGTTCATGGACGCTTAGGGGTCCAGATATTCCAAAAAGAGGGGAATGCACTTAGAGGCTAAAGGAAGTAGGTGGATGAATCCAACTGTCCAACCAGTGGCACTCAGAAGCGGGTAACAGCAATGTGTGAAGTAGTCTAGCAACTGCTTCACACGAGTTCAAGATTCTAATGCTCTGCAAAGGCAGTACACACTAGTAACTTAAACAAGAGCACTAATGGCAGGACTATTGACAGACAATCTCACCCTGTAGATTTGTAGCCACGTGAGGCAGATACTACACTCATGCCCAAAGCAGGAATATCACTACTTTGAGTGCAATCAAGTACAGTTACACAACTGTAAAAGATCCTTGAACTGGTAATCAACAGTTACTGAGATAGAGGATGACACTGTATGTCACTCTAGTCACACTGGTGTGCAGAAGATGGGTAGAATATGATGATATGTTATTCTTTCAGAGGCAGAATGGCCTCCTTATATATTGTATTTACAGGGGCTGAGTAATGCTTCTGGAATATTCTACCTATTAATAGATGGAAACTACTGGAAGGTTGTGGAAGGTGGAAGAAAGGGGTAGAATATTCCAAGCCAATCACAGGATCTGATCACAGCACTAACACTGATCAGGAGCTGAATAATGATTCTGGAAAGTTCTATCTAATAATAGAGGGAAACAGCTAGAATGTTATGGAAAGGGGTAGAATATTCCAAGGCAATCACCTGATTTGATCACCCATCAGCTGATCTGATCCCTGAACTAGGCACTGATCAGGCAAAAAGAAGGGTGTCCACCCTGTTTTCTGCACTGGTTTGGACATAGCCACATGTCATGTGATGATAGTGCCCTGAGAGGCTGTAGTTGTTAAGTTACAGAATATTTATTGATCAGAGACATCTGAGCTTGAATTGAGGCCAAATGCCTGGTCCAAAAGGGGAGAGGCGGCTGCGCGAAGGTTTGTGGGCGCCTATGGGTCCACAACTGTAGCACAGCAGAAATAAATGATTCTGAGCCGAGTTCTGCATGGAATATTCCCGAAAAAATATGGAAAAATAGAGAATATTTGAATAAGTCCATTCCAGGTACAAGCATCAAATATATGCTGATATTTAGGAATGGAAAAGCAAAGAATAGCACATTGGTGCTGCATAAATGGAATTTGATAGGGAAAAGGTGGTTCCCATACAGACTCATTTCTGCATGGAAAAATCCTGAGAAAATATGAAAAAATAGAGAATATTTGAATGGCCCTGAATCAAGAGAAAGTAGCACATATATGCTGATATTTTAAGGCCATGAAGTGAAATTGTACAGTTTCAGGACTTTAAACAAGATCTTTTAAGGGAAAACCAGTTTCCATACATTATGTGCTGTGCCCTCACTAATACTGGTGTCCAAGATTTCAGAGATAGAGTATGATTTAGTTTTGGATTGAACTTAGGACCTAGATGTGATTCAATATTGAAACTGGGGAATGAGGTTCCCAGTTGTATGACTTAAATGGATATTTTGGAATCTAATAATAATTACTATGGTAATGTGTCTCCAAGGCTGATGGTCTTACATGAGTATGTCCAAGTCCAACAGGGATGGATGTCCAGGTTCCTATGGTGATGCTGATGCATCAATGAAACTGGAGATGGGTGGGCAGAGGTGACAGTATTGGTTGGACAGACTAATGGAGTGATAATTTCCAAATGGAATATAGATTTCATGTGCACAGGGATCTGGGTGGATCAGATGGGATCTGGACATTAATGAATATAGTCATAACAGTATCTCTTCATTAAGGCTGAGCCCTTGAGGCTGTTGTAAGATTAAGTAGACAGATAGCAGACAGTAGAATAAGAGCATAGAATTCCAATATATAATTGGAATCTTAGAGATAAAAGGCAGTGAGTCAGAGAGAAAAGTACAACTATGATTGACTGGAGAACTGCATATTGGTAGAACACATACTTATACATATGAGAATGACCTTGGTGTCTGGATCATGAACATGATGTCATATACACAGGTAAATGCTTAGCATATTCATTCACTACTCCTGAATGTAAATGGTGATTGGATATATGGATGGATGTTCATGTGGATGACAGTAACATGACTGTGTCTTGTGAGATGTTTGGATGTGGTCTGGCAATATTGAGTTCGAGATGTATATTGATATGATCTGGTGGTATGGAGCCTGAGTTGAGTGATCAGCAGGTGAGTACATTTCTCAACACACCCCCTCAAGCACAATGAATCCCTAGAACATTTAGGAGATTCATGTGCTTGCAAGGTGATAAGGGCTTTGTGAGTATGTCAGCAGGGTTTTTGAAGGTGGGGATATAATGAAGTTTTATAGTACTGGCATCAACCTGTTCACGTGTGTAATGATAATGAGTATAATATGTTTCATCCTCAAATTGTTGACCTCATTCTTTGTGAAAGAAATAAATGATTGGTTGTCAGTGAAAACCAGAATGGGTTTGAAATTGTGCTTAAAGTCATGTCTGAGTTTAATCAGCCATATCCCCTGCTGATGCAATAGATCCTGCAACAAGCTCTGCTTCCATCAATGATCACATCACAAGCCCCTGTTTCTTGGAAGCCCATGAGATGGGTGCTCCATTATATGTGAAGATCTATCCCATGGTAGATTTTCGATCATTTATGTCTCCTGAAAAATCCACATCCGTAAATCCTGCTAGGTTGTGAGCATATCCCTCTACTCCTCTTCCCTCCTGCATATATGTAATACCATAATCCTTCATATTCAACAGGTAATGAATGATATGTTTGGCTGCTTCCCAATGAGAAAGAGTCAGATTAGAAGTGAACTGTGCACATTTGTTAGTGGCATAAGCGATGTTGGGTTGAGTGGAGATCACACAGTAGTTGACACTACCAATCAGGGATGCATATGGTATATTGATGATTGCATTGATACTCATGGATGTGTGTAAGTCCAAGGATGGATCCATGGGTGACGAGACAGCTCTTCCAGTCATTGTATCAAAATGCCATGCCATGGTGTTGATGAAGGAAGGCTGAGATATATGTATAGTCCCCAGTTCCTTATCTCAAATGATCCTGATCCTGAGTAGATGGTTGGGTTCCCTGAGGTCTTGTATATTGAAAATCCCTTCTATATCCTTGATCATCTTCTTCATTGATTCAATGGAGTTTGCAGCTAAGAGTCCATCATTGACATACCACCCTGCAATCTTGACAGAATCATCTTTTTCAAAGTGGAAAAAGATTGTGGTATTGGCTTCACCAGATTTAAAACCTAATCTCTCCATCTCCTTCTTGAGAGTCTGATGCCAGATGTGTCCTGATTGCTTGAGTCCCTACAGCCCTTTATTTAATTTGCAGACCAAATGTTCTTTTCCTGATTCAATGAATCCCTCAGGTTGTTTCATATAAACATCATCCTGAAGGGATCCGTTGAGATAAGCTCCTTTGACATCAATATGATGGAGCTTGAGGTTGTAGTGACATGCGAGTGTGAGGATTAGTCAGATAGAAGTAAATCAAATTGTAGGGGAATAAGTCTCATTGAAATTGAGTCCTGGAACTTGTGAGAATCCTTGCACTACGA
The DNA here is from genome assembly GCA_025174535.1 of Cantharellus purpuraceus. Classification (NCBI taxonomy): domain Eukaryota; kingdom Fungi; phylum Basidiomycota; class Agaricomycetes; order Cantharellales; family Hydnaceae; genus Cantharellus; species Cantharellus purpuraceus. The sequence goes on along the minus strand of JALBUN010000003.1, from coordinate 1,636,094 downwards.
GTTGGGCCTTGAATCTGTTAACAAGTCCTAGGTTATCTTGATGCGATATATCCACTTGCATCCTATGATATTCATATTGGGTGGTTTTTTGATGAGATCCCAGGTATGATAGCCTCTCAGTGTCTCCATTTCCCTATTCATGCTCTCCTGCCATTTGATAGTGTTAACTGATCCTTTTGCCTCCCTATAGTTCATTGGTTCATCTTTAGTGAGAACAACAAGTGCCAACTTGATGTGTTTAAAGTCTGTGAGGCCCTGCGTGATGGTGTCAATAGCTGCATAAAAACTGTGTTGACATTTTCCACATCCATACGTCTGGTTCTCAGGATTGAGCCATGGTCCTTGTTTGAAATCCTTGGGTGCATGCTGTAATGTAGCATCCACCTTATCTGATTGACCAACTTTGTCAGATTCAGTTCCTTCTATCTCATTTCTGGTATCCATATCCATGATATCTGTGAGAGGACTATCCACAATTCCAATATGGTGTGGAAGTTCGCGGTCATTGGTCCATTCGTGTGTGATGATTGGTGGGGTAGATGTATTTGTAGAGATGGGTAAATCTGTGGTCCATAGGCTAGGGAGATCATTGTTGTCAGTAGCATGTATGGTGATTCTTTCAATGTGATTTGACTTGTCAAATATGACATCTCTTGCTTTGATAAGAGTGTGAGTTCACAGAATCTATACCTTGTATGCCTTTGAATCATCGAAGTATCCAATGAATATTCCTTCCACTGATCTGTACTCACCTTTCCTCCTGACAGCTTTGGGGATGAGGGCCCAGCATTTACATCTGTATGTGCATAACCAGTCAATGCTTGGCTTCTTTTCCCAGAAGGCTTTGTAAGGGGATATTCTGAGACGATGGTGAAGTATACAGTTTCTGATGAAACCGACAGTGTGGATCGCAGATACCCAGAACTTACTGGGAAGATTGGCCTCATGTTATAAGGTCAAGGCCCCTTCCTGTAATGTTCTATTATAATGTTCTGTGATTCTGTTATGTTCTGGGGTGTACAGTGAGGTCATCTTGTGGATAATCCCAAGCTTACGGCACATCTCTTCAAAGTCCTTTCCAATATATTCCCCTCCATTATCCGTTCTGACCTTCTTGACATCAGCTTTCTTCTGATGTAGTAGCCAAGCCATGTATCTCTTGAATGACTCCATAATTGTCTTGGATTCCTTATCCTTGAGAAATTCAATACTAGCCATATGCATCGCCAGATCAATCCAGGTAATGAAGTATTTGTAACCACCAACAGATAACTCAAATAGTCCACAAATATCAGAAACAATGATATCACTGATGTTAGATGTGTGGTTTTGGATATTTGAAATGGAGCACAAGTCTGTTTCCCATATGGGCAGTTATTGCATTGTGTGATAGGGCTGTGGTGGACATTTGGAGTGAATCCATTGGCTGTATGAAGCCTCTTCATTGCTTCTAGAGTAGAGTATCTGGTGTGAGCTAGTCTGTGGTGCCATAGGATGATCTCTGTGGGTTCAACAGAATAATATGCAATTTCAGGTGTATCCTTGGGTAGAGATACCACAGTATATGTGAATAGATTGTCAATCTTTGGTCCTCATGCCAGGATCTGTCCATTGTGTGACAATGTGGATTGGTTTTTGCTGAATAGTACATTGACATTGGCATTTGTCATATGTTGTCGGTTCGCTTATGGAATAGATCCTATAAGCCTGTGTGCAACGATCCTAGCAAACAGATGGTGTGTAATACAGTTGTTCAGCACACCAAAGAACAATTGGGTCAAGGGGTAGGGACAGCACTGAGTAACAGGAAAGTGGAATAGTGCTCTGTGGTTGGAGGAGGATGGAGAGCAAAAAGGATGGTCCAGATGGTTGATCATGCTCTGTGACTGGATGACAATGGAGAGCCCAGTTGGGAGGTATGTGAAAGCTGGTTTCAGGAGATGCAGCCTCTCAGTGGCAGAGGGAAATCTGATTGTTGAACCAAGGTGCTTTGCCTCAGTGTAGAGATGATGGAGTGTGATATAGAGCATAGAGTGTAGACTTAGAGCATGGATTTTGACTTTAGAGCATTGGCTGAAAACTTGTTGATTGATTCCAAAGGTGAAAACTAGTGCCCTTTTATATACAAATCCCCAGGGCACAACGACACAATATGAGGAGCAAATGATGTGATATGATGCAAGAAATGCTGATCAAGCCAGCTGATGAAGCGTGTGAAGTTGAACTACTAATGGGGAAATCATAGAGAAATGAAGCGACAGATAGGGGTCATCTTTGTAAGAATAGGGGGTGATGAGTAATAAAAGAACCAATAATAGAACAAGGATGAGTAAGTTGTGTATGAATGAATTAAAAGATGAAACAGGGGTGAGTGATATAAAAGAACAATAGAAATGTCCACCAATGCCATCTTCCCTATGGCTCTGAAGGTAAATACCCTGAGTCACATGAGGACTTCAGTCAGCATCCACAACAAATACTCCTTATTGTCTTAGTGATCTGTCTCCATATGGTATCCTGTTCCAAGGGTATTCAGTCCCTTTGCCTGACACAATGTAACCTGAGTTGGATTGAAGTAGGAGGATAGGTCGGCAATGGCGACTGAAACTCTACCTCACATTCAACTCTTCTATCTGTGTTATGATATAGAGGCGAAATGCTGAGGAATGTATATGGTTCAATGGAATCGAGAATATAGGATCGCCAATGGCATAAGAGAGACATGGTGGGGACCTTGGACGTTGAAAGAGTTTTGGAAGTATTTTGATGCATGGAGGTGGCTTAACATGCCTGTGGAGCTCAGCATATTTTTGATAGTCCTCTGTGTCCAGAGACCAGTGTGACATATTATTAGAAGAGATGTTGGAGAGGGGAATAGGATTGGAAGCCATGTGAATGATGATGAAAGGATCGATGTGAATAGAAGGCTGATAATGATTGATGGTGATGAAACATGAGTGACAATTGATGGCTAGAATTAGAGACTGAGGTGGAGAGGGAGTTGTGGCACTATTTAAAAGTTTGATATGAAAAGATGCTGGTGGAGTTGGACTGTCAGAGTGGTTCAATATATGTCCTCAATGCATCCTGGCTTGTCAACGTCCAACTGGTAGTAAATTGGCACGTAGTTTAGATGTGTATATGATGTTGGTGAGCATGATGTGAAGGTCAGGTAGTTGGAATGAAGGGTTGGATATGATCTTTATATGTATAGATTCACTCTGATTTGCAGTGAATGATTCCCCACCGGCAGTTTGAATTGTGATGGGTGGGATGTTATTCATGTCAAAACGGTAAGTTTCCAGATAAGTGACTAGATGCAGCAGAATACACCAGCCAGAACTTTCCAGAACCATTATTCAGCTCCTGATCAGTGTTAGTGCTGTGATCAGATCCTGTGATTGGCTTGGAATATTCTACCCCTTTCTTCCACCTTCCACAACCTTCCAGTAGTTTCCATCTATTAATAGGTAGAATATTCCAGAAGCATTACTCAGCCCCTGTAAATACAATATATAAGGAGGTCATTCTGCCTCTGAAATAGCAACATATTCTACCCATCTTCTGCACACCAGTGTGACTAGAGTGACATACAGTGTCATCCTCTATCTCAGTAACTGTTGATTACCAGTTCAAGGATCTTTTACAGTTGTGTAACTGTACTTGATTGCACTCAAAGTAGTGATATTCCTGCTTTGGGTGTGAGTGTAGTATCTGCCTCACGTGGCTACAAATCTACAGGGTGAGATTGTCTGTCAATAGTCCTGCCATTAGTGCTCTTGTTTAAGTTACTAGTGTGTACTGCCTTTGCAGAGCATTAGAATCTTGAACTCGTGTGAAGCAGTTGCTAGACTACTTCACACATTGCTGTTACCCACTTCAGAGTGCCACTGGTTGGACAGTTGGATTCATCCACCTACTTCCTTTAGCCTCTAAGTGCATTCCCCTCTTTTTGGAATATCTGGACCCCTAAGCGTCCATGAACTCTAGACTCTGGAAGTCTTATTCATTTCTTGCTGCTAAGAAATGTATTACCTTTCTGCGTATAGTCTGCATTGACCAATACAAAGGATTGTAACCAAAGTACAAATGTTAAATCATTTCTGGAGTTGTGCTGCAGCAGGGTTTGATATTCTTCTCAGCTGTTCATTCACGGAATTGTGGTGATTTAGAGTTTTCCCTAACACCATAATTTTGCAGGTTCCAAAACAATCCCCATCCAATCCCTCAGACCCCCATGCATATGAAATCTATACTCCATTTGGAAACTGTACACCTCCTGTAGTCCATCCAATCATCATTGTGGCTCTACCCATCTGTCCCCAGTTCCACTGATGCATCAGCATCACCATAGGAACTGGACATCCATCCCTGTCAGACTCAGACATATTCACATAAGGCCATTGGCCTTAGAGATCCATCACTGGAGTAGTTATTATTAGATTTCAAATATGTATTTAAGTCATGCTACTGGGGACTTCATTCCCCAGTTCAAATATTGAACCATGCCTAGCTCCTCAGTCTGATCCAAACTATTTAAGTCATACTCTGTCTCTGAAATCTCAGACACAGGTATTAGTGAGGGTGCAGCACACAAGCTGAAGCCAAGTCTGTTCTGACCCCCACGATGCACCCTGACACCCACCCCAAACTCCAACCCCAAACTCTGATCCAGTTACTGACCCCCCATCAGACCTAGTGCATAACAGGAGGCTGCATTAAAAGCACCTTGATTTGCTTGTCCATTAATGACAAATGAAATCCAGCAATAATGTGTGTGTGCCAACCACCCAAATACCAAATTCTGAAATTGCATATTGGGGGAACGACTACGCAGGATGCTTGGATCGCGCGGCGCTCTCCGCTCACAGCCGTTTCCACCTTAGTCCTTTCTGGAACAATCAAGTGTAGAGTCAAGGATTGACCTGATATTCTTTTGGAAAAAACCAGTACCAGTCCGATACCAAACCTCTAGGACGGCATCAGGAATACAAGCGATATGCAATCTTCATCTTGTCCCGTATGTACGGTTTCCGCCGGACGAACTGTAGTGCTCGCTCGCGGCCTTGAGTGAGGGTGTAAAAGTCAACATCTGGATAACGATGATGAGTGGCGAAGACCCTATCGGATCGCATGGGCGTATGGGATCGATGGGGGGCTCCGTCCGGTCAAATGAAATCGGTTACTCCACAACGTGTTGGCTGCTATATGAAAACACCTTGAGATATGTGGCCAGGATGGTGCAAAAGATCCCATTCGTTGGACGTTCATAAACCACTTCTTGTGAGTTGGGTATGGCAGGGTGGTGGAAAACAATGATGGGGGATAAGTCACTGAAAAACGGCACGTGCTTTGGCATCATGATTCCAAGCGAGATTGGGAGCTCAGAAAGCATAGATGATATTCTCGGTGGAGAGTCCAGATCAGCCAACGAGCCTTGAGAAGGTGATTAGAAATATTGCGAGTTCACAACGAAAGGATCTCCTACAGTGAATGTAACAATCGGAGGACTGATGGAAAAATCCTTATAGTGGAACCCATAAATGATGGTAGATGACTCGTCCACAAGGCAGATGACAGATGTAACGCCCTAGTAGTTCATCAAATTGTTCCATCATGAATACACCGCTTTAAACACTCCACTGGTACTTAAGAGGTCGCACAAGACGATCGCGCAGTTCAGCGACGAGCTGCATAATCGGGGAGAGGATCACGTCATGGATCCCTGGATGTCATTCCTGAAGATGGTACCTCAGAATTGTCGCTCTGAATGACTCACGTGCCACGCACTCTGATGGTTTCAGACTTCCCTCTCTAGGCCACCAAATTCGCTTATGATGGCAGAACCGTAAATCCGGCCAGGACCGCCCCACGAGCTGAAGTGTTCTCTCATTTCCTGAGGCGGGTCTGAGTATTGAACAGTGATAGAAGACGAAACTGAGGACAGACATTGCCTCTGTGGAGGAATTGGGGGAGGGGAGAAGTTTGTCCAAAAGAATCATCCACATGCCTGAGACGTTGGCTACCCATCCCGACATCACCTGAAATGCTACCGGTACAGTAGCACTTCAGGTCTTCCTTTCTTTTTTTTTGAAGTGCTAGAAAGCTCTAAACCTTTTGTCGCGGAAACTTTATCACGCCGTGACCCTAACGTGTCTGGCTTCATCAACAAAGATTCTCAGAACTGGAAGAGAACCGGAAGTCTTGCGGAGAGCTTGATCGTCGTCGTCAGGGCTCGTGATGCAGTTCCAGTTTGCTGTGCGTTGAGCAGTCTGGAGGCTGGACAAGCTAGGCAAGACTACATGTGCAATCTGTCTCACTTGGCCCTGTCTTCGCTGCCGTCCAACTCGGAAGAACCCAATCCTGAGTCATGTTCATCTACATTTTATGTCCTTCTGATGAAGCACGGCCCATGTTAGGGTGACTCAATTGCTTTATCGTCTCCATTCGCATTGGAGAGATTGAAGGATGAGACCATCGCAAATGCACGGGCTGGCGGTTATGACCACTAGTCCTGCTCTTGCCGGGAGGTGCTCCGAGTTTCATGCACATGACGCGTGATGGAGATAACAGGCTAAGGCGTCCACCGACAATACCATCTTCGAACCGTTCTCAGATGAGTATGTACAATGTGCTCCTCCATCCGTAGCCACTAATTGACACACCTCCCCTCCGCGTTGGGTAAAAAGCCACCGATTCTATTCGGACACAGGTCTGGCCCAACTCGTTGTGAACAACGACTTTGCACGAGCCGAAAACCTACGAAAAGAACTACTTGATGGTCTAGGTAGCCTAGAGTAGTTTGTTCGCCCATGCGATTGTGACCACGAGGAGTCAACGATAGCGCCGAATTCATGTATTTAAGAGCGAAAGCTTGAGACAAAGGTAGCATCCCATCGCAAGCATACACACCTGTCGATTATGAAATTCACCAGGGTGATTATTACCCTCCTCACTTGTGCGCTCGCTGGCAATGCAATCCCGCACCCGGAAGAGAGCCCGTCATGTCCCATAAACAGTAAGTGCCTCCGGATAATCCCCGCGAAGCTATTCTCTGACACCATAGTTCTAATAGAGGCCGCCGCTTTAGGTGAAGACGGTATTGATTGCTTGTAAATCCCAAACCATGAGGTGATAACGACGTAACAAATCATGCACTTTTGACCAACGCCACTCTCCAGTTATTACTTTTCCCACAAGTTGAACATCCGTCAAGTTTCCATGCTATATACATACACCATGTATGCCATAGCAGCCACCGCTGTCGTCATGGGTTCTCCCTATTGTCTGTACATCTTTCCCAAGAATAAACATATCTTGTAATCTGTACAGGTGGATGTTGTAATCTGAACAGGATAATCTCAGTCCGTATATTGTGGATACGGCTTAGTGTAGTTACCTGAACAGGATAATCTACAGACATAAATATAAATACGGACTGGAGAAAATGTGAACTGATGTCTCTCACCTCAGTCCGTATATTGTGGATACGGCTGAGGATGAGTGACCAGCTGCAGACATGTTATATACATCTGCAGTGGCGAAAACTATGTTATGTAACGTGTAGGTGTGACAACGCATGAAACAACGGCACTGTTGGGGTATGACACACCGTGATGGTCATTAATGTGGATAAATCACACAGCGCATGTAAGCCACAGACGCAGATATGTTCCATATCGCAACAGTGGAATCTAACAATGCTACGTTAGATGCAACGAAATATGCTCGACGAGCGAATGGACTCCTCACCTCAGTGTGTATATAGACGCAGCTGTGAAACCTCACTATAAAAAGGTGAGACAATCGACAACTTGAAACATGGATACGGTGATATATGAGTGAGTGGTCATTTCCTGTGTAGGAAAGAATATTAATGCCTTCAACAGTCCCCCTCGCTGTGATAGCGGTACGCGTAGCGCAGTGAAAAAGCGGCGTCGGCACTCCCCCTCACTGGGATGCCGGTAGAGATCGCAGTGGTGGTATCAGCTGCAGGCACGTAGGCCGAGCATTTGAGTGAATTTTTCATGTTTAGAGCGGGGAAGTGCCTTCGTCATGATGTCGGCAGGCATGTCAGAGGTCGGAATGTATTGGAAAGAGGTTTTTCCGTCTTCAACACATGGGGAGAGAAGGGAAAAGATTCAAAGAGACGAATTCCAGAACGCTGTCCGTACCTAGATAGATGTGACAATAACTATATACTATAATTTTTTCCCTCCACTATCCAGCGTACAAACATGATGATCGATCAGCTCTTCCTAAATTCTCGATGAGGTATCTCATTACTCGCTAGACGCCCTTCAATTGTCGACATGGACGTATCCTCCAGAAAATCAAGACTCAACTGGGAGAAGTACTTCTAGTGACCTCATCTGAGAAACTCCGTAACTCTTTAGATAACCTAGGCTGGTAGTCCTCGTAGACTCCACCAATAGATATCTAATCACGCGGTGGCTCTGCTTCCCACAAGCTAGGTCTCTAAATACCACCAGTTGATATCATATCGCTCAATCAGGTTCTTGATATGTACCTACATGACCGGTACCAGCAATGTCGCATCGGCACAGTCCTTCAAGCCAGTCAGCACAGCTATCAGCACGGGGGATAAAATGGCGATCCGCGAAGTGGACAGGTTTATAGCCAACACAACCGGATCTCTTGGGACCGCCACTCCTTAGGCTGTGTAGAGCCGCACATTTGTACAGAGTAAATCTTTCGCCCATGTCCTCAGTGTTTCTAATTTCCAACTGCCAGATACGCATGACCGTGGTATCATTTGTTGTGTTCATACTTGCAGCCCGACTCACATGGTGTATTTTATTTTATCTGATATGACATCCTGTGATGCTATATGATAATACGAGAGGCACTGCTGTATTTCACCGCAAGCTCTCGCTGCTCGACACTCGTTTCATCTCAGAGGCTCTTCTGGCTGCGCAGAACATCACATACAGGCTCGCGCTTCATCACATGCACCACCCACGGTCACATATCAGATGTCGAGCACACATTTTTGCCGGTACGTTGCCTGCGCGTTGTTAGCGCCATATTCTTCGTGCCTAAATAAGTACCCAATCTCTCTCTCATCCTCCTCCCTCACCCCTTGCTCAATGCCATCCTCACAGCACCCGCCCTGCCGCCGGCATACCCATTGCACTTTGCAAAGGCATTTCAATGTCCACCACCTGCAATGCCGATTCCGCGATGGTCAGACGTCTTCAAGCAAACCAACTTGAAGACTCAATTAGGGGCCAACAGATCTGATCTATCTGATCGATTTAAATATTTTGACGCCAGTGAGTTCTCATGGAATCCCACTATTGAATTGAATCACATCAAATACTTGAGGTTCTCGATGATTCTACTTCCCACTGCAGTGCTATACCTGCTACAACCACCAACTGAGATGATGTCGCTCAATCTGGCTCTCAGAGCGCCTCTGCCAGATTGCAAATTGGTGACAAATTCATGATCTTTGGACTCAGCTCGCAACCCTCAAGCTTTTCTCATTACCACCATCACCACCGCTCTACAAACTCTGGCTGGAAGGCCATGGACGTCGGACCCATAGGCCTTCTCAGGATCACTTGGTGCCTTGTACTGTTTGGAGGCTGTGGTGAGGCGTCGTCTCACTTACAATTACCCAATCGCTAACCTGGATATCAGCAGCTACTGCTCAGTCAGACCCGGATGACCACTTCATTTCAACGCTTGCGTTCAGTCAGGCAGATTCCTCAATCACCGATGTGAGTGATTTTCCGCATGGTCACTCACTGGCACTCTCAGCCTCATTGTTTAGTGTGATGCTCCTTGCAGAGGTTACGGTGAACTGACATTCAAGTGCACAACTCCACACTGCGACTGTACGGTTATCTATCTTCAGGCCAAAGCAAACTGCAGTTTGTGTACTAGTACCGTTGGGATGGGTGCCTCGAATCAAGGATTCTGCACAGCCTGCACTTTGGGTCAAGTTAATAGTTCCCCTCCTCACAGTTCTGCCGGTGTTCAGATATCTTTAGATGGTATGATTAACAAAATAATGTTTGAACTTGAGAATTTGACATGTAGCAGAGGAAATCAGTAAGTGTCACAAAGAAAAAATCTACGTTGATTTTCAACTCGATCTCCCACCTGAGGCTGTGGCAATTGTACAGCAATACTACCGTGATAATGCATGTATGCACTAGTGACATGATATCGCTATGGCATCATCCACTGATCGTTTGACAGTTCTCAGAAGAATGCAGACCGTCTTCTTGGCTTTACAGATTGCAGGCGGGCACATCGGATTGGTCGTCGTTCTCCTGTTTGCTATATTTTCTCGAAGAGTTCGTCGCGACCCCACATTCATCAACTTTTGCATCACTTGGATCATTTCCAGTGTTGTGTTCTCAATGTTGTCAGTATCTTTTCGATAGGTCGTGACCTCGAAGACTTATCTCACGCTTTCAACCTTTGAGGCTTTATCGTGGTACTGACGGCAACACTACCATCACACCACTTGCACATGCATCCGATCAAATATGTCTGGGACAAGCTGCACTTACCGAGGGTGTACAGGTGATGACGGTTGGATCTACGTTAGCTCTGATCGTCCAGGTACGTGTTGTCTCATGCCATTGTCACTGTAGCTTACAACTCTCCTTTGATGTTTCCCAGCTCTGGCTCAGTACACGGGCAGCAATTGATAATGGCCCTAATAACGGAGTCAAGCAGAAGCGGATCACTCGTTGGACAACATGCATGGTACATTTTGGTCTCCAGCCTCCATTGGTAATCTCACTGATATTTGAACAGCTTCTTGTGATCCCGTACATACTTTTCATCACCTTCACACTTACACCTTTCTTCGTGCGTTCAAACACGATAATCATGATGTCCTACTCACCGATGTTGTAGATTGGGTGGTACTGGTATCATATTCATCAATTTATATACAATGCGACAATGGCCCTGCCGACGAGGTTCTATTCTCCATGTTTGGAGATAAACCCCGAATGGAATCATTGTGAGCAACCAAACCTCACAAATTATTTAAAAGGAGGGACTTACGATCGTTGATTTCATAGTCGGCATGTCGCCTATGGCGCAAAACTTGCGCTCCTGACCCTCACTGTCATCTTTGACCGTAAGCCCTATATTCATGCAAAGAAACATTGACAGATTCTCATGCAACTTCTCGGGTTACGAATCAAGTTCTCATCATCAGGATAGTGTTCAGACGTTGGTGGTATTTCCGACACGTGCAGGCACAGGGGGCTGTCCCGCTTTCCGTCCTATTGCGTGTGATCGTGTTCACTCTATACCGTGTTGTGGTCGTCATGTATGTGCTGAGCAATTCCATCCCCTGCTTTCAACGAACTTGAATATTCATTCTTCCATCAAGCACAGCGTATTTGGTAAGCAGTGTGGGTCTCCCGGACTGGATTCCGATCTGGAGTGACATGCTGCAAGCGGCGCGTACGTCCTTCCATCGACGCATCCTCTTTCTGCAGTGACAAGCGTTTCGTAGTCCCCCTGGTCGCAGCCACCATCTTTGGTGTTAACAGAGTAAGCGACGTAGCTATGAAATTCTGACAATGTATTGACGTGCTCGTATCACAGGAGCTGATTCAATCTTGCATGTTCTGGCGGAGGGCAGGTACTAGCAATAACAATGACGTCTCGGCACGGTCCGTCAAGCCGGTCAGCAAGATGATCAGCACAGGGGATGTCGATGAGACGGCAAGCCTCGAGGCGGACTCTGGGGTTACAGCTGGCCCAGATGGACCCCCCGCGACCGCCGCCCCCACCCCTCAAGCAGCGGCATAGAACCCAGTCAACGGTTCACATACGTCTTGAGCGTGCTAAGTTTCCTGGATACGAGTATTTATTCATACCCATGGCATAAGTTATTTCATACAACCAAAAGGAGGGGTCTCGACTCGTCCGGTGCAGTTTGATTTTATTTTATCCAATATGTATGACGTCCCGCGACGCTTTATGCGAGAAGTACTATTTAATTGCATGGGCTCGACGCTCATTGTATTTCGTACGAGAAACGCTAGCGCCTCGCCGCACAAAACATCATATACGCTGCTGCCCTGGACTGAGAGTACGTTCTCACATGAATGGGTAGAACGTTATTATATTTTACCATTTACAGTTGAACCTCATGTCCTCTGTATTGGGCGAGCGGGTTAGCGCATTGATTGAATTTCGAGCTGTGCGTTCATAGTGAATAAGTAGTCCTGGCCACCACATGCACATGCCCACGGTACCATCTCCCACCCAACAATAAGCTTCTATTCCCACAAAGCTAATATACACAAGGTAGTAAAAACAGAGTTAGAGGGGGGGGATTAGGATTGACAGTATCACAACACCTAGATCCGGCACCCCTGCACGCAGCTCACACACCACACATAAAAAAAATTCTCACCAAGGAATTCATGCAAAGCATCACGGTAATAATAATAATAATAATAAAGTAAAGAAAGGTGAGAAATAACGAAATAACCAAAAATAAAAAAAAGTAAAAACCATCAGTACACATGCACGCTTTTCCGCGGACATATATAAGGGATTCAGGGGCAGTGGGAAGTGATAAATAAGGAAAAAAAAATTATGAAGGAAAGGAAACGAGAAGTGAAGTGAGACAGGGAAAGAATTTTAAAATAAAAGGACACACAATGAAGGACAATGAACAGAGAAGGTAGGATCACAGCATAGAGGCGTCAATGACCGCACACATCTATATCAATCACCTCATCACTTCTTCCCAGACCTTGATCACCCCCGTGCTCTTATCCCTTCCCGATCTCAAATCCCACCCGTCTCCACATCTGCACTCGCCACCCCCATCACGGCGGCGGCGGCAGCAGCAGCAACATCCTCCTCCCCATCATTCACCTCCTCAATCACGGATGTCATATTGGACAAACTAAAATAAACTATACCAGGCAGGTCGGGCCAGACATTTTGTTACATATAATACAATGCTGACGAATAAATATGCGTATGTGGGAACCTCAAGACATATGTCAGATATTTACTGAACGAATGTGGGCTCTATACATCCTGAGGGGTGGCGATCGCGTGGGATTCAGCTGGATTGTCTCCAACCTTAGAGTCCGTCTCGAGGATCACCAATCCACCCTCTGTGCTGATACTAACCGGCTTCACGGGCTGTGCCGAGGCGTGATTGCTGGTACCGGTCCTCCGCCAGAACATGCAAGATTGAATGAGCTCCTGTGATAAGCATATTAATATATGTGAGAGTATTATAGCTACATCACTGACTCTGTTAAGGCCAAAGATAATGGCTGCCACCAGGGGGACTACATAACTCTTGTCACTTCAGAAGAGGATGCGTCAATAGTGGACGTACGTGCAGCTTGTAGCATATCTACCCAAATCGGGAGACCGGGTTCGTAAAAGTTAAGGGATTCCCCGTCTGTAGTGAATGGATGCCGTTCCGGTGGACTTATCAAGGCAGATCCATACGTGCTTGATGGAAGAATTAGGATTCACATATGAAAAGTAGGAGGTAATCTTGCTTAGCACGTACATGACGACCATGGTACGATATATTGTGAACACGATCACACGCAAAAGGGTGGAAGGCATGACAGCTCCCTGTGCCTGCATGCGTCGGAAATACCACCAATGTTTGGACACTATCCTGATGATGAGACCTTAATGTGAAATGATTGGTAGGATAAAAATTGCATGAGAATCTGTCGGGGTTCCTTTGGATAAATAGAAGGCTTACAGTCAAAGATGACAGTGAGAGCCAGGAGCCCAAGGGTTACACTGTAGACGGCTTCTCGACTGTGAAGTGAATAATCTTTAGGCCCTCTTGTGAAATGAAGTGAGATTGGTTGCTCACAATGCACTTATATTAATTCCAATAATCATGGAATAGAAGTTCGTCGGCAATGGTATCATCTCAGCCAGAATTTGACGATTTTGGTTCCAGTACAAGCCAGCCTACATCATCGGTAAGCAAGGCATCGTGATTATCACGTTTGAATGCACAAATAAGGCAGGAAGTGTGAAGGTGATGAAAGGAATGTATGGGGTTACAAGAAGCTGTTAAAATATCAGTGAAAATGTTACAGAGGGTGGAGATCAAAGGCACCGCGTATGTAGTCCGAGTGATCTGCTTCTGCTCGACTCCATTAGTGGGTTCCTTATAGAGTGCTGCCCGTGTACTGAGCCAGAGCTTAGAAACATCGAAGGTGACTTATTAACTAGTGACAATGACATGAGACAACATGTACCTGGACGATCAGCGCTAACGTAGATCCGGCAGTCATCACTTGTGCACCCCCGGTGAGTGCAGCCTATGCGTGGCATGCATGTTTGGATGCAAGTACAGATGCAAGTGGTGTGAAGATAGTATTTCCGTCAGTACCACGATAAAGCCTCAGAGGATGAAAGCGTCAGATAACCTCGAATTCACGACCAATAGAAAAAATACTGACAACATTGAGAACACAACGCTGGAAATGATCCAAGTGATGCAAAAGTTGATGAATGTGGGGTCGCGACGAACTCTTCGCAAAGAGGAGAACAACAACCAATCCGATGTGCCCGCCTGCAATCTGTAGGGCCAAAAAGACGGCCTGCATTCTTCTGAGATCTGTCAAACGATCAGTGGATGATACCGTAGCGATATTATGTCACTAGTACATACATGCGCCATCCCAATCGACCTGCTGGATAATTTTCGCAGCCGCGGGCGGGAGATCGAGTTGAACCTTGGCAATGTCGATCCCTTCAAAGTGACACCGATTGCTCTCCACTGCAACACATAATTAAACTTCCGGAATCATGCGTTTCTGTCAAACATACTATTTACAATCATCTGGGCAGAGGCAGCATTCCCAGGTGATATAGCTTGACACAGCAGACAGTCTCCCTGGGCCTGGAGATAGGGAACCCTACATTCACACTGTGGAGTAACGCACTTGTCCGCCAGTTCGTTGCAAGTCGCATTGCACTATACAACGAGGGTAAGAATGTAGAAAGTGACCATGCAAAAAAATGACTCACATCGGCCATCAAGGAACCTGCTTCCCTCAGCGTACGTGATGAAATGAAGGTGTCACCCAGATCTGACTGTGCAGTAACTACTGACCTTGAGGTTCGCAAATACACAAACGACGCGTGAGTTCACAGCCACTCACCACTACCTGAAAATAGTGTTATGCACTAGGTAAGAAAATTGAAGAAATACATGGCTGTCTAGCGATAAGTTGGATAATGGTGGTAATGGTGGGGGTGAGGAAGAGCTTGAGGGTTGACGTTGAGAGCTCAGTCGGAAGACATTTGCAATCCAAAGGCGCTCTGAGAACTTGATTGAGATCGAGCGATGTGACCTCAGCTAATGGCATCTACATACCTAGCACCCTGCTTTCTGTCCTATTGCGATCGTGGTCACTCTATACCGCGTTGTGGTCGTCATGTATGTGCTGAGCAATTCCATCCCCTGCTTTCAACGAACTTGAATATTCATTCTTCCATCAAGCACAGCATATTTGGTAAGCAGTGTGGGTCTCCCGGACTGGATCCCGATCTGGAGTGAAATGCTGCAAGCGGCGCGTACGTCCTTCCATCGACGCATCCTCATTCTGCAGTGACAAGCGTTTTATAGTCCCCCTGGTCGCAGCCACCATCTTTGGTGTTAACAGAGTAAGCGACGTAGCTATGAAATTCTGACAATATATTGATGTGCTCGTATCACAGGAGCTGATTCAATCTTGCATGTTCTGGCGGAGGGCAGGTACCAGCAATGATGCATCGGCACAGTCCGTCAAGCCGGTCAGCAGGGTGATCAGCACAGGGGATGTCGATGAGACGGCAAGCCTCGAAGCGGACTCTGGGGTTTCAGCTGATCCAGATGGACCCCCGCGACCGCCGCCCCCACCCCTTAAGCAGCAGCGTAGACACCCAGTCAACGTTTCACATATGTTTTAAGCGTTTTGAGTTTCCTTTCATACCCATGGCATTAAGTTATTTCATACAACAAAAAGGAGGGGCTCGACTTGTCCGGTGCAGTTTTATTTTATTGTACCCAATATGTATGACGTCCCGCGACGCTTTATGCCAGAGGCACTGCTGACAGTTTCTCGCAGGCTCAACGCTCACTGCATTTCGTACTAGAGGCTCAAGCTCCTGGCCGCACGTTAAGACAGGCCTGGAGCCAGATTATTTTCATGGTGCACGAGTAGTCCTGGTGGGAATACTGTGGGCATGTGGCGACCCAACAATAACTTTCTATTCCCACTGCTAAAATAAACAAGGTAGTAAAAACAGAGTTACAGGGGTGGGATTGACACCATCGATTACAACACCTAGATCCGGCACCCCCTGCACGCATCACACACACCAAACATAAAAAAACCACCAAGGAATTACATGCAACGCACGGAAAAAAACAAAACAAAGTGAGAAATAACGAACAACCAAAAAAAAAAACAGAAAAAACCATCAGTACACATGCACGCTTTCCGCATACATATATATGTATATCAAGCACACAAGTCCTATGGTTAAAGGGGGGAGTGGGGTGAGGGGCAGTGGGAAGTGATAAATAAAGAAAAAAAAAAGTTATGAAAGAAAAGAAGCGAGAGGTGAGATGACGAGGAAAGAAATTTTAAAATAAAAGGACACAGTGAAGGACAATGAACAGAGAGGGTAGGGTCACATCATAGAGGCGTCAATGACCGCGCACATATATCAATCACCCCATCACTTCTCCCCAAACCTTGATCAACCCCACACTCCCATCCCATCCCAATCTCAAATCCCACCCGTCTCCGCATCCGCGCTCGCCACCCCCATCACGGCGGCGGCAGCAGCAGCATCAGCAACAACATCCTCCTCCCCATCATCCACCTCCTCAGCTTTCTTCGTCTCCGTCGTCTTCACCCCCGTCGCCTTCCCGGTTCCACTCCCAGCCTCCACATCCACTCCCGATCCCGATGATCCCGATGATCCCGACCCCGACCCCGATTCCGCCACCAGCTCCTCCTCCTGTGCCGCAACTAGCGCAGTGGCACTCCCCGGCGCAGCCACGCTCACAGGCAGCGTCTCCACCACCGGTGCACTCACAGGCACATTCACAGGCACACTCACAGGCACCTCCACCTTCACCTTCCCAGGCGCCACCGTCGAAATCCTCAACAACGACGTGTACGGCTGCCGACACACGGGGCAGAACCACCCCTTGGCCTTTCGCTTTCGTCTGGTAGCCGGCACCCGCGGCGCAGGCAGCGTACTCGCCTGTCCCGCCTCGCGTTCATTGTTCCCGGCACTCCCTTCGCCCTGCGTTTCCCCCGCACCCGCACCCGAACCCGCACCCGTTCCATCCCCAGCCCCCATCCCCGTCCCATCATCCCCATGCACCAACTGCCCCCCTGCACCAAACTCCACCATATTCACCGCACACTCCTTACATGCCACCAAATGCCGACACGGCAACAACACCACTTCTCTCGGACTCGACAAGCACAACAGGCATTCGCTCGTCGGGTCGTCTTCTCCCACTCCCAGTCCCACCCCAGCTCCAGCTGTAGTGGGCGGATACGTGTGCTCCCCCGTCTCCGTCGATGGCAGGTGACTCTCGGACGCATGCGTTGGCGCAGAGTGCGACGTCAGCCCATATATCTCATGCAAGTGGAACGTGTGCGGCCCAATCGTCGCCTCGCGCTTCACCACGCGCACCACCCACGGCCTCGTGTCCGGCGCCGACGCCGCAGGTGCAGGCCCCAGGCGCACAATATGTAGGTAAGTTGCCTGCGAGTTGGACGAGACTAGCGTGTGTTCTTCACGCCACGCAACGTCGTCAGTGGGGTCTCCTACGTCTATCTGCCCACTCACCATTGGAATCAAGCGCCTCAAGCTTAATCAGTACCCTCACCCCTCCCTCATCCTTCTCCTTCGCCTCCTTCGCCTCCTCAGCGCCACCCCCACCGGCACCCCCACTGGCAGCTTGCGACGGCGTCTCAGCGTCCACCACCTGCAGTGCTGGTCCCGCGACGCTCACACTGGTCGTGTTCTCGGCTGCATGTGGGTGTGTTCGCTTCCTGACCCGCAGCGTGAAGCGTTTCCTATGTGTCTCAGCCGCAGGTCCCGCGGGTCCTGCGGGTGCAGGTGAAGGCGTGAGTGTGGGTGCAACAGGAGCAGGGGTCGAAAATGGCGCAGGCTGCAACAATGTGTCATATTTATCAAGCTCCAACACGGCGCCTTCCTCCAGCTTCAGCACGCGGCCAAAGCCACCGTCGACGGCCGTGTGGAAGACCTCGACGAGCTTTGTTGACGAGGAGGAGGAGGGCGCATCTTTGGAGGGCTGTGTGGTGATGATGTGAAGGGAGATGCCGCACTTGGGTGCATCGCAATCAAACTGAAATTCCAAACCGTGCTGTTGGGGTTGAGTGGACTCGTCAGAGTCATCATGAGAGATGGGGGAGAGACGGAGAGAGGGTCGTTTCAGGTTAACGAGGGCCTGGAGAGTTGTTGTAGGTTGCGATGCCTGCAAGATATACCGTCATGTGGTGGAGTCGCTGGCATGCCATATAATGGGGCATACCTCCTTACTCTTCTCAACCCAGCTATTGACCAGCTCCGATGTGAGGACATCCTGTAGCTGCGACTTCTCGCTCTGCTCCAGTTTCTGGTCGGCCCATTCGGGACCGGGATTGACGACGCCGATACTGGGACCGAAGAGGGTGTCATGCTTCTTCTTGTCGATTGCTTGGGAGGATGGAGGTGGAAGAAGGTCGCCCATATTAATGACGGCGTCACCTGGATTTCCGTCTCCCCGCGAGGCAGCACGAGTCACACGGGAAGTCTGAGTTTCTGGGCGGGCAAGATAGGGTGGGGCCTGCATGCGTCGAGTGCGATTCCAAGTTGAATACTGGTTATGGTCTATGTGAAGCTGTTAGCAATGAATAGAGGAAAGAGGAAGAAACGTACACCAGGCTGAGATAGTGCTGGCCATGGAGGGAGTAGTCAAGCTTTGGTGGCTGGCCCTCAAACCTGCGGAAGATGCCGAGTTCGTATAATTAGCGGGGCTTCTCACGACTGCCATCAACGCAGCATTGCACTACACCAGCACTGACTGCGCCGTCAAAATAACTCGAATTGCTGTCCACCCGATTATACCTTTCCCCTAACACTTGCCCGTCCCTACCCGCAACGGAGCACCCAGTCTCTTCAACCTATCTATTCATAGGTCTACGGTTATGCCTCGCCTCCTAGGATTTACATAGCTACTTCTCCCAAATGGCGTCAATCAATTAAGTGCCCCTCTGGACACACATCGGTAAGGCAGCCCGACTCAGACGAGACAAATGGAGGGCGCGCCGGGCCCGAGATTTAATGGCTTGTAAGATTTGATTCCAAGTTAAAGCTTATTCTAATAGCATTATGTAACCAGACCGGCCGCTGTGCGGCAGGCTCCGTGCTCGTCAGCGCATTGGACACAGGCCCCAAATGCCCACGGATGCGTGCAGTATGCTTGTATGCCGGAAGGCTCGGACAATTACCTCACGGGTTCTCATATCCCGGACCCTTATGCAAAGTTCACGCGCAGGTACGTACGGCCGGAATGCGGCTGCGTTGGCGCTGGGCCTCTGAAGACGCGGTCCACTTCAGTTTCCGTCGCTAATGTGTGCTTGACGTGAGTATTTGGCCAGCACAACCATCACATAGCATACTGTGTACTCATCGTAGTCTCTAGCGTGCAGGAATCGAGGCAAGCACGCTGGTGGCCATCTACTATCGGTGTATTCCACGAATGTTATCGGCTGCCTTCTCTTCAATAACATACGCTGCGGCTTAAGGATGGCACGTAAATTGAAATGATAGACAGGCCACACGTACCTTGTGGATAGGTCGCCAGATAAAGGGGCATAATTGAAATGCCCAGGTTCTGGGCACTATTATACCTGATCGTAAACGACTTCTCAATGGACCCCCCAACTCCAGAGGTGATCTTCAATTCACGGTCAGCAACCCCCTGCTTGCCGCGAGGCATCATGGAGCAGGATCCAAGAGTGGAGCAGGTTTGGAGTCGGTAAATATTAGTAAGACTGAATTCTGTGCCTAATAATTTCAATTCAGCTTGCTAATATATATTGGTTTCAAACATGCTCCAGTGCGCCTACAGTAAGGTGTGGGCCTTCTGATAAAAGTAGCTCCTGAGCCATTCACCAGAATGAGCGTAGCGTGTTCTTGACATATTCTGCATCCGCCAAGTATCAGGTAATGGTACCTGCTCATAATACGATTTGCATGTCATGGACATTGACGTCTTTGAGTGCTTCAAGCTGGGGTTCATATTGCTCTGCGAGACCTGATGGTAATTTCCCTGACGCCTGCTCCTCTACGGTCGTTCTTGCTCTGGCAACGAGGGCAGTAGTAACCGCCGGATATGCCACAGAAAACGGAGTAGAACAAAGGTACGCGTGCGATTACGCTCGGCGCCGCACTCGAAAATAAGTGACACACAAACAAGATCAAGATGAATTTACTGGGTTTTTGACTGATCAGTAACATCCTTGGGCTCGAAGATTACCTCCAGTATCACAGTGGGTTAACGAGGCCACTTTGAAGAACAGCAGACGCGGGAAAGGGGGGGGTCACCAGACTGGATATGTTCTTGGACGGTTCAAGAACACCAAGCCGGTCGATCTTGACATTGCCGAAGCAATCCAAAAGATCCCTGCGCCCGATACCGGAAAAGCGCCGGAAGCAGTGGGCTTTTGATTGAGCCCGCAGTGTCGCTTAGGCACGTGCGCACGGGAATCATCAGATCCCCATCTACCGCCGCAGCTTGCCAGATTGACCAAGACAGGGACGATGAAAACGCGAGCAAGCCACATCCAATGTCCAGAAAGCACGCGGAAATGCAAGCTCAGCGTATCGAGACAGCCAATCGACACCAGACAGAACCTCCGCATGGATAGAAGAAAACGTAAAGAATAAACTGCTTACATATATATATGCTGAGTACAATATGTCTGTCTACGGTATTCGTAAGTCCTCAAGATATCTTATGGAGAAGTCGCGGTCAAGTCCAAAGCATCCTCATGATCTACCACAACCTCCCTCTCCAGCAGATGCCGATGGTCAAAATTCATCTCGTTGGGGAGGATGCCAGCTTTGTTTGATGGAGCGTCGATGACTTCACCTTGCGTCCTCTTCCAAAGGCAGGGGAACCATAATTGTAAAATGTCCTACATGGCCTGCGAGTTGTTGATATGTCTAATGCACAGCAGCAGGGCTTACCGTGTGAAGGCCAACAACACAAAAAGCAAGTAACGGGACTTCAAGGTTGCATGATGTGCATACTCAACAGGTTGGAATGACATTAGAAGTCGAACACGCTTACACATGTTTTGTAAAATCTTGAATGCTACGGACCAAACTGAAAGGGCTCCAGATGCCGAATTTAGAATCAGTAGTCTACAAAGAAGTCAAAGGAAGGACAAAAGTTGGAAGGCCATCCAACTTACATGGTATACCAGAGTTGATACAGACTAAATGCCAGCAGCCTGAAGAAGAACGACAAGGACATGACGCCGGCTACGTTGACATTTCTCGTTAGCCAATACCACCTCCAGTAGTAAAACAACAATATAGCTGTTGGGATAGCATAAGTCATCATGAGCTGGTACTCCTAATGAACATAAAGCACCATCGGTGATAGGCGTCAGGACTGAGATGAGCAATGCAACCAAGCCGAGAACAATGTTTCCTGCATATGGGGAGTACAGCTGCAACTATAGAAAGTAGTATTGGTGTCAAGGTGATCATCAATCGGGCACAGAATGCTTCACATACTATAGGTAATAGACCAAATATGTACGGGGTAATCACAAGCTTCATGCGAGATGGATCAATGGTCATCCACGATATTTCTTTGAAAAGCTCCCACCGCCAACGTGCGTAGCTTTTTTGCCTTTGTTGAGCTTGGATGGTAGGGCGTCCGCATAATGTACCAAAGCTGAATTTATGAAGTTTGTGTGTAAACTTAGCAATAAACTCCAAGGGCTGCACGCGTACGTGAATGGATAGGTTGAGGGTTGCGACCATGGTTCTACCAGTGACGTGTTTCATCACAGGAAACACTGCATCCCAACAAAGATTCGACACGTACATCAGTTGAAGCACCGCTTCCCGCACCAACGTGATATCCCCCAGGTTCCTCTTAGCAAGAACAGCCAATTCACTTTGAAAAAAAAAAAATTCCCCGCTCAACGACCACCCTCACATCTTCGAACCCATAAGAACCGCTCACTCAAAGCTCGCTAGCCCCGAGCGCAAAATCCATGTATACAAAAAGTTGTTAACCACCGGATCTCGTCTGTGCAGCCGCTCTGACAGTGAGACAGAGATAACGAGCGTAGAAAGGAGCGTGCAGCCCAAGACATTGACGACGAGTACCGTTATTCGCAACGGGAGGACGTGCCCGTCCATCATGTCGGAATCCATGGATTAGCGTTGAAAGGGGGAGCCTGAGGGAACGGTGAGGCTCTTCACGGGAAATATTATATAAGCTAGTATGATGGCGTCCTCATACGGGAAGCGACGTTTCGAAGCAGATGGATCACAGACAACGCTCGGACAGCCATTTGATGAAAACTCCCGAAATGAACGCAGGATGATATGCACCGCAATGGTTTAACATATTGTTGATGGAACCGCCGCTATTGGTAAATTCCAGGTGTGGAAGACCTGATTCCATGCCAGAGCTTCTTGTTTAGACTCCGCTCTGAAGCTGCCACTGCGAAGCATTTGATAACAAATGCATTCTAGTTCTTCGAGGGTCATGCAATTGTAGGTGGGTGAAACACAACTTGAACGGGCATGTCTTGAAATGAACTGAAAGGCCACCTGTCAATCTGTGCCGTCAAGACGAATATGGATAGACGTCGGAAGCCGCCAACAGGACGTGTGTCATTTGGGCGCTAGTGGCAAGGAGGATTTCCAAAACTCCGACTATAAAAAGACCACGTGCAATATTGGCTCCAATACCGCCCCCTCTTGTGATGTGGGGGACAACTATCTTAAAGCCAAGTTTGAGCTCGATCATGAGTCTTGCGATGGCTGGGACACGTGTCAACTGGCGTCAACTCAATAACACTTGAAACATAAAATTCCAGGGTACACGCGGTGAGACATAGATATCGTGCTTTTGAATAGGCAGTCAGATCAGCGGAGGCAACTAGTGACCGAGGGACGGTTGAGATCTACATGGGGTGGCTTCTGGCCGGATCCGAAGGGGGTGGCGTCCTAGGTGGCGAGGCGTGTATGTATAAAATAGTCAAGGAGGGCTGTTAAACGGTAAGCAAACAGGGGATTCGGCTTGCGGCGGCACTCTCACGAACCACTTTGCTAGCGCGACATGATCGTCTGTACAAATGGTTATCGCCTGCCAACGTGAATATCAGTCAGCAAGACACTAAGCAATTCTAGACTGCGTTTTGGGACTCATCATCTCTCTGCGCTGTTTATTGGCTTAAACGCGTCCCAGGAAGTTTGGCCGATACCCTAGATTACTTGCCCTGGCTTACTGTAATGCGTTATTTCCCTCGTTTAACGTGTGGTGAGTGCTGTTAGACACCTTATCATTTAATGTTCACCAACCTGCTATACCGATTCAGAACATTCACATGTCTCCTTGGAGTGACATGGCGGTAACAAATTTAATCAAGGGCTTGAATCCAGAGAAGCAACAGGTGCTAGTTCGTCCGAATGTTTCCTCTTCTTCGACATTCTTTGTCTGATACGCTCGCTGCTTCATCGAAATGTGTCATTGCAATGTCACTTTCTACGACTGTGATGAACCACACATTGTACTGATCCTTAGTCTAGCACAGCGTTTGACTGCGCTGAGTCCATTCAGATAAAATTCTGAAGCGATGAATTTCTGTACACGTCTTGTTCTACCTCGTGATGCAGGGTGAAAGGGCTCAATATTATCAGGCATCAGGAGTGTGAACCTCCTTGTAACGACTGCAATGCTCAGATGCCATGCTATACTAGAAATATTGCTTCCCAACGTCCTAGCTGCGTTTGAGTGTCGTGAGCCCTTACAAATGGTAATTTTATCACCTGGGGCGGTTCCGAAAGGGAACATTTATGTTAGCGCGTACAACGGACTTTGCTCTTGACCGACAACCAGGAACACGGCTTCGCTACATTTGTTCTCGACTTGTTTTCTTAAATGTTGATTTTAGTTTCCAGCCTTGCATGTTCCACGTGTTGCTAGAATGCGTGGAGGGTCGTGATATAGACACAATTTCATGCGGTATCCCCAAAAGTCCAAGCCAAAATGATCTGAAGTCGCTTGAGAAGAGCTTATTGATATCGTTGACATCATGCTTTGGCCGATGCGGTCCTCTCAGGCGCAAGGGAAGTCATGACGCAAACAGGAATAGTAGTCTGCTCGTCGTTGGTAGACTGTTCTTTGAGTGGCTGCTTAGTCATTGCTCTCATGTCCATACACGGGAGCGAAACTAGCCAGTCTTGCAATCTTCAGGCCCAACTACAGTCGAGCGGCTTGGTTGCCGTGAAGGTATGACAGGCAGGGTCATGGTGCTGAAACAGGGGGCATGGATACATAGTTCATTTGAAGCTGCATCATGTCATAGTGAATAGGAAAGTGTGAAAGGACGATCTGGATCATGCAACCAACGATACTACTCCGCCCGCCTCCTTGATTTTTGCCCTGCACAAGTACGATGAGAACATTACACGTGCATATGTAGGCAAGTGGGACTGACTCGGCTTTTGCAGACACGAAACGTGCCTTGACTATGAACGGTAGTTTGGGCAGGCTGAACACAGCAGCATATCAGCGTCATTGAAGAGCGATGGGATGCAGAGAAAGCTCGTGTCACTCACTGTCCCTTCCCTAACACCTTGCCGTACCCGTGGTGCAAAGTGTCAATTACAGGAACAACTTCCGAATCCTCCTTTAGGCCTTTCCTCTCCTCCTGGGGAACGAGTGTCCAGAGTTGCTCAACGTTGATGATTGGGCGCCATTGTGAGTTGCGGGTCAAGTGGAACCGCCGCATACCGACTTTTCCAAAGTATCTGCAGCACGAGTTAAATTCATGTTATACACCAACGCAGGATGTCGCTTCGGACATACCCAGGGTGGTATTTGTCAAAGTTTGTTCTGTGGAAGACGTTAATACACTCGAAAGATCTATTTCGAGAGCAAATCGTCCGCACCGGTGGTGGTGTAGACCACCAGCAAGACCCCTACCACCGGGGTGCTTCCGGTGCTTGCCCACACGACCGTGTCCAGCAGATACGTGGCCCCGGTGCTTACGGGTATTCGAGAAACGGGTCGGCATGGTTAATTAAGTCCTGCAACATGCCAACTAGTGTCAGCCTCCATCCACGAACAACATAATGCATCCATCATATTTCGCGTCCACTGCTGACTCCGCAACCACGTCATCATTTGCCAATGACCATAATAATGCAGTGACAGACAACTAGGGAATGCTATGGTGTAGAACACTTGCCTTGAGGGGGTTGAAGACGATGTTGAGACCCGTACAAGATTTTGGCGCCCAAGATTTGGAGCGGAGTCTGCTGATCTAATTCGACAGGGTTTTGTTGTCACCCTCCTCTACATTGTGAGCTCATTTCTTTTGCTTGTATCCACATGATGTTTTCTATTTATTGTCGGTGAACACACATGATCACAATATTTTATCTTACTGATTTCTTTTTTGCTGCTTTGAGAAACATACACTTGGCTGACACCCTTGCTCCACGACCTAGGGACGTCATTCAGGTAACTACCGCGATCCGATTTTTCAACAGGATTAAAACCTATTCTTCCCATATCTGTCAATCCTCCGAGTGCTCTGCACAATGGAGAGAACAAGATTGCCTTTCACCGGCGTTATGAACTTCTTTTCTTACAAGTCATCTGGCAGTGGTATTGAATCTTTCCTCTATGTAGGGGTGGTCCTTTTGGTGAGCTATGAACGCCCCAAATCGTCATGAATTGTTCGTTCTAGAGGACGGGGAAAGAGGGTATGTCGCGACTTAACTTTGATGGTTAGTCACCCAGCTGACGCGGTTTCCTACCGTGTTCAGCGTAGAAGTGTTAGAAGATACAAAGATCCCCAATGCAGCCACGATTAAAATCTTTAAGCAAGACCATACCCTTGCCAATATGATTCGCTCGTATGTTCTTTCTTCTCCTTTCTTTCCGTTTTGCCTAACATGTCCCACAGACAATTGCTAGCGACCCCTTCGATCTTGTTCGCGGGCTATAAAGTCCCTCATCCTCTCGAGCCATATTTTGTATTGAAAATACAAACCGATGGTTCTATCACACCAACCGAGGCTCTTGAACAAGCCGGTAATTCGTTGCTCAAACTGATGAGCGACTTGCAAGTCAAATTCAAGGCAGAATTCTCCTTCAAGGACGTCGAGGGTGCTGATGGTGTGGTAGAGGATGCGTATGGGACGATACAAAGGGGTATGGGTGCCCCAACAGACTGGGTTGCTAGAGATTATGCGGACTACTAATTATTTATGAGTGCTGTCGTTTGTTGTAGCTATTGTACAGAGTATTGTACTGTATCGATGTCGTAGAATGAGGTTCTTTAATGCGATGTGTTCCTGCCCCTATAAAACGGTGACTTTCCCAATAGCCGGAGGAGTGTGGTGACGTCAGCAGTATCGCGCTTTTTCAAGCCAAATATTCTGTTGCATCTTTACGGGTGCGATATACGATTCTTGGTCTGTGTGCATCATCGATTCAAAGACGGGGAGGAAGGAGTCGGATTTGGAGGTGAATGCCGCTGCGGCGGCCATGCCAGATTTTTGAAGCCAACGCACTAATAAATCGAGCGGGCTGATCTAACCCACGGTGTAAACAGCAGTATCTGTACACTTAGACGCGGCTGAGTCCGGCAAGTAATGTCCACACGCCCTCTCCTGATAGGTACCTACACACCCGGGGATTGGGTTTAGCGCTTGACACACGCATGGCACTTGCGGGTCACTGTCAGCTTACCTCGCACGGCGTATTAAGCTATGATAAAATCTGTGTTTTCCACCCTTTGGTTTAAAATTGTCTCCTGATGCGCAGTTAGTGCCAGCTGCAAACTCAGGTGATGCCTGAACTTCCCAGCATGGAATTCCAAAGCCACTTTGCAATCCCTGCTTACTCATCATCACCCTTACTCACTTTGTGTTAGGACCATTCCATGGGTGCTAGCTCAAGAATCACATGTGACAACTGACACTTTCAAGCCCAGCTGGATGCACTGACATCTCATGGTTACCATGGCCATGTTGGGCAAATTGTATGAGTGGTGATGACACAGAGGCAATGGACAATGAGATGGATGAAGACTACAATGGTGATATTCAGGATGTTGGATAAGCATCAATTTGGCGCTGCGTTAAAGGGATAAGGGGACTAGCTTGAGACAAAGGGAATAAAGGGGACAAGGGGATTAACAAATGGGATTGTATTTTTTCTCTAAAGACTTGTATATAAGACAGCGACTTCAGTTGTTGTTGTTGGACAAGGAATTACACATGATTCCCCTCTACTCTTTACCTTCGATCTATAGGTTATGGGCCCCGGCCTTAACTAAAAACAACTGAAGTTACTACATACCTCTCCACATTGAAACCACTTGCTAAACATCACCATGTCAAACATCAATAACTCGTACAAGGTTGACCCATTGAATGGGGACAACTACACTACATGACAGAGACATCTCGAATGGATTCTAGATGACCAAGAACTTTGGGATATTACCACTGGCACGGACACAGAACCAGTTCCAGCTGATAAGGAAGCTGTCACACCCAAAGAAGGTCTAGCAATTACTGCATGGAGAAGAAGAGAGAAGAAAGCTAGAAAGGAAGTTTGCCTAAGGATCTCCAATGAGTACCTTGTGTACATTGATCAAAACATGACCGCACCAGATATTTGGAATAGGCTGCAGGGGATATTTGAGTCCAGGGCAGTGGTCAGTATCATAAACATACACTGAGAGTTCTTCCAGACCTTTGCTGAGGATGGTATGAACATGGAAGAACACATTCACAAACTTTGTGGATTGCACCAGCAACTAAATGCTTGGGGGCAGGAGATCAATGATGCTGATTTCTCAAACACACTGCTCACATCATTACCAGACTCCTGGTCATCGTTCATAACGACTATCAATGCAGGAGGAGCTGAAATCACATCAGAAATTCTGATTGCATGGATCTTAGATGAAGATCATACTTGGTGTACTGGCTCGGCACAGCAAACAGCACTCAAAGCCCAACACACAAAGCCCAAGCCAGAGCAGTCAGGTGCAAGGAAGGGCAAGTGCCAAAACTGTGGCAAGAAAGGTCACTATGTAAAGGACTGTTGGGCTAAAGGTGGTGGCAAAGAAGGCCAGGCACCGAAGTGGTTTAAGGAACCAAAGGACAAGGATTCTGCTAAGCAGTCCAATGAAAATGACTTTGCATTCATAACTAATGAGGTCACATATACATCCATCTTGGCTTCAGACTGGCTTGCTGACTCGGCAGCAACAACTCATATCGCTCGAAACAAAGGCAACTTCACAAGCTACTCCGATAACCCTTCTGAAATTGAAGGGATCACACCAGGTGCTATGCTCTGGACTCATGGATGTGGGTCTGTCCCTATTGAATTCAAGGTCAAAGACAAGGTTTACATTGTTACCTTATGAGATGTCAAGCATGCACCCAATGCACCAAACAACCTTATCAGCATAGGATGTCTCACAGATTGTTTTGGAACCCGCAAAATTATGGTGTTAGGGCAAACTCTAAATCACCACAATTCTGTGAATGAACAGCTGAGAAGAATATCAAACCCTGCTGCAGCACAACTCCAGAAAGATTTAATGTTCATACTTTGGTTACAATCCTTTGTATTGGTCAATGCAGACTATACGCAGAAAGGTAATACATTTCTTAGCAGCAAGAAATGAATAAGACTTCCAGAGTCTAGAGTTCACAGATGCTTAGGGGTCCAGATATTCCAAAAAGAGGGGAATGCACTTAGAGGCTAAAGGAAGTAGGTGGATGAATCCAACTGTCCAACCAGTGGCACTCTGAAGTGGGTAACAGCGATGTGTGAAGTAGTCTAGCAACTGCTTCACACGAGTTCAAGCTTCTAATGCTCTGCAAAGGCAGTACACACTAGTAACCTAAACAAGAGCACTAATGGCAGGACTATTGACAGACAATCTCACCCTGTAGATTCGTAGTCACATGATGCAGATACTACACTCACACCCAAGAATATCACTACTTTGAGTGCAATCAAGTACAGTTACACAACTGTAAAAGATCCTTGAACTGGTAATCAACAGTTACTGAGAGAGAGGATGACACTGTATGTCACTCTAGTCACACTGGTGTGCAGAAGATGGGTAGAAGTGGTAGAATATGTTATTATTTCAGAGGCAGAATGACCTCCTTATATATTGTATTTACAGGGGCTGAGTAATGCTTCTGGAATATTCTACCTATTAATAGATGGAAACTACTGGAAGGTAGTGGAAGGTGGAAGAAAGGGGTAGAATATTCCAAGCCAATCACAGGTTCTGATCACTGCATTAACACTGATCAGGAGCTGAATAATGGTTCTGGAATATTCTATCTAATAATAGAAGGAAACAGCTAGAATGTTATGGAAAGGGGTAGAATATTCCAAGGCAATCACCTGATCTGATCATCAATCACCTGCTCTGATCCCTAAAATAGGCACTGATCAGGCAAAAAGGAGGGTATCCACCCTGTTTTCTGCACTGGTTTGCACAGCCATGGATAGCCACATCTCAGATGATGATCTCCATGGAAAATTGTGCCCTGAGAGGCTGTGGTTGTCAAGTTACAGAATATTTATTGATCAGAGACATCTGAGCTTGAATTCAGGCCGAATGCCTGGTCCAAAGGTGGAGAGCTGACTGTGTGAAGGTTTGTGGGTGCCTATGGGTCCACAACTGTAGCACAGCAGAATAAGAGCATTCTGGGCCAAGTTCTGCATGGAATATTCCCAAAAAAAATATGGAAAATTAGAGAATATTTGAATAATCCATTCCAAGTATAAGCACCATGTATATGCTGATATTTAGGAATGGAAAAGTGAAATAGAGCACATTGGTGCTGTATAAATGGAATTTGATAGATGCTTGTTCAGAAATACAACAAATACATATATACAACCTATTTTCCTCAAATTTTACACAATACACTTCAATTCAAACTTATTTTCATATTTCAACATGATTCTCAAATTTTACACAATATACTAGATTAAAACATATTTTGATATTTTGGCATAATTCTCAAAAATAATTGTTTTTTCCCCATTTAGTGGTGGCAACTCTGTTGAGGGAACATCCAAATATCATTGATTCTTTCTTATACAATACTTGTAACATAATTTGAACTATCTTTAATCCCCACCTGGCATTTGTGTATCTAAATACCCTATATAATACCAATTATATTAATCCAGACATTCCTATTATATCCATGTAAATGATTATGTTCATCTCAACCAAATATCTCATCTTTTAAAGTTTATTAAAATATAGAATATATGTTTATATTTATGAAAATTTCACACATCCAAAATCTTTTAAGATATCCAAATTGTAACTCCCTGGCTTTATGTATCATTGAAATTCTGATGTATATCTCATATACATCAGAATATTGTATACTGACATGATTCTGAACAAGCGTCATAGGGAAAAGGTGGTTCCCATACACCAGAGGTTGTGGCAGGTGGCCAGTGACTGCTCTGGGAGAGTCAGCCGCAGTCATGAACCATGGTGCCCATTTGGGGAATGATTTCCCTGCATTGGTATGCTTGAGGGCATGCCCAAAATCATCCCAGCATTTGCAATAATTCATATGCTGGTCTTCCTCCAGCATCTTCAATGCTGGGTCTTTTAAGGTACAGCTGGTGTCACCAGCCATATACTCCTTTCAAAGCTGATCAATCTCAGCTTCAATTTCTGATAGGGCAAACTCTTTGAGTTTGCCCAGTTGCTTAGCACCCTTGGGGATATTAGCCAGGAGGAGACCATGATCATGGTCATATCCTTCCCAGATTGGGTTGGTATTGTCCCAATCTTGACCTTTGAACCCTCAAGGGTTGACCCAAGGCAATTTGCTCAGGCGATTGTCCTCTTTGGTGAGATCGATTGTTTCCCATGACAATGAAGCCACAGGCTATGACAACATAATGGCAGGCAATGATTTGCCTGCTGTAGCACGCGATAGCGATGCTACTGGGGCCAAGCGCACCATTGTGAGCTTGGTCTTGAACGTAGGTGCTCTGTCAGCAGCCTCCTTCAGTGTTTTTAACTTGTCTCTGAGACGAGTTACTTTGGACTTCTCATTGTCAAGAAGTCCTTCAAGTTCTTGGACCTGCACAAACAGGTCCAAGTTGTCCTTGTACATCTTATCGTAGTCTTCATGATAAGGTGTTGTGACATCATCTTTGATGTCACATATAAGTTGCAGCCACGTGACTCTTAATGCCCTTTCCACCAAAGCAGTGGAAAGATATAGTCAGCCTCCATTTTGGGCCTTGATTAAGTGCAACACATGCGTCGCACTTGTTGCACCCATGAGGGTGATGGATGGCAGCGCCACCATGCCATCCACCAATTTTCCAGGTCATCTCATCTTGATGACTCCTGATCATATCTGCAGCACTAGTTACCAGTGCTGCAGCTGTGGAAGTTTGTTCAACTTCCATTGGATGCTCATCCTGAGCATCCATCATCTCCCTTCTGAGATGACATTTTGATGGAGGGGGGGGGGTTGTGGTGGTTCAAAGAAACACCACTAGCCTTTTATGGCTGAGCTCAAAAATTCTTTATTGAGAATTTTCCAGTGACTACGTCACATGGGTGTAACACAATTAATTATCGCTTACCCCTTTGTGCTACTATGAGTAGCACAACAGTGAACTGCTCCCTATGGGAGCAGTTTTTTCTGCCATTGAGCTACCTGTTGTTATGGTAGCTCTATCCTTATCTAGGAACTACCATTAGTCAAGGTGGTTCCTCCTCCCCTCATTGAGCTACCATCATTGATGGTAGCTCTTGTCACATCCTGCTAGGAGCTACCTTTATTCTTGGTAGTTCCACTTCCCCCCCTTGAGCCCCATTAGATCTTTGGGGCTCTGTCTCTGAGAACTACTGTCTATGAGGTAGTTCTCACACTCGAATCACCCCTCAAAGCTCTAAATAATTGTCTAGAGCTTCTAGGTCCTTACATGATGTGTAAGGTTCCCAGGTGATGTCTCCCAACATCCATAGAACTTGAAATTCAAGTTCTTTATCACTTATCCATTGATGAGCGATGATTTCATCGATGAGCCACTCCTGCTCATTGTTGTTCCCAAAGTCATAAAATGACTTTGCTTCCCATCATCTCACCATTCAGCACATATGGTCAAATGAGACTGATGTGGAACATAGGTGTAATATGCCTACTAGTCAGTTCTGGTGGCAGTTCCAGTGTCACCATTGAAGCTTTATTATGGGCTTTGATTATTTTATATGGTCCAATACCTGGGCACTATTTTGCTGGTTCTACCCTTAGGTAGAGTCAAGTTTTTCATTGAAAGGTAGACTTTGTCACCTCTCTGGAAGGTTGGACCTTCCCGATGTTTCTTATTGGCATGAAACGTCTGAATGATGTGACTTTCTATAATTGCATCATGCACCGCTAGCAGGTTCATTTGAGCCTGCTGTGCAAATCGTTTGACACCCTTGAACTTGGTATCATTGTTAATGGGCATGCCTATTCTAGGCATATACCTGTGGTTAAGCTCAAATGGAGTAAACCCTGTTGTTGAGCTTATGTTGGAGTTTAGTGCAAACTCCACCATTGGACACTTGTGTGCCCAATCTTTCTGATCACTTTGTACAATGGTACAAAGTATTTGGCCAATGGAACGATTCACTCATTCCATCGCTCCATCTGTTTGCAGATGGAACACTGTGGACATGAGGAGTTTCACTCCCATTATCTGCTGTAGTTCATGCCAAAAGATAGATGTGAGTCAAGGACGTACAGTCCTTCCTAGGGTTCGCCAACTTCTACCGCTGCTTCATTCACGGCTACTTTGATATCACCGTTCTGCTCACCCGACTCACTAGGAAGGGTATCCAATGGAATTTCACTGATGAATGTAGACAGAGCTTTCAGACCTTGAAAAAGGCCTTTACTTCTGCTCCGATACTGACTCATTGGGTTCCAGACATTCCTATTCTATTAGAGACCGATGCCTCCGACTATGCACTCGCTGCGATCCTGTCCATCATCTCTCTGGATGACGGACAAGTCCATCCAATCGCTTTTCACTCGCGTACATTTACACCCCCTGAACTGAACTATGATGTCCATGACAAAGAGCTCCTTGCCATATATGAAGCCTTCCGGATATGGAGACATTACCTTGAAGGCCCCTCCAATCCGGTGGATGTCATAACTGACCACAAAAACTTGGAATACTTCTCCACAACGAAACTACTCACCCGGAGACAAGTCTGATGGTCTGAATACCTGTCTCAGTTCAATCGCGTGTGGTTTTTAGTTGACCAAAATGGCCAACTACTTGGTGTGCATGGTCAATTATTATCTCAACCAGCCTCCTCCCCTTCAGGAATGCTGAGCAGAGTATACAGATGACATCACATTTGTACATATTTTTGGTCCATATTAGACCATCACGCACACCAAATCATGCATGCTCTTTAGGTGCTTCCAGCACCTTAGAAAGGACAGTATCCTTTCTATATGTGCTTCATACAATCTGCATGAGGTTGATCCCATGCTCAACATGGGATTGCAATGGTGTTCCGTCATCATCTGATGACATCACTCCAACACCCTCTATTTCTTTAGAGGAATTAGAATCATCATTCAATGATTCTGTTTGAACATTGAGTGCTTCAGCTTCTAGCACTCTGTTTTCTTTTTTCTCGAGCAGTCACCTTCAGGTGACTGCTGCTGTCCTGATCTCAATGAACTGTTCCGTGGGGAGCAGTTCTCCTTCAGGGTCAAGACGTACATCTGCACTCATGTAGATGTAGTTGGGATGACTCTCTGTTGGGGAGTCATCAGCATAGTAGCGTGATAGACAATCTGCTACTTTGTTCTCTACCCCATCTATATGCAGGGTGGTGAATGTAAGGGGAACTCTTAGAGGTCGCCCACCATTTTCCCACACTCTGAATCCAGCGAGCATGATCTGAAGTGCAGCAAACAAGTCTGAAGCCTGCTACACAGACAAACAGTGCTCACGACTGCCTGGACACTCCAGATTCCCTTTCCATCTCTTCTCCCTTGCTTTCTTTATGTTTTCTATTCCCTCCACATCCTCTGTCTAAGCGAAGCACCCATTCACTTCATCTCCCTGCTTATTCATCTTTGCTTACCTCATACATAGTTCGGATCATTCAGCTTTCATTCTCCAAGCTATATATTTAGTCCCAGACTGGTGAAGTGCTCCTCAGAGTTTTCTCTTTGGATCCCCCTTTGTCAGTTCACCACCTCTGGTAGAGCATCTGCTTAGGTTGCCCTGACAGTGAAGTTGAAACAGGATAAGAATTCCCACCACCTAATCTGTCTAGGAGACAGGTTCTTTTAGGTCTTGAAGTATTTGAGACCCTTGTGGTCAGTTACTAGGACAAACTTTTGTCCTAGTAGCTTATCTTCCCATCTCATTAGGGCTTTGAGCACAGCTATAGTCTTGTGCTCATGGGTCTTATAGTGCTGTTGTGCAGCACTAAATTTCTTGGATAGGAATCTGGCAGGCTGACAGGTCTGCCAATCTTTTCCTTGTCCATAGATGGCTCTGACTCCAGTTTTGGAGTATTGGGGTTATTGACATCAATGGGCTTCAATATTGGAACCCTACATGCTAGGAGCTTGATGCTTTCAAAGCATTTCTCCAGCAGCGGCATCCATAAGAATGGATGATTATTACAAGCACAACCTGATAACAGGGTTGTGTATGCAGTTATGTCTGGCATATAGTGCACCAGATACTGCACTAGTCCAAGAAAATGTTGGACTTTATGGTATGACCTAGGTTGTCTCCATTCTCATATTCACTGCATTTTATCAGTGTCTGCATGCACACCTTGGTCATCTATTAGGTGACCAAGGCAATCCATACTTGTTGAGTATAGATTGATCTTATCCTTGCTCAGGAACATATGTGCTTTCCTGAGCTTGGTGAACACCATCTCTAGGTGGTGTTTGTGCTCTCATATAGTATGAGAGTACACAAATATGTCATCCAGATATACATGGATGAATCTATTGATATATTCTCAGAAGATGGCAGTCATGAGCCACTGAAATGTCAAGGGGGCATTGCAGTCCCCTTGCTGCATGACTTGACTGACAAATGTCCCCAAGATGGTTGCAAACGCTGTCTTGGGTATATCTGTCAGTCTGACGTGTATCTGTTCATACACCTCAGACATATTGAGTTTAGATCAATATGTACAGCAGGCAACATCATGTCTAATGTTGTCCTGATCAGGGAAGGGTGTTACGTCCTTCACCGTATTATCATTCTGTTTGCACAAGTTGAACACGGTGTGGAGCTTCCCATTTTTTTTGGGAATGCATAGCATTGGTATGGCCTGCTGGGCTGTAGCCAATACCCACCATTTAGCAGTGGTGTATCGCAGGACTTTCTCTGAAAGTTCTGCTCGGTAGTGCTCTGGACACTTAGGCAAGTGATAATGTATTCACTTGTCAGGATCCACGAGATTAATCTTGTGGTTAACTTCCCTAAATGGGGGAAGTTCTAAGGGTATGTGTTATGACTATATTCATTAACACCCAGATCCCCATCCAATCCACTCAGATCCCCATGCATATGAAATCTATACTCCATTTGGGAACCGTCACGTTTCCATTTATCTGTCCAATTGTCACTGCCAAATCTCACCCATCCGTGTCCGGTTCCAATTGATGCATCAGCATCACCATAGGAACCCAGACATCCGTCCCCATCGGACTCGGACATACTTGTAAGGCCGTCGGCCTTGGAGACCCATCACTGGAGTAATTATTATTAGATTTCAAATATGTATTTAAGTTGCCTGACTGGGGACTTCATTCCCCAGTTTGAATGTTGAATCACGCCTAGTTCCTAAGTCCGATCCTAACTATCTAAGTCATACTCCGTCTCTGAAATCTTGGACACCAGTATTAGTGAGGGCGCAGCACATAAGCTGAAGCCAAGTCCATTCCGACCCCCACGACATACCCTGACTCCCTCCCCGACTCCAACCAAACCTCCGACCCAACCTCTGACCCAATCTCCAACCCCCAATTGGACTCAGTGCATAACAGTATGCTGCTGAATAGGTCAGCGTACTTTTCTTTCCATTGATCCCTCAACTGAGGGATCTGACCAGCTGTGTAAGTGGTTGATCCTTCACAAGACGAAGCTATTCATGTCATGCTCTTATTTGAATCCTCCACTGGGGGGTCCTTTACTGAGTCTAGTCCTTCTTTTAGGAAGGACTGCATTGTGGGTAGCTCGTGTTTAGAGTTACCCCCTTGGCATCATTTATTCGTTCCAACACTCTTTCTTTGTTGAGTTTATACCCCATGATGGGGTATGAAGAGCATCAGTATTATGCTCTCCATTGGTGGGGACTTCTTCAGTTCCCATCATGATTTGGGCTGGGCCATTAAAGTCCAGGCATATTCCTAGCTTTTGTAGGAATGGGGTACCAAGTATTACATCATAATACTCAATGTTGGTGACATCGAAATATTCTTCAATGTTCCAACTACCTGTTATGACTATATTCATTAATGCCCAGATCCCTGTCTGATCCACTCAGATCCCTGCGCATATGAAATCTATACTCCATTTGGAAACTGTCACGTCTCCATTTACCTGTCTGATTGTCACTGCTGAATCTTGCCCATCCATCTCTGGTTCTGATTGATGCATCAGCATCACCATAGGAACCTGGACATCTGTCCCCATCGGACTCAGACATACTCATGTAAGGCTGTCAGCCTTGGAGACCCATCACTGGAGTAATTATTATTAGATTTCAAATATGTATTTAAGCTGCCTGACTGGGGACTTCATTCCCCAGTTTGAATGTTGAATCACACCTAGTTCCTAAGTCCGATCCTAACTCTCTAAGTCGTACCCCATCTCTGAAATCTCAGACACCGGTATTAGTGAGGGTGCAGCACATAAGCTGAAGCCAAGTCTGTTCTGACCTCCACAATGTCCCCACTCCCTCTCCAACTCCAACCAAACCTCTGACCCAACCTCTGACACAATCTCTGACCCCCAATCAGACCTAGTGTGTAACAGTATATTCAAACTGCCATACTCACTCCTACCAATGCCACGATCCACCGCCAATTCCAAATGCGCACAAACTGTTGAGGTGCCTGCTCCCAGCATAGACACCATCCCCGAGGTCATCGAAGAACCGATGGACCACATAGAGGCTGTCAATGAAGAGGATGACACCCCACCCTCCCCAAATCTGGTGCAAGCCATCTCCCTGCTTGCCAGCAGCATCTGTAACCCACAAGCCCCTAAGTCCTGGACCAAGGTCTGGGAGCCCGACCCATTTGATGGCTCCAATCCATGAAAACTCCAGCCATTCTTGGTGCAATGCCGGCTGAATTTCCATGACCGCCCTGACATGTTCACATCCAATCAGGTGAAGGTCACCTTCACCATGTCCTATCTCAAGGGCACTGCGCTGGACTACTTCAAGCCAGCACTCATGGATGACTCCAATGATCCATTATGGTCAGAAGACTACTCCAACTTCATCTCCAAACTTCGGACCAATTTTGGTCCTTACAACCCCGAGGCCGATGCTGAGAATGAACTCAACCAACTTTGGATGAAGGAAAATCACAAAATTGCAAAATACATTGTGAGTTTCCAGCAGCTAGCTCTGAAAGTCCAATGGGGTGACACCACACTCCAATGCCAATTTTACGTTGGTCTTCCATCCCACATCAAGGATGAGATATCATGTGTCGGTAAGCCAGATACATTGGTTAACCTTCACAAACTTGCCCAATCCATCGACACCTGTTATTGAGAACGTCAATCTGAGGTCTCCCGCAAAAATTTGGCTAACAACAAATCAGACAAATCATTGGACAAGACCCCAAAGTCCAACAAGGGGTCCGATAAGAAGACTACTGCCAACTCAGGCCAGAAGTCAAACACTGGTAATGCCACCACTTCCAGTTCCAGTCAGAACAACTCTGGAACCAGCAATAACTCCAGAGCTTGCAAGAGCACTCTGGACCTCTCCACCAAGCTGGGGAAAGATGGAAAACTTACCCAGCAGGAACACCAGCGCTGCATGGACAACAACCTCTGTCTGTTCTGTGGAAAACCTGGCCACCAAGCCAAGGATTGCAACAAGGCAACCTCTTCTGCAGCAAAGGCAAAGGGCCGTGCCACCAATGCCACAATGGATAAGTCTGACACTAAAGCGATGGACCAAAAAAAATAGTAAGCAGTCCTATAGCCTCCGTACGGGCTGAGGGCTGTGTTGGTACTCCCTGTATGACAAACGAGGTCCGCCTGAATGCATCCACTCTTTCCCACTCTGACTCCCTTACCCTCCTCATCTACTCCGACTCCATTCCCAATACCACTATCCAGGCATTAATTGACTCCGGTTCTACTCACTGTTTCCTTGATTCCTCTTTTTCCAATTTACATAAACTCCATACATACACCATAGCTCCAATATCACTCTGATTATTTGATGGCACTACTAATGCTGTTATTTCACAAGCCATAGATCTGTCTATCCATTTTTCTGTTGGAGAAATCCAGAACCTTACATTCTATGTTACTCTGCTTGACTCCAGCTGTTCTGTGGTTCTCAGACATAACTGGCTCACCCGCTACAATCCGTTGATTGACTGGGCATTGGGCCATATCACATTCCATTCCCCAGTACAGGCTGTGTCATCCCCAATGTCACCAGCAACTTTAGGTGCAAAATTATCTTCTGCCTCCGCTGACTCTGCTCCCATAGATACTCCATCTACCCCTCCATCTATATCAATGGTGGATGCTATGGTCTTCACCAGACTAAGCAAACTGGATGGCTCTCACACATTCCAGGTTCACCTCTCCAATCCGATATTCCTCGCTGCTTGTTCTGCCCAATCAACTCCACCAGACTTATCTATGGTTCCTAAGGAGTATCATGAGTTCGCCGACATGTTCAGCAAGTCTAAAGCCAACTCCCTAGCAGAACACCGACCATACGATCTCAAGATTGAGTTGGATGACAACTCCACCCCTCCACTTGGCCCTATCTACTTGCTATCCCAAAAAGAGCTACTGGCCCTCCAAACATTCATAGATGAGAACTTGGCCATGGGCTTCATCTGCCCATCCCTATCTCCCCATGGAGCTCTGGTCCTATTTGTCCGCAAAAAGGACGGATCACTCTGTCTATGCGTTGACTTCACCAAGAAAGACCAATACCCAATACCCCACACCGCGGACCTACTCGAGAGCCCACGAAAGGCTAAGATCTATTCCAAAATAGATCTCCGACATGCCTACCATCTAGTCTGCATCTGAGAAGGTGACAAGTGGAAATGACTTTCCGCACTCGATATGGATCTTTCAAGTGGTGTGTCATGCCCTTCAGACTAACCAATGCTCCGGCCACCTTCCAGAGGTTCATGAATGATACCTTCGCCAACCTCCTCGATGTGACCGTCCTCGTTTACTTAGATGACATTTTAGTATATTCGGATAATGAAGAAGAGCATCAGACACATGTCTGAGAGGTACTCCAATGTCTCCGAAAACATGGCCTCTTCGCCTCCGCCAACAAATGTGAATTCCACTCCGACTCGGTCGAGTATCAAGGCTATATCCTCTCCCTGGCAGGACTGACAATGTCCGATGACAAAATCAAAGCATACAGGAATGGCTGGAACCACAGAAAGTCAAAGATGTACAGTCCTTCCTGGGGTTCACCAACTTCTACCGCCACTTCATTTATGGCTACTCCAATATCACCATTCCACTCACCCGACTTACTAGGAAGGGTACCCAATGGAATTTCACTGACAAATGTAGACAGAGCTTTGAGACCTTGAAAAAGGCCTTTACTTCTGCTCCGATACTGACTCATTGGGTTCCAGACATTCCTATCCTATTAGAAACCAATGACTCCAACTATGCACTTGCCACAATCCTGTCCATCATCCAGAGAGATGATGGACAAGTCCATCTGATCGCTTTTCACTCACATACATTTACACCCCCCAAACTGAACTATGATGTCCATGACAAAGAGCTCCTTGCCATATATGAAGCCTTCCAGATATGAAGACACTACCTTGAAGGCCCCTCCAATCTGGTGGACATCATAATGGACCACAAGAACTTGGAATACTTCTCCACAACGAAACTACTCACCCGGAGACAAGTCTGATGGTCTGAATACCTGTCTCAGTTCAATCTCGTCATCCGTTTCCATCCTGGTCAACTCGGAGCAAAGCCCGATGCAGTGACTAGATGCTGGGACGTCTACCCTAAAGAGGGGAGTAGCAACTATGCCACTGTAAACCCACACAACTTTCATCCTGTGTTCACTAATGAGCAGCTGGCATTGTCCCTATGGGCATCCACCCTCATGACTCCCACCCTCCAAGCTGTTACCATTATGGACATCGACCAACTCCGCTCCAACATCTGCTCATCACTCCAATCCAATCCTGTTGCAGTTAAACACTTGGACAACCCTTCCGATCTAAAATAGTCATTTGACCCTGAAGAACACCTCTGACACAACAACTGGATATATGTCCCTGACGCCAATGGTCTCCGACTCCGAGTTTTGCAGTATTATCATGATCACCCAATCTCCAGCCATTTTGGGCAAAATCGCACACAAGGATTAATCCAGCAAGACTACATATGGCCAAAAATGCAAGAATACATTCAACACTACTGTAACTCCTGCACCACATGTATGCACTCAAAATCGCAAAGGCACAAACCCTACAGAATGCTTAAACAACTTCCAGTCCCAGAGCAACCATGGAACTCCATCTCCATGGATTTCATAGAGAAGCTCCCCCCATCGCTCGGACATGACACCATACTTGTGATTGTCGACAGGTTCACTAAACAGTCACTATTCATTCCGACACATGACACCATCACCTCCGCCTCACTAGCTAAGTTGTTCATTCTCCACGTATTCTCTAAACATGGAGTCCCATCGCATGTCACGTCCGATCGGGGCTCGGAGTTTGTGTCCTCCTTCCGCACATTAGGAAAGGCTCTCAACATGAAGCCTCATTTCACCTCCAGATACCATCCTGAAGGAGACGGACAAACGGAACAAATGAATCAGTCCCTGGAACAATATCTCTGAGTCTATTGTAACTATCAACAGGACAACTGGGCTGATCTACTTCTGATAGCAGAGTTTGCCTACAACAACTGTTATGCACTAGGTCCAAATAGGGGGTCAGAGATTGGGTCAGAGGTCGGGTTGGAGGTTTGGTCGGAGTTGGAGAGGGAGTCAGGGTACATCATAAGGGTCAGAACAGACTTGGCTTCAGCTTATGTGCTGCGCCCTCACTAATACTGGTGTCTGAGATTTCAGAGATGGGGTACGACTTAGATAGTTAGGATCAGACTTAGGAACTAGGTGTGATTCAACATTCAAACTGGGGAATGAAGTCCCCAGTCAGGCAACTTAAATACATATTTGAAATCTAATAATTACTCCGGTGATGGGTCTCCGAGGCTGACAGCCTTACATGAGTATGTCTGAGTCCAACGGGGACAGATGTCCAGGTTCCTATGGTGATGCTGATGCATCAATCAGAACCAGAGATGGATGGGCGGAATCAGCGGTGACAATCGGACAGGTAGATGGAGACAGCGGTTTCCAAATGGAGTATAGATTTCATATGCACGGGGATCTGAGTGGATCAGACAGGGATCTGGACATTAATGAATATAGTCATAACAGTATCTCCCCATTTAAGGCCAAGCCCCTGAGGCCTCATGTCCATGGATTGAATAGGTGAGACGGTTGGGCACAGTTGGAGTTATACTGGGAGTCTGGAGACATATAAAAGGAGGGGCATGATTGAGGTCCCATCCTCAACGATGTCAAACCCTTTGGCAAGCATGAGTGTGGCTGAGCTTGAGCAGTTGCTCTTGGCCCGACGGAAGGAAGAGGAAGAGGAGCAGAAATGGAAAGAGGAGGAGGAAGCAGAATGGAGACGGAAGGAGGAGGAGGAGGCAGAATGGAGATGGAAGGAGGAGGAGGCAGAATGGAGACGGAAGGAGGAGGAGGAGGCGGAACAGAGATGCAAGGAGGAGGAGGAGGCAGAATGGAGATGCAAGGAGGAGGAGGAGGCGGAACAGAGACGCAAGGAGGAGGAGGAGCAGAGGTGGAAAGAGGCCGTGGAGATGGAATGGAGAAGGAAAGAGGAGGAAGCAAAGGCTGAGAGAGCCCAGAGGGTCAAGGAACTTGCGGCCACGATGGAGGCTGCGAGACTGAAGGAAGTGGAGGAGCAGGCACACGAGCTAGAAGCTGCCATGGAGGTGGAGGAGGAGGTGACCGGGGCAGGGGTGACCAGTCCAGGAGACCCAAGTGTGCCAATACAGACAGGGACCCCTGAAGTCGCCATCATTTCTGTTACATGGACGGAGACAACTCATCCGAAAACTGTCACTGCGGAGGACTCGCCATTACGTCTGCAGGTACGGCCATTGTTTGGGTTGGGTGCGGCTGAGGAAGATGAAGCGATGGAGGTGGAGAGGGTGGAGGTGGAGGCAGATCCCAATGCCAATATGGAGCTCGACACAAATGTGGAACCCAAGGCGGGTGTGGATGTCGGGACGGATGCGGAGCTGGATCCAACTTCAAATTGTTATGAGGAGATGGCTTGGGTAGCCACAGTTGAGGCTCGCAAAAGGGCGGAGCTCTATGCCGTGACCACCAAGAAGAATCTCGACGTCGTGGTCTTTTCATTGAAGGCATACCCAAGTGCTGAATGGAGAAGCAGGAGGTGGACTGGAGGGTCATATGGTGTAAGGCGGAGAGTCGCGCGTTGGCAACCCGTAAGAAGGAGCTGCGTGTCATGAGGTTGGCGATCCAGCTTTGCAAGCGTGAGATGGAGAAGGCAGCAGCAGAGCAGCAGGACAAGGAGGAGGAGAGGGAACACTTGGAGGCCGCAGCGAGAAGGGGCGGACCACCCAAGGCTCTGGCTCCAATGGAGCCATTTGGCAGGCCCGGCGTAACTTGCGACTTGTGTCATGATGCGGGTGTGGAGTGCGTGTGGCCTACTGGCCCAACTTGCCGCCTTCGGTTGTCAGGGTTGGAAAGGAGGGTGTAGGATCAATGGAAAGTTCAATCCCCAGAGCTGGAGCATCAAGCCCCAACTAGTGGTACAAGGAGGGGCAGAGAAAGAATCAGGAGGTCGTCCGACCAAAAAGTGGCGGACAGAGACAGGTGCTGTGGCAGCCAGGGGTAGCGGTGTTAGATCAGAAGGGGCAACGACCAGTGCAGGTACGGGGCGCGTCTCTGCACCCAATAGTACCATGGGCCAGCTTATCTGGCTAGTTAACCTGCAGTCGGAGCACCTCTGGTGGACGGAGGGGTTGCTAGTGGACTTGGTGAAGATGATGAAATGGAAGGAGGTTCTGGAGGGTTGGCGGACAGCCAAGTTACGTCGGTTGTGGAAGTTCATGGCCCCTTTGGACGAGGATTCGGACATGGGGGTGAGAAAGATTGGGTGTCGGATGTAGAGAGTGATGATGAGTCGGAGATGGAGCCTGAGGTAGATAAGGGGAAGGGTAAAAGGAAACGCGATGTATAAAAATAAAAAATGAAAATGATTATAAATTTCAGAGCAGAGAAAACTGAGTTGGAGTGATATTCCTTTGGAGTTTTTTGGGCAGGCTGGTAATTTCCCTTGTGACTTGTAATAAAATGATGATGCAAAATAATAGAATTAGCATTAGTAATTGAACTTAAAGATTCATAAGGGGGCCAGGTTTGTCTGGATAAGCGGAGTGAAAGTTGGAGACAGATTCGGATGCATGATCAAGTTCGGATGTGGAGATCCATGAAGACTCTTCATTGGTGCCTTCATATCCAGTCCATTTGACTAAGTACTGGAGCTTGCACTTGTATCGACAATCGATCTTTGAGTCCAGGATCTCAGATATCTCATATCCATTATCTCCTTCGATGATGATCGGGGGAGGTGGAGGTTGCATGCGACCAGAGATCTCATTCGTAGTAGCGGGTTTGAGTATTGATATATGGAAGACCAGATGAACTGCTTGGAAGTGGTCCGGGAGGCAGAGGGTGAAGGACCTGCTGCCTGCGCGAGCAATGACCTCATAAGGACCTAAGTATTTCTCAGAGAGTTTCTTCAATGGGTGGGTGGTCCGGAAGTGATCGGCCTTAACAAATACTTTGTCTCCAATTTGCAGGTCCAGAGCTGGAATGCAGCGTCGGTCTGTGGAGACTTGATATTGT
This sequence comes from Cantharellus purpuraceus, assembly GCA_025174535.1. NCBI lineage: Eukaryota > Fungi > Basidiomycota > Agaricomycetes > Cantharellales > Hydnaceae > Cantharellus > Cantharellus purpuraceus. Next base: position 1,591,476 of record JALBUN010000003.1, on the reverse strand, counting down.
TTCTGGGCATCAGAGATGTTGGTGTAGTTGATTGAGATCGGTTATGAATTGGTGGGCTTTGGTGGAGGCAAGTTCTTTCTCAGGGTGGATGGAGATGTTCGGATGATAGCCTTTATTAGCAAAAAACAGAGAGATGCCAGTAGTCATGTTCGGAGCGTTGTTGTAGGCAAACTCTGCGATCGGAAGTAGATCAGCCCAGTTGTCTTGTTGATAGTTACAATAGATTCGGAGGTATTGTTCCAGGGACTGATTCATTCATTCCATTTGTCCATCTCCTTCAGGGTGGTATCTGGAGGTGAAATGAAGCTTCATGTCAAGAGCCTTTCCTAATGTGCAGAAGAAGGAGGACACGAACTCCGAGCCTTGATCGGATGTGACATGCGATGGGACTCCATGTTTAGAGAATACGTGGAGAACGAACAATTTAGCTAGTGAGGTGGAGGTGATGGTGTCATGTGTCAGAATGAATAGTAACTGTTTAGTGAACCTGTCGACAATCACAAGTATGGTGTCATATCTGAGCAATGGGGGAGCTTCTCTATGAAATCCATGGAGATGGAGTTCCATGGTTGCTCCAGGACTGGAAGTTGCTTAAGCGTTCTGTAGGGTTTGTGCCTTTGCGATTTTGAGTGCATACACGTGGTGCAGGAGTTACAGTAGTGTTGAATGCATTCTCACATTTTTGGCCATACATAGTCTCATCGGATTATTCCTGGTGTGTGATTTTGCCCAAAATGGCCCAAGATCAGGTGATCATGATAATACTGCAAAACTCGGAGTCAGAGACTGTTGGTGTTGGGGACGTATATCTGGTTGTTGTGTCGGAGGTGTCCTTTGGGGTCAAGTGAGCATTTCGGATTGGAAGGGTTGTCCAAGTGTTTAACTACAACTGGATCGGATCGGAGTGATGAGTGGATGTCGGAGCGGAGTTGGTTGATGTCCATCATGGTGACAGCTCGGAGGGTGGGAGTCATGAGGGTGGATGCTTGTAGGGACGATGCCAGCTGCTCGTTAGTAAACACAGGATGAAAGTTGTGTGGGTTTACAGTGGCATAGTCACTATTCCCCTCTTTAGGGTAGACGTCCCATCGTCTAGTTAAAGCGTCGGGCTTTGCTCTGAGTTGACCTGGGCAGAAACGGATAACGAGATTGAACTGAGATAGGTATTCGGACCATTGGACTTGTCTCCGGGTGAGCAATTTCATTGTGGAGAAGTATTCCAAGTTCTTGTGGTCAGTTATGACGTCCACTGGATCAGAGGGGCCCCCAAGGTAATGTCTCCATATCCGGAAGGCTTCATATATGGCAAGGAGCTCTTTGTCATGGACATCAGTTCGGGGGGTGTAAATGTATGTGAGTGAAAAGCAATTGGATGGACTTGTCCGTCATCCGGAGAGATGATGGACAGGATCATGGTGAGTGCATAGTCAGAGGTGTTGGTCTCTAATAGGATAGGAATGTCTGGAACCCAATGAGTCAGTATCGGAGCAGAAGTAAAGGCCTTTTTCAAGGTCTCAAAGCTCTGTCTACATTCATCAGTGAAATTCCATTGGATACCCTTCCTAGTAAGTCGGGTGAGCAGAACGGTGATATCAGAGTAGCCGTGAATGAAGCAGCAGTAGAAGTTGGTGAACCCTAGGAAGGACTGTACGTCCTTGACTTTCTGGGGTTCCGGTGTCGGTTCGCTTATGGAATAGATCCTATAAGCCTGCGCGCAACGGTCCTAGCAAACAGACGGTGTGTAATGCAGTTGTTCAGCACTCCAAAGATCAATCAGGGCAAGGGGTACGTAACAGGGAAGTGGGATAGTGCTCTGTGGTTGGATGGGGATGGGAGCTAAAGGTCGGTCCCGATGGCTGATCGTGCTCTGTGACTGGATGACAATGCGGAGCCCGGTTGGGAGGTACGTGAAAGCTGGTTTCAGGAGAATCAACCTCTCGGTGGCGGAGGGAAATCTGATCGTTGAACCAAGGTGTTTTACCTCAGTGTAGAGATGATGGATTGTGATGTAGAGCATAGAGCATAGACTTAGAGCGTGGACTTTGACTTTAGAGCGTTGGCTGAAAACTTGTTGATTGATTCCAAAGGCAAAAACTAGCGCCCTTTTATATACAAATCCCCAGGGCACAACGACACAATATGAAGAGCAAATGATGCGATATGATGCAAGAAATGCTGATCAAGCAGCTGACGAAGCATGTGAAGTTGAACTACTAATGGGGAAATCATGGAGAAATGAAACGACAGATAGGGGTAATCTTTGTAAGAATAGGGGGTGATGAGTAATAAAAGAACCAAAAATAGAACAAGGATGAGTAAGTCGTGTATGAATGAATTAAAGATGAAACAGGGGTGAGTCATATAAAAGAACAATAGAAACATCCACCAATACCATCTTCCCTACAGCTCCAAAGGTAAATTGACCCTGAGTCACATGAGGACTTCAGTCAGCATCCACAACAAATACTCCTTATTGTCTTAGTGATCCATCTCCATATGGTATCCCGTTCCAAGAGTATTCAGTCCCTTTGCCTGACATGATGTAACCTGAGTCGGATTGAAGTGGGAGGATAGGTCAGCAATGGCGACTGAAATTCTACCTCACGTTCGACTCTTCTATCCGTGTTACAATATAGAGGCGAAATGTCGAGGAATGTATATGGTTCAACAGAATTGTGAAAGAATATGGGATCGCCAATGGCATAAGAGAGACATGGTGGGGATCTTGGACGTTGAAAGAGTTTTGGAAGTATTTTGACACGTGGAGGTGGCTTAACATGCCCGTGGAGCTCGGCATATTTTTGATAGTCCTCTGTGTCCAGAGACCAGTGTGACATATTATTAGAAGTGATGTTGGAGAGGGGAATAGAATGGGAAGCCATGTGAATGATGATGAAAGGATCAGTGTGAATAGAAGGCTGATAATGATTGATGGCAATGAAACATGAGTGATGATCGATGGCTAGAATTAGAGACTGAGGTGGAGAGGGAGTTGCAGCGCTATTTAAAAGTTGATATGAAAAGACGCTGGTGGAGTTGGACTGTCAGAGTGGTTTGATATGCGTCCTGGCTCGTCACCGGCCATTCCTGTATGGCTTTGATTTTGTCATTGGACATTGTCAATCCTGCCAGGGAGAGGATATAACCTAGGTATTCGACCGAGTCGGAGTGGAATTCGCATTTGTCAGTGCGGGCAAAGAGGCCATGTTTTCAGAGACGTCGGAGTACATCTCAGACATGTGTCTGATGTTCTTCTTCATTGTCTGAATATACCAAAATGTCATCTAAGTAAACGAGGACGGTCACATCGAGGAGGTCGGCAAAGGTATCATTCATGAACCTCTGGAAGGCGGCTGGAGCATTGGTTAGTCCAAAGGGCATGACACACCACTCGAAAGATCCATATCGAGTGTGGAAGGTCATTTTCCATTCATCGCCTTCTTGGATGCGGAATAGATGGTAGGCATGTCAGAGATCTATTTTGGAATAGATTTTAGCCTTTCGAGGACTTTCGAGTAGGTCTGCGGTGTGGGGTATCGGGTATCAGTCTTTCTTGGTGATCTTGTTGAGTCCATGGAAGTCGACACATAGACGGAGTGATCCATCCTTTTTGTGGACAAATAGGACCAGAGCTCCATGGGGAGATAGGGATGGGCAGATGAAGCCCGTGGCCAAGTTCTCATCTATGAATGTTCAGAGAGCCAGTAGCTCTTTTTGGGATAGCGAGTAGATAGGGCCAAGCGGAGGGGTGGAGTTGTCATCCAGTTTGATCTTGAGATCATATGGTCGGTGTTCTGCTAGGGAGTCAGCTTTAGACTTGCTGAACACATCGGCGAACTCATGATACTCCTTAGGAACCATAGATAGGTCCGGTGGAGTTGATCAGGCGGAACAAGCGGCGAGGAATATCGGATCGGAGAGGTGGACCTGGAATGTGTGAGAGCCATCCAGTTTGCTTAGTCTGGCAAAGACCATAGTGTCCACCAGTGATATAAACAGCAGGGCAGATGGAGTATCTATGGGAGCAGAGTCAGCGGAGGCAGAAGATAATTTTGCACCTAAAGTTGCTGGTGACATTGGGGATGACACAGCCTGTACTGGGGAATGGAATGTGATATGGCCCAATGCCCAGTCAATCAACGGATTGTAGCGGGTGAGCCAGTTATGTCTGAGAACCACAGAACAGCTGGAGTCAAGCAGAGTAACATAGAATGTAAGGTTCTGGATTTCTCTGACAGAAAAATGGATAGACAGATCTATAGCTCGTGAAATAACAGCATTAGTAGTGCCATCAAATAATTGGAGTGATATTGGAGCTATGGTGTATGTATGGAGTTTATGTAAATTGGAAAAAGAGGAATCGAGGAAACAGTGAGTAGAACCAGAGTCAATTAATGCTTGAATAGCGGTATCGGGAATGGAGTGAGAGGGTAAGGGGGTCGGAGTGGGAAAGAGTGGATGCATTCAGGCGGACCTCATTTGTCGTACGGGGAGTACCAATGCAGCCCTCAGCCCATACGGAGGCTATAGGACTGCTTACTATTTTTTTGGGTCCATCGCTTTTGCGTCGGACTTGTCCGTTGTGACATTGGCGGCACGGCCCTTTGCCTTTGCTGTGGACAAGGTTGCCTTGTTGCAATCCTTGGCTTGGTGGCCAGGCTTTCTGCAGAACAGACAGAGGTTGTTGTCCATGCGGCGCTGGTGTTCCTGCTGGGTAAGTTTTCCATCCTTCCCCAGCTTGGTGGAGAGGTCCGGAGTACTCTTGCGAGCTCCGGAGTTATTGCTGGTACTGGAATTGTTCTGACCAGAACCAGAACCGGCAGCATTACCAGTGTTTGACTTCTGGCCTGAGTTGGCGGTGGTCCTCTTATCAGACCCCTTGTTGGACTTTGGGGTCTTGTCCGATGATTTGTCCAATTTGTTGTTAGCCAAATTTTCGCAGGAGACCTCGGATTGACATTCCCAATGACAGGCGTCGATGGATTGGGTGAGTTTGTGGAGGTTAACCAATGTATCCGGCTTACCAACGCATGATATCTCGTCCTTGATGTGGGATGGGAGTCCAACATAAGATTGGCATCAGAGTGCGGTGTCGCCCCATTGGACTTTCGGAGCTAGCTGCTGGAAACTCACAATGTATTTTGCAATTTTGTGATTTTCCTTCATCTGAAGTCAATCAAGTTCATTCTCAGCATCGGCCTCAGGGTTGTAAGGACCAAAATTGGTCCGAAGTTTGGAGATGAAGTTGGAGTAGTCCTCTGACCATATCAGGTCATCGGAGTCATCCATGAGCACTGGCTCAAAGTAGTCCAGTGCAGTGCCCTTGAGATAGGACATGGTGAAGGTGACCTTTGCCTGATCGGATGTGAATGCGTTGGGGTGGTCGCGGAAATTCAACCGGCATTGCACCAAGAACAGCTGGAGCTTTTGCAGATCAGAGCCATCGAAGGGGTCAGGTTCTTGGACCTTGGTCCGGGACTTAGGGGCTTGTGGGTTATGGATGCTGCTGGTGAGCAGGGAGATGGCTTGCACCAGATTTGGAGAGGGCAGGGTGTCGTCTTCTTCATTGACAGCCTCTATGTGGTCCGTCGGTTCCTTGACAATCTCGGGGATGGTGTCGATGCTGGGAGCGGGCACCTTGACAGTTCGTGCGCATTTGGAATTGGCGGTGGATCGTGGCATTGGTAGGAGTGAGTATGGCAGTTCAAATATACTATTACGCACTAGGTCCGATTGGGGGTCAGAGATTGGGTCGGAGGTCAGGTCGGAGGTCAGGTTGGAGTCGGAGCATGTCGTGGGGGTTGGAACGGCCTTGGCTTCAGCTTATGTGCTGCACCCTCACTAATACCGGTGTCTGAGATTTCGGAGACGGAGTATGACTTAGAGAGTTAGGGTCAGACTTAGGAACTAGGCGTGATTCAATATTCAAACTGGGGAATGAAGTCCCCAGTCGGGCAACTTAAATACATATTTTGAAATCTACTCCGGTGATGGGTCTCCGAGGCTGACAGCCTTACATGAGTATGTCTGAGTCCAATGGGGACAGATGTCCAGGTTCCTATGGTGATGCTGATGCATCAATCAGAACCAGAGATGGATGGGTGGAATCAGTGGTGACAATTGGACAGGTAGATGGAGACGGCGGTTTCCAAATGGAGTATAGATTTCATATGCACGGGGATCTGAGTGGATTGGATGGGGATCTGGACGTTAATGAATATAGTCATAACACAAATCCATCTCCAATCTTCACTCTGCTTATCCAGACAAACCTGGCCCTCTTATGAATCTTTAAGTTCCATTACTAATGCTAATTCTATTATTTTGCATCATCATTTTATTACAAGTCACAAAAGGAATTACAAGTCTACCCCAAACTCCAAAGGAATCTCACTCCGTCCCATTTTTCTCCACTCCGAAATATTACAATCAAAATCATTTTCATTTTTTATGTTATACATTGCATTTCCCTTCCCCTTGTCTACCTCAGGCTCTGTCTCCGACTCATCATCACTCTCTACATCCAACACCCAATCTTTCTCATCCCCCATATCTGAATCCTCTTCCAAAGGGGCCATGAACTTCCGCAGCTGACACAACTCAGCAGTCCGCCGACCCTCAAGAACCTCCTTCCATTTCATTGTCTTCACCAAGTCCACTAACAACCCCTCTGTCTGCCGGAGGTGCTCCAACTGCAGGTTAACCAGCCAGATAAGCTGGCCCACAGTACTGTTGGGCACAGAGATGCGCCCCATACCTGCACCGGTCATTGCCCCTCGATCCGACACTGCTACCCCCAGCTGCCACAGCACCCATCTCTGTCTGCTGCTTTTTGGTTGAACAACCTTTCAATTCTTTCTCCGCCCCTCCTTGTACCACTAGTCAGGGCTTGACACTCCAACTCTGGGGATCAAACTTGCCATCGATCCTACATCCTCCTTTCCGACCCCAACAACAATTGCAGGACCAAAGGTGGCGAGTTGGGCCGGTAGGCCACACACACTCCACGCCTGCATCACGACACAAGGCACAAATTACACCGGGCCCGCCAAATGGCTCCATCGGAGCCAGAGCCTTGGGTGGTCCACTCCTTCTCAATGTGGCCTCCAAGTGCTCCCTCTCCTCCTCCTTGTCCTGCTGTTCAGCTGCTGCCTTCTCCATCTCGTGCTTGCGAAGCTGGATCACTGACCTAGCAACACACAGCTCCTGTTTTGGAACCCGCAAAATTATGGTGTTAGGGCAAACTCTAAATCACCACAATTCCGTGAATGAACAGCTGAGAAGAATATCAAATCCTACTGCAGCACAACTCCAGAAACGATTTAACGTTTGTACTTTGGTTACAATCCGTTGTAATGGTCAATGCAGACGATACGCAGGAAGGTAATACGTTTCTTAGCAGTAGGGAATGAATAAGACTTCCAGAGTCTAGAGTTCATGGACGCTTAGGGGTCCAGATATTCCAAAAAGAGGGGAATGCACTTAGAGGCTAGAGGAAGTAGGTGGATGAATCCGACCGTCCAACCAGTGACACTCTGAAGCGGGTAACAGCGATGTGTGAAGTAGTCTAGCAACTGCTTCACACGAGTTCAAGATCCTAATGCTCTGCAAAGGCAGTACACACTAGTAACTTAAACAAGAGCACTAATAGCAGGACTATCGACAGACAATCTCACCCTGTAGATTCGTAGTCACGCAAGGTAGATACTACACTCACGCCCAAAGCAGGACAATCACTACTTCGAGTGCAATCGAATACAGTTACACAACTGTAAGCGACCCTTGAACTGGACAATCAACAGTTACTGAGATATAGAGGATGACACTGTATGTCACTCTAGTCACACTGATGTGCAAATGATGGGGTAGAAAATGGTTATTTATTCAGAGGCAGAATGGGCTCCTTTTATATTGTATTTACAGGAGCTGACTAATACTACTGGAAACTTCTACCTATTAATAAATGGAAACTACTGGAAGCTAGTGGAATATGTGAGAAGGGGGTGGAAGTTTCCTAGCCAATGAGCTGCTTGGATTTGCTCTGACTCATGGCATGAGTCATGGATGGAGTCATAGTGTGACTCAGAGCAGGAGTCATAGTATGAGTAATCACAGGAGTCATGGTATGAGTCATGGAAGGAGTCATAGCATGAGTCATGGCAGGAGTCATTGCATGAGTCACCATTACTCAAATAACTTGGTCAATACTTCGTTTCCCAGGCTGATTAGCACAGCTATGGGTAGGCACAGCTTCTATTGAACTCTCCACTGAAAATGGAGTCAGGAGGTGCAGTGGTTGCGAAGATATTGAGCATTTACTGGCAGTGGTGACCAGATTGAGTCGGAGATTAAAATGAGTCATGTGATCGAAAATGAGTCAGTTGTCCGGGTGACTCCGGCTGACTTTGGGGCTGCTGACATCTGCGAAGGTTTGTGGGTCCATGTGGGTCCCAAAACTTCGCCCAGCAGAACAATAAGTTTGTAGACTCATTTCTGCATGGAAAATTCCCAAAAAATTATGAAAAAATAGAGAATATTTGAATGGCCCTGAATCAAGAGAAAGCAGCAGATATATGCTGATATTTTAAGGCCATGAAGCGAAATTGTACAGCTTTGGGACTTTAAACAAGATCTTTTTTAAGGGAAAACCAGTTCCCATACAGCTCCTTCTTATGGGTCACCAACATGCGATTCTCCGCTTTGCACCATATGACCCTCTGGTTCGCCTCCCACTTCTCCATATCAGCACTCAGGTGCACCTTCAATGAAAAAACCGTGACCTTGAGGTTCTTCTTGGTGGTAGCAGCATAGAGCTCCGCCCTTTTGTGAGCTTCGACCGTGGCTACCCAAGCCATCTCCTTGTAGCAATTCAAGGTCAGATCTGGCTCTGCATCCATCCCAACATCCACACCTGCCTTGGGCTCCGCATTTGTGTCAAGCTCCATATTGGCATTGGGATCTGCCTCCACCTCCGCCCTCTCCACCTCTGCTGCATCATCTTCCTCAGCTGCACCCACCGCAAATAATGGCCATGACCGCAGGCGTAACAGGGACAGTTGTCGGACAGGTTGACTCTGTCCACATAATTGAATGATGGTGACCTCAGGGGTCCCTGCCCATATTGGCACACTTGGACTCCCTGAGTGACTGGTTGCCCCTGCCCTGGTCACCTCCTCCTCTACCTCCATGGCAGCTTCCAGCTTGTGCACCTGCTCTTCCACTTCCTTCAGTCTCACGGCCTCCATCATGGCCACAAGTTCCTTGACCCTGCGGGCTCACTCAGCTTTCACTTCTTCCTCCTTCCTTCTCCATTCCATCTCCACCTCCTCCTTCCATCTCCGCTCCTCCTCCTCCTCCTTCCGTCTCTGCTCCTCCTCCTCCTCCTCCTTTCATCTCTGCTCCTCCTCCTCCTCCTTCTGTCTCCGTTCTGCCTCCTCCTCCTCCTTCCGTCCCTGTTCTGCCTCCTCCTCCTCTTTCTGTCTCTGCTCCACTTCCTCTTCCTTCCATCAGGCCAAGAGCAACTGCTCAAGCTCAGCCATGCTCATGTTTGCCAAAGGGTTTGACATTGTTGAGGATAAGACCTCAATCATGCCCCTCCTTTTATATGTCTCCAGACCCCCAGTATAACTCTGGCTGCACCCAACTGTCTCACCTATTCAATCTATGGACATGAGGCCTCAGGGGCTCGGCCTTAAATGGAGAGATACTGTTATGACTATATTCATTAACGCCCAGATCCCCATCCGATCCACTCAGATCCCTGCGCATATGAAATCTATACTCCATTTGGAAACCATCACATCTCCATTTACCTGTCCAATTGTCACTGCCGAATCTCGCCCATCTGTCTCCAGTTCTGATTGATGCATCAGCATCACCATAGGAACCCAGACATCCATCCCCGTCAGACTCGGACATACTCATGTAAGGCTGTCGGCCTTGGAGACCCATCACCGGAGTAATTATTATTAGATTTCAAATATGTATTTAAGCTGCCCGATGACGAGCTAGGACGCATCGAGGACGTATATCGAACCACCCCGACAGTCCAACTCTGCCAGTGTCTTTTTGTATCAACTTTTAAATAGCACCGCAACTCCCTCTCCACCTCAGTCTCTAATTCTAGCCATCGATTGTCACTTGTGTTTCATCGCCATCGATCATTATCAGCCTTCTATTCACCCTGATCCTTTCATCATCATTCACATGGCTTCCCATTCTATTCCCCTCTCCAACATCACTTCTAATAATACATCACACTGGTCTCTGGACACAGAGGACTATCAAAAATACGCCAAGCTCCATGGGCATGTTAAGCCACCTCCATGTGTCCAAATACTTCCCAAACTCTTTCAACATCCAAGATCCCCACCATGTCTCTCCTATGCCATTGGCGATCCTATATTCTTTCACAATTCCATTGAACCATATACATTCCTCAGCATTTCGCCTCTATATTGTAACACAGATAAAAGAGTCGAACGTGAGGTAGAATTTCAGTCGCCATTGCCAACCCGTAGGGCTATTATTCAGTGTTTGGATTACCGGCGTAGGTGAGTCTATTGGTGGTTTCCTCTGTCCAGATAAATCCGCTGAAGGACCATGCCATGGTATTGGCAGGCACCGCCGGTTTTGTGCTTAGTCTGGGTTGGGTCACTTCAGTAACTGCCGGACATACTAAGCGCATAACCATGAACGCCATCATGTTGTCTGCGTACTGCATTGGGAACATTGTCGGACCACAAAGTGCGTGCGGCCTACAATTTAGGTTGGGCACCAACTAACCGAAGTGTTTAATCCTCAGTGTGGCAAGCGCGGTATGTGCCACGAAACCGTGTGCCGTGGGCTATCATAGCTGTCTGCTACTTTGTATGCCCTTTCTTAATTTGGGTAAGCTTCTGGTTCACAATTTCAGTCATGTTACATGCACCCTCTGATATCAGTCTTCCTGCCTCTTTCCTTCACCAGTGGATCCGTATCATACTGTCTAACGAGAACAAACGAAGAGATGCAGAAGCTGAAGCGCGATCGACCGACACTGATGAAGTATACATTGAAGAAATCCTACAAGATGGCACAAAAGTGGAACGCAAGGTCGACAAGGTAAATCAAATTCACTGTGCGCCAGTAATCGAATGTAGCTTATAAGACTATTGCAGTCTTTTCTGGATCTGACGGATGTCCAAAACAAAGACTTCCGATATGTTCTTTGAGTTGCCATCTTATAATTTTTTGTATATACTACTTTAGGACCGTGCAATGATTGATGTGTGGGTCAGAACTGACCCACCTTGTGTGCAAGCACCGCAGCGCAGCCATTTCGTCGAAATTAAACCTGGCCATTTCTTGATGTGGATATATCCGAACCGTATATAGGGACCCATTACCATTCGGACTTCGCCGGTTAGCCGATTCCCATACCTCCGGGCGATAGGTAATGCTGAAGAGACGTGTGGGTAACGAAGTTTACATCCAAGCGCGTCCTCTTACCAGCTACTATGTCCACCGCTGTACCTCCAAATGCCCCAATGCAAGAACAAGTAAAAGCGTATATTTCTAATCTTCAGTCAATCATCATCTCAGCTCTTGAATCGCTTGATACAACTCCAGACGCGGCGCGTTTCTTAAACGACGCATGGCAGCGTGCCGAGGGCGGTTACGGACAGTCCTCTGTACTATCAGGAGGGACACATATCGAAAAAGCCGGTGTCAATATATCTGTGGTGCATGGCAAGCTTCCTCCTGCCGCTATCAAGCAGATGCGAGCAGATCATGAAGGCCTACCATGGTCAGAAGGAAGCACGGCCTCCCTTCCCTTCTTCGCTGCCGGCCTCAGCCTAGTCATCCACCCGCGTAGGCCGGAAGCATCTACTGTGCATGCCAATTATCGTTACTTCGAGATTACGGAAGAGGCAGAGACAGGCGAGGCAGAGGCAGGAGAGGAGAAGGAGCCGCCCAAGATTCTCGCATGGTGGTTTGGAGGTGGTTCAGATCTTACTCCTTCGTATCTCTTTCCTTCGGATGCAAAGCACTTTCACGGGGCGTTAAAAGCCGCATGCGACCCCTATGGTGACGCCTTGTATCCCTCGTTCAAAAAATGGTGCGACGAATACTTTTATATACCTCATCGGAAAGAGTCGAGAGGGATTGGAGGCATCTTTTTCGACGATCTCAGCGAGAATGAGCACAAGCGCCTGAAGGGTGGTCGTCCGAAGAAGCGGGATGAGATATGGGAATTCGTCCGTTCCTGCGGAAATGCCTTTGTGCCATCGTATCTTCCGATTCTCAAACGGCGCATTGCCCCTGGGGAAGGAATAGAGAAACCATTGGAAGAGAGCGAGGAGCGCAAGAGGCGATGGCAGCTCCTACGTCGTGGGCGGTATGTTGAGTTCAATCTCGTTTACGATCGCGGGACAAAATTCGGGTTGATGACACCTGGTGCGCGGATCGAGAGTATTCTGATGAGTTTGCCTGAAACTGCACGTTGGGAGTACTGTTCTGATCTTGGTGACGAGGAAGGCACAAGCGAAAAGGAGCTGATCGATGTATTGAAGACCCCTAGAGAGTGGGCCTGAGCCTTGCTATTCTTACTATATTTGTTCAAACGATATGTGTTGATATCAACTGACGTGCTTGTACTTGCGTACACAGCGTGCATGTCATGTGTTGTATGAGAACGTCTATATCCAGAACCTCGCTACAAGCCATATTAGAATAATAATGGCTGCATTCTATACATGTCAAAACCCTACTCATGTGCTCGGAAACCTCGATTCTCCTTCGCTTCTATGCCCATGATATCCCTTTAAGCATTTCGAGATTAAATCTGATCATGTGGTAGATGGTTACTCTTCTCGGTGAGATTTTCCGTAACTCTTGCACACTTTGGCTTGAAGAACTCCTTCATACTTGCTAGTCATATTGCCACCTTGACGTTCCATTGTCACCGATAAAAAAGAGGCCCTTGACCCGAAATTCGCTCAGAATTGTGATGGGTGCCTTTTCGAGGGGCAGACCATGGTACCTAACCCAGCGAGGATCCATAGCTTATGTGCTAAGCAAACATCCATACATACCGGAAGACCACGACACGAGATAGACTCTATATAGAGCATGACCATGGCGTCTACCCCGACACCCGGCGCCCCCGGGACCGCACCAAGTGTCGCACGCTCGCCAGTACCTGGTCTCGAACACCAGAGCACATACCAGTCTTACCATATTACAGAGCCAGTGAGTACTTTTATAGTTGTCTCAACGCATGAACACTCCTTACTGACTGAGGTCAAGTGAACCAGCTCCACAATCATTCAGATGTACTGCCACCTGTGGAGAATGATATCTCAATTTTGTCAACTCCCTATTATCCCGATAATGGAGAGGCTCAGGGCATTAGTTCGCGCCTTAAAGTTCGAACTGAAAAGATTGAAGCATTGGAACAGACAATCCAGGAGCTTTGCGCACAAAGGGACGCGCTGCAACTCACGAATGCTGTTGGACAGAGTCTATTGGCTCCAATACGAAAGCTTCCTCCAGAGATCCTAGCGGAGATATTCGTCCAATGCATACCAGCTGTGCAGTTGCCTCTGGATGTGAATGATGCCGAATTTGACCCAGAACGTATGACTGGTATTCACGATCTCGCTCGTTCCCGACATCCCACTTTTATCCGCCTCCGGCTTACCCAGGTCTCCCGTAGATGGCGGAATATCATATATGATACACCTTCCATGTGGACGTCCCTCATTCTCAACCACGGCTTTCCAGAAGACTATCTCTCGATGGTTCAAACGTTCCTTCGAAACTCGAAAAACCACCTCCTGAACGTGGTCATCGTTCCACGCTCCTGGCGTATGCCATCAGAAGCCATTCAGGGTACCATGAAACTACTCAATGGCGAAATACATCGCTTCCGCAATTTCTTTGCTGACCTAAAGTACACCGTGCATGTGATTTGATGCGCACATTTGTGATGCCTCGGTCCACTGTTATTATAGTCATCACAATTTGGACCAGCGTTGCTCTAGTGGCTCGGTACAAAAACTCAAGAGCTTATGTGTCCATACTCTACTTTATTCCAAATATACTGGGCAGCATCCTCGTGAACGCCCTGCCATGGAGTGATAACCCTGGGGAGGTCCAGACTCTCCAGATTCAGATTCTTGTCAAGAATCCGATCTTCGGCGACACAACTTGCATCACTCAGAGTTCTCTTGGAGTGATTTTAACATCGTTCCTAGCTCTGCTATTTGCTGCCCCATAGTAGTGGCAGCATGCCCTGCTTCAGCAGCCATCTTAGCTGCCTGAGCACTAGCTTCACTAATGCTCTTCATCTCATGTTGATTATGCATGAGTTGTTCAGTCAATCTTGCAATTGACCTGTGGGTTTCACACTGCTCCATGCTGCATGATTCCCTAGTAGAAGTATTGCTATTGCTACTTCTACTTGTGCTCATATATTGAGCACATTCCTTTCCTTTAGGAGCATTGGAGACAGTGGATGACTGTCTCCTCCTTTCTTCTCTAATCAAAGAACCACTCAATGAAGGGTTCTTGTTTGACAGATGATCTATTGTGTGATCATCTGTGCAGTCTTGCAATCGTGGTGACTCTCTTCTAGAGTCTTCCTTACAAGAAGTCCCTGTGACTTCTCTAGGGTCTAGTTCCCCTTCCTGGGAGCTTCTGCTGCTGGCTATGTGCTGCCATTCATCATTTATGATGTCCTGTGTGCTGCCAGCACAACTCACTCTACTGCAAGTCATCATTATGATGACTCCTTTCTTTCTTTTATCTTTGTAGGCTAATTAAGTTAGTCTACTAGTTGCTCACTTATATGAGCAACTGGGGGGGTTGGTATACATCTGTATGCCAGCAACAGCCAGTTTTCTAGTATTGACTAGAAAACTTCAATAATGAGGAAGAATCAATTGATTCTTCCTTTGGAAGTTCAAAAAAGTGTTAATGGGTGTCTTAGTTCACACCATTGCACAGAACTCAACCAAGTGTATTGGTTGGGTGATGTGTTGTACAGTGTGGTAGTGTCTAAGATCTGTCTACTACATGTGGACCCACATGTGTACTGGGTCCACTGGCTTACATAATAACTATACATATACACCCTATGGGTGCATATATCTATCAAGAGGGCAGCATTCCTTAAGGGAATACTGCATATATTAATTGTACTTATATGTTATAGTAAGTAAGTACCTTGGGTACTTACAAGGAGGAAGAGTACTATACAACATGAGAATCTACATCACATGGTGAAGTCTCTTGCAACCCTACCTAGTCCCTCACACATACTCCCAGCTCATGAAGAGTGTCAGACTGGGGCCAAACACATATTCACTCAGTGAGTTTGAGCATATGCTCCTCACTAATTGGAGAATCAAAAGTGTGCCCATTCAAATACCGCTGAATGTGCATGTGTTGTGTAGTACTGGTGAGCATATGCATTATTGTGTAGCATGGTGCTGAGTGGGTCCACCAACTAGCACTCTTACACCATATCACACCAGAATCCCAAGGCAACAGCAAGATTCCATGCTCTATATGCATTTGGTGATGCAGATGAAGAGGCAGCCAGCAATGACATGTTGCCAGATACACCTGGGCACACCCAGAAGAAAGGATGAACAACTAAAACTGTTACAGATGATGGACCATCTGAATCTATTGATGTGAAGTTCTGTAGGGGCCTCAAGGCTGAGCTGAGGAAGGTTAATAATGAATATGCCAGCAACCTGGAAGGTTACAAAGGGTGTGCACTAATCCTCTTTGCATGCTGTATTCTGACTATTTCTGTAGATATATTGTGAACCTCATAAGTCAAAGACAACACGCAGTTTGGCAATAAGCAATCTGCCACATGTACGCTCTTACTCACTTGCCAATCCCTAGGCCACCCCCTCCGATAGCCCCCAATGCTCAGCTCCCACAGAGGCCAGGGGATCTCGGGGCCCTGGAGACACAGTATGCAGAGGAGTACCACAGACCTTATGGAGGCATGTCGGGAGTGGGTACAAAAGAGAAGAATTCAGATGTGTATAGCAGTTATTAGGCTCCTCACCCAGCATGCATCTGGCAATGGAATGCCGTATATAAATACTAGTTACCAATACAACAGTATATCGTATGGGACCTAGTGCACCTAACCACCAAGCTAACCTCCATTTAGACAAGCTCATTCAAACCAGCGTGTTCTCCTTATATAGGCAAGTAAATAAGCTTGTGTTTTTTTTTGGGCAAGCAGGCGGGCAAATGCGTTCGCATCATGGGCTATCGCTCTGGGCACACGGCACTGGTATGTGGATTAACAGTGTCTGCATTCACATACGAGCAAGGTGTGTGAAGTTCACAATTGCGCGCGCCATGTCGCGCATGTAGCATTCTATCTTTCGGTAACTTTGAGCGCAGGTTTGGCACACAAGGCTCCATGAACGGTTACTATAACATCCGTCGGGTAAGTTGTTTCGGGACTAGTCTTCCGCCGGTGGCTCAGCCAATGTGCTGTAAGTTTCGAATGTGTCTACGGCCTCGGTCATTCGTCCTTCACCATCATGTCACTTCTCGACGCCCTCCCCAGTAGAGACACACTGCAGATTTTGAGCTGCAGTGTGCTCCTCCTTGTTGGTTTGAATAGTTTTCTTAAGTATCGTGCCGCAGTCAGCTCAGTACAGTGAGTCTATATAACGGCTGTATTCACCGAGCCCGGCTGCTATTGGCCTTATTTATTCAGAAACCATCCTGGATTGCGTATACTGCTTTTTCCTAATGACCTTATAGGCAGTGTAACTCGAGTCTATCAGCCATCTCTGGATGTAGGGACTTACTGGTATGACTGCGTAGATGTTGCCCGCTATCCCTGGCGTATCACTTGGAAGGCATTGGGCGATGGTTCGCAAACATGAACGTGCGTATGCAGCCGTCATTGGATTTCAGGATGTTTCTTTAATCGCAGGCTTCTTGTACAGTGTTTGCTAGGAAAGGGTGGGATGTAATAAGTGTTGTAAGTCCCGGCTGCTCTACAAATACGACATTTCATGAAATACACTATAAACTTTGCTTTTAGGTTTGGTTGTTACCTTCAATACAGACTGGCTACTTTCTCGCAGATCCCGTGCCCATAAAAGTTGGAGTCTGGTTCCCTATCCCTGGTAGTTTGTATGGCTGACAAACGCCGCCTACAGGAAATCGCACTCCACCGCGCTCGCTTTCCAAAGCCTATTGAACAGTACATCGTTCTCGCATTATTTGGTGAGAATATCGTCGTCACTGAAGAAGAAGAATGGAAGAAACACCGCAAGATCTGTGCGCCCTCTTTTTCAGAGGTCCGACAGATATTGCCTCCCTTCTACTTTTCATATTGATGCAGATGTAGAGAAACAACAAACTCGTGTGGGACGAGTCGATCCGTATCACAATGGAAATGTTTGAGGCTTGGGGCCCAGACAAGTCAGAAGTGGTCATTGATCGCTGTGAGGACATCACGGTGGCAGTGAGTACAGTGCTGTGTAACTAAAGCGTCTTCTCCGTCTTATATTGTCCAGCTCGCTCTTCTCATCATAAGTGTGGCTGGTAAGTCTCGGGTCTGCTATCCATCTCCAGGCTCTCAATCCTGTTAGGTTTCGGCCGGCGGATCCCCTGGGGAGGAGACAAAAGCATCCCTTCCGGCCACCGGATCTCATTCAGAGATGCATTGCATACAGTATCACTACAAGTCTTCCTCAAACTCGTAGCACCCGCCTGGGCATTCAGCCTTTCAAAATCTCTGCGCCACCTTCAGGACTGTTTGGATGAACTTGGAGTGCGTCTTGAGGCACCGATGTTGATCACCAGACTTAACTAAGACTTGGAATAGCTGTATATGCAGGAGATGATTGTCGATCGCAGGGCGACTGAGGTGAAGGAAGAGCGGTATGATCTGTTCAATGCCCTTCTCGATGCAAACGACCAAGACGGAGAAGAGAGGACTCTGTCAGACGCAGAACTCATTGGTACATACATCAACTGTCATCTTGTGGAATTTACCTATTTATTTCGTTGTGCATAGGAAATGTATTCATTTTCCTCGTTGCTGGTCACGAGGTGTGTATGTTTTCACCAGAGTGGGCTCGTATTTTTATTGCCGATTGTGCTGCGCCATAGACAACAGCACACACATTATGCTTTGTGTTTGGCCTTTTGGCGATCGAGCAAGAAGAACAAGAAAAACTCTACCAAGAGATCGTATCTCTGGTCCCCAAGGGCCAAACACCCGTACGTTCAAGATATTGCCTACTCTATTCCCACAGATGATCCTGAAATAAACGTGTTAGACCTATGATCAGATCAACTCTTTCACTTATACGATGGCTGTGCTGTACGAGACACTGCGACTCTTCCCACCTGTACGTCTTGCACTGTTCCCAACACAAAGTCCGCAACCACTCATTGCGCTGCCTCGTAGGTGCCACATATCCCCAAGTTTGCTGCGGAAGATACAACACTTCCCGTTACACGACCCGACGGCTCTATTGGTACCATTGCCGTACGCAAGGGCGTGCCATTAGTCCTAAACGCGACAGGACTTCATTATAACCGTGAACACTCAATAAACGCGGCAATCATCATGTACTAACGTGCATATGATAGCTCGGTATTGGCCAGAACCGTTGGCGTACAAACCTTCTCGATTCATAGGAGACTGGCCAAAAGATGCATTCATACCATTTTCAAGCGGTGTGGTTAATTATTCCTTTCTACTAAGATCGAGGGCTAAATCTATCGTGTTTACTAGGGGCGAGGGCATGTCTTGGACGACGGTGTGTTTCATGTAGCTGGATCCTCTGGGTAATTTTACTGACAAGCAGTTCTTGATCCATCTCAGATTTTCTGAAACAGAGGCAGGTATTCATGTGTGGGGCAAATGTCTTCTGCTAACGTCCATTACAGAGCATCGCAATCATCGCATTGATTGTCGGTAGATACAAAATTGAGCCAAGGGACCCTGAACAATACGAGGGTCTTACCCTTCTGGAGAAGCGGGAAAAGCTTCTCGCTTCCCGTCCAGGAATAACGACAACGTGAGTAGCGTTTCTCTGGTTGATATAGATTGAAATGCTGATATTCTATTGAGACCCCTGAATGTGCCCTTGGTGTTCAAGAAGCGGTAGCGGTCGTTTTGTGTCCAGCCTTATGATAGAAATAGACTTCAATGGAGAGCGTGCTGAACTTTAGGAGTTTTCTGGGTCGTCCAGTATGACAGGGTGAAACGTACCTTCCTGGTGCCGAACCAAGCAAGATCCAGAGACTAGTCTTTCAGCTCTTGCGTTCATTGACCATATCTACTACTTGAGCAATGTAAATGAGGGGCCTTAATGGCTGTGCGACAGCAGGCTCTGCTTTCTCGGCAAATAAGCCCAACATGTGTTCCGTGTCGAAATCCTCGCGCACAAAGATGAATTCACCTACGAACTGCCCAGCAGTAGCAGTGCCGAACGAGGTAAGATGTGACCCGCGGGTTCTTGTTGCTGCGAACGTCATGCTGAGGATAATCCGCCAGCACAAGACAAAAGTACGTCTCGTTGAACATATTTATTGAGTCGTGTCGGGTCTTGTATTGACATCCATCTGCTAACTATTTGGTCCTAGCATGATGTGCAGGGGGCGAATTCAGACAATCGACATTGAGAAGGAGCGCAAGGAGGGAACAGCTTCTGAGAAGCGATTGACACAGAGACGAAAGCATAGCAACATCAAAGGTTGCCCCAATGCAATGGCAGGGGCGCGTCCTTTAAGCTTTTACGGAGTAGGAGGATAAGACAGCCAAGCTAGCGTTGAATTCGGAGCAGAAGGCAAAGGCGTGGCGTTTGAATTGCCGCTCCTCCCAGAAAACTCGACACCGTAGTTACTGACGGCCTCCAGGGGGTAGTTAAACAGGTTGAAGCCGACAATCAGAGTCCGCACTGCAGCGTGACAAAGTGACTCCACGTGCTCACCTCATCGCTCCTCGAAATTATATAAGCTCGCCCATAGATATGCTTGCAGCCAGACCCTTGTCAGTTCGCATACTAGCTCGCAGCTCTTTTGGCCAAACAACCCCTACTCGACGCTGGAAACGGACATCTTCAGAGCCTGCCACTCCCTTGACAGCGATTTCGGACGACACCGAGTCAGCACCACTAGAAAGTCTCCCGCGGCCTCTTGGTGTAGCAAAGAAGCCTTCTGCTGCCGCGCAATCATGGGAAGAGAGGAAAGCAGACCTGCTAGATTACGACAAGCATATTGAACGGCGACGACATTTGTGAGTCGAGGTTTAAGGAGAGATGCGCTATTGCGAGAGTGACCCACCGTAAGAGTAAAGGAGGCTTCGCGAGGGTATTTTCAAGATTATCACGCCCTGAGGCATCATGAAGGCAAAACATGGATAGCGCCAAAGTCCTTGATTCGAGAAGACGTATGTTCTTGAAAGTACGGATGTAGACTAATGGTACTAAACCACCCTGATTACTTTTAGAAAGCCCTGTATTACCCAGATGTTGCTGGTGTATCACTGACACCCCACGAAGCTGTCCATACAACATCAATCCTTGAGGATCGAATATCAATAGTCTCGATGATCTCGACAACTAGGTCGGAGGTACAATTCCACGCTGTGAGCATGTGTAGTACACTGATCATATACACCACTACAGGAACATGCCAAATCCTTCACAACGCGTGCCTTAGAAGCACACCAATGGAATCCCCTTTTCCGTTATGTGCAGGTTTGGTGCACCATTGTCTAGACAACATCTTTCTAATATATGTGGCAGATAAACCTACAAGAAAACCCTTTGAAAGGATTTCTGGTCTCCCTATTTCTATCATCGATACGGACACGGACACCGTCCCATTTACAACCTACATACCTCGTCTCGCGGCAAAATATGGAGTATCTGCGACAACCGATGGGAATGGTAAATAAACATATCGGATACATCTACTTGGTGGACGAGAACTGCAAGATCCGGTGGGCAGGATGTGGCTTTGCCACAGAAAATGAAGACATCTCGCTTCAAAATTGCACCAGGGTGCTGCTACAGCGATTAAGTAAAGGAAAGGATATGTTGGGCGGTGCTGATCCGCTAGCTGTAGATAGTTCACGGGTTATCGTCTGAATAGAAGTAGTCAGACTCTGTTGGAACGCCTATCTCTTGTTTTCTCAGACCAGAGGAAAGGATCCACATTTCCAACTACAACAAATTCTATATATAAACATATAAAATTTGCATTGTAGGCGCTTCATCCTCGCTTGATGGCTTGAGCGTATCCGAGTGTTGCCTGCCACCATATACCGAAACCCAGACTGGACATAATCAAATTTAAAACAATTCACTAACCCAAAAAGGTAGGGTTACAAACCTTAGTATTCCATGAGCAGCTCCCCAGAGTATCTCGGGCGTTAATTTTGCTCTGAGAACCGATGAGTTACAAGACAACTGCTTGTACGACACTCACTGTTCCGCCACCGCACCAAAAGAATGAGGGATAAATCTTGGGCTTTGAATGAGCATACTTGATGCGATGGTGTGATAGAGCAGGAGTGTCAGGGCCAACGCCCGCTTCCCCGGTAAAAACTCTTTTAACTCGTGTTAGTCGAGCAAAAGGGCGCTGATCGGTATCACCTACCAGGGAGTGAAAACACGAGCAATGCAGCTAAACAGCTCGCCAACAACAAAGCTGCGTAGAGCTACCGACGGTCAGTAATGATAAATATCACGATAAGATAGCGTGTGGAGATTAAATTCACCTTTAAAATGACGAGACTAGTGTTATTCATATCCAAAAAAGGGAGATTCTGTCCTATATAATACAATGAATCCAGCAGTATGCTCGTTTGCGTTTGGAATGGGATGCAAGCTGACCTGCCCATAGCCCTTGTATGGCAATCGGAATCTCGAGGGCAATATGGAGAAGGAAAACGACGGATCTACATAGTTAGCGTTGCTGAGAATGTTCTGAGAACGGATAGAATGAGGTGATTACATAGGACTACGTGCACCAGCAATGGCAGCGTTCTGCGACATTTGTCGAGCGGGCTTGAGCAGAAAGATTCAAGGTGATTGGAACCGGCGGAGCTGGTGTCGCGCGCTAAACATCTCTATAGGTACCGTGCCAGTGATAGTCATGTAAAGATTGCCAACAAAGCTCGTTGCCACAATCATGCCACCCTTATGAGTCCGGATATGTTCATGATCTTGTGAAAACTCATCCAACCTGGCACTATTGGAACGCCAACTCACTTGAAGAAAAACGTGTGCTTTCAAGTTTCCAATCTACCGAACGCTGTTGAATTACTATCTAATCTTTTAGCTACAGTTCTCCCGAGTGCAAATACTATATACTCTATCCAGTCTTATAAACCGGTCAATTAGCTATTCACTAGACGCCCTCTGATCAATCGTCATTGATCATAGAAGGACTCGACGAGATCAACTCGAACAACTCGAGCTCATGGCTCAACTGGTAACCAATTTCATATGATGAGATCAATGTCGACTGAGACTTACCGAATCTCATGAATTTCTTCTCGTAGAGCTGATCGCTGGTGCTCGGTGGTACAGCTTCCCACACTGCATAGAGCGAGGTCTGCAGGCAAGGGCTACCAGTTGAGGTCACACCGCTCAATCACGCTCTCAAAGTAGGTTGCTTGGTGACAATCTGCTCTTCCAACTGAGCTTGCAAATGACTTTCCCGCTCTTCCTCTTCACCACCATTCAGTTTCAATGTGTCGCTGGACGGCCATGTACTTCTCTAGCCTTGTGGCCTGGTGCCTAGTGCTGTTTGCAGGCCGTGGTTAGCGACTGTCTTATATGCTTTTTTGGGTATTGGCTGATCTGGGCACTAGTAGTCACTGCACAGTCAGATCTACACGACTCTTTCATTTCATCAACTGCAGTGATACAGGGAGGATCCTCAATAACCGATGTGAGCAACCTTCAGCATGCCAGTGGTCACTCGCTGCATTCTTAGCTTCGTTGTTCAGTGCAATGCTGCTTGCTCCTATTTCCAAGAACTGCAAGCCAACTGCACTACTCGCCACTGCGGTTGCACAGTTCCGTTTCTTCAAGGACAAGGAGAATGTAACGTGTGTCAAGCTATATCACCCAAAGATGCTGCCAATGTTCAGATAGTTTTGGATGGTATGTTTGACCAAAGGGCCATGATTCTGGGAGTCTAATCGTGTTGCAGCGGAGATCAGCCAATGTCACAGAGAGAAAATCGAGGTTGAATTTAAACTCGATCTCCCACCCGCGGCCGCGACAATTCTCCAACAGTTCTATCGTGATAGCGCATGTATGTACCAGTTACTGAACACTGTTGTGACATCATTCGCTGATCCTTTGGAAGCTCTCCGGAGTGCTCAGGCTGTTTTCTTGGCTTTGCAGATTGCAGGCGGGCACGTCGGATTGGTTGTTGTTCTCCTGTTCTCCATTTTTTCTGCAAGAATTCATCGCGACCTCACATTCATGAACTTCTGCATCACTTGGATCTTTTCTAGTATTGTGTTCTCTCTATTGTCAGTACCATTTTCCCTTTGTAGGTCATGATTTCGAAGACTTAACCCACGCTTTGTCCCCGGAGGCTGTATCGTGGTACCGATGGCAATACTGTCGCTAACTCGCTTGGAAACGTGCCGCCGAATACGTGTCTGGCGCAGGCTGCATTTACCGAGGGTGCACAAGTAATGACTGCCTGTTCTACTTTGTCTCTCATCATCCAGGTACATGCTGTCTTGTGTCATTCGACTTATGTGTCTCATGGGTCTCTTTCGTTACTTCTAAGCTCTGGCTCGGTCTTCGGGAAACTATTAGCAAGAGTGCTACTGATGGAGTTAGGCAGACACGCTGGGTGACATGGATGGTACTTTGTGATCCCCGATACGATGCGTTTTCACTGACATTGAATAGCTTCTCGTGACTCCGTATATGCTTTTCATCATCTTCGCACTTCCCTCTGTCTTCGTGAGTTCAAGGTCGATAATATTTGATTGTCTTTCTTACCGGTCACGTTCATAGCTTGGCGTGGACCGCATTGGTATCTCCGGTTCTCTTCTGGACAGAGCGATGCCGACAAATTTCTATTGCAGTGTCGTTGAAGTGAATTCCTAGTGAGCAATAAAGCCTTATATACCATGACCAAGCAGTAACCAATAACTTCACAGTCTGCAAGCTGTCTTCGGTGTGACGCTTGGGCTCCTGATCATCACTGTGATCTTCGATGGTAAGCGTTTATAATCCAGATGAATATTTACAGAATCTGACACGTTGTTCACTACCTTTCCATCAATAATTTGCCATGAAGTCCTCATCATCATCATCCTCTACAGACATTGGCGGGATTACCGACGCGTTCAGACGAGGAGCGCTATCCCGCTTTCCATTTTAGTGCGGGTTATGGCATTCAGTTTTTATCGCGTTGTGGTAGCCGTGTATGTATTGGACCACTCTCCTCCCTTGCTTTCAACGTGTTAATCTTAAATTTTCCATAGCGCGTACGGATCCGTCTTGAATAGACCACCGAAATTGAGTACATCTGTGGACAGCGGAGATATTGCATTTACCTTCAGTCTCCCGATCTGGGTTGATATGCTACAAGCTGCCCGTACGTCCATCTTTGATGTACCTTCCTTCTGGAGTGACTAGTTTTTTTACAGTTCCCCTGTCGGGGTTCATTGCCCTTGGCGTTAATAGCGTATGTGACGTATCCCTGAAGCTCTTATTCCTATTCAAGTGCTTATATCACAGGAGCTGATGACGTCCTGCATGTTCTGGCGGAGGATCCGTCCCAACGACTCTTTGGCACATTCCCTCAAGCCGATTACAGCGAATAGTGCGTGGAATAATAATGCGAGCCTCGGGGTGAACGCCAAGTTTCCAGATCCGGAGGGATCCAGACGGATGACAGGTGCTGTGTAGAACCACACGTTCGTCACAGGAGCATTTTTGTGGGTGTTATAGAGCAAATCAGATGTGTGAATGTATGGAATAAAGATTAGATTCTTGGCTTTCAAATGAGCTATTGTTTATAGATTTCCATGGAGAGCTGACAGAGATATAATGGATGTCCGAGTCTGTATGTGAATGAATGGGTATGATGGTGCATACAGGGAGTCAGAGAGATGGGCAAGTACGGTATGATCAGAGTGGACTTTAGGGATGCAATCAGGACCCATTTGGAGTGTAGATTTCATTTGCATGGAGATCTGGATGGGGATCTGGGTCATAATGATGGAACTTGCATACCTTTCATCTTTTGACTTCCAATCCAGAATGAGGACATCTGCAGCTGTGTGGTAACACATCTATATACTTGGGAAATGCTGCTGTCCAAACACATGCTGACAAGCATAGTTTTACTGAAACCCAATGATGTCACATCCGATCCCGTTTAAATTACATCTGTTGTGATATTATGCGTACTATATGATGCACAAACTGACCTATAACCAGTATCAAACACGACCGGTTAGCGGAACATCTGTCAACATGTCACGTCTACTACAACCAAAGTTCGGCATCGACATATAGCATGTCCCTTGAGAATTTAAATACTTCTCCAATCACATCACAACTCGTCTCGTATTTTAGAATCTGACGCGCCATCTTCTACTTGCCCAGATGTGACCTTGCTCCCGCCGTTAACCATCTGTTCTCCTGCAGGCCTAGCAGACCCTACGTTCGCGAGCGTGTCTGCACCTCTGGCATACGCAGCAGAACGGATTAAACCATGGTCTGCTAGCTTGCGTGCAAACTGCGAAGCCTCAGCGTCATATTCCTCCCATTCGGGTATTTGCCTTGCCCTCGATAATTTTGGCTCTTTCTGCAAGCTTTGGTAAGTTCACACCAAGTCACAACAAGGAGACTGCGGACCGTCAATGGATTTTGGCAAAGATCAATTGTCTTTGCGCGGTAAAGCCGCTCTTTGCTACCTGTGAGTCACGGATCGTGAACATGGCTCAAGACAAACACAAATAGAAACAACATACACCAGGTTTCGCACTGTCATAAACTCAACAGGTCAACGCATATCATCCGTTTGACAAAAGACTACGTACCCAAAGCCAATCTTCTGGAAGTGAGAACTGCGATAAAGACAATCAGGGAAGAAAATCCTGCCTGTGTCATAAAATGACTCACAATCGGGACCTCGTGCTGCAGGTTGTTAGGAAGGTCTTAGAGACGGGAGTTAAAGTTAGTATAGTATGCTTCCAGAGCAATTGTATCTGAAGCCTACCTTGATCCAGATTGGAAAGTGAATTAGGGTCTGCAGACAGGCTTTGATAAGATCCGCGTAATCGATCCTATGGTATCAATGATATTAACTCAGTACTGAGATCAGTTATAAGGTAATTCATTCAACGCACCCCTGCTGCTAATTGGCGGAAGCGTACTAAATCTATCACGTATAATGCACTGAGGACTTATGAGATGCTGTTACGCAACGAAAAAATAGTTCAGCTCTCTCCCACCTGATATGGTACGGCCGCCCTCTTAAGAAGTCCTTCCAGTATCCAGTTTTCCAGAAGCGGAAACCTTCCATGTCAGTATTATCGTCACCCATTGGCGTGTATCCATACGGCGCGCCGTGAAGGTCCAGGTCCACAAGCTCCTTGAGATCAGCTCGGACAATCTGATCCGCATCAACGAAGATAACCTTCTTGAGATCCATGGGAAAAAGAACATCCAAAAACAGAATCTTGTATGCCCAAATAACCCTCTGTTTCTCTTTCTGTGCGCGAAGCCAAGATGGCCACTTGTAGGTGACAAGCTCATATTGGAAGTTATACGCATCAGCGAAATGTGGGATAAATTCCTGACGAGTACGTTGAACAATTTAATCAGGCAGTAATATATTACTCACAAGGAATGAAGGCGAGAGAAAGTTTTCGATGAACCAAAACTTGACAGTGCTCTTCGTATTTCGAAGGACACTCAGAATCATTATAGAGACAAATCGCTACAAGTCCTTGAGCAAGGGTCTGTTGGTTACAGCAATTCTCCAGGGACCAACCTCATATAACAGACCAGATGCGACTGTAAAGATATTGATTTCTGCCCCATCCGTTGTGCCCGAGACTTGCTTCGTAGGCCATAGCAGGGATGAGAAGCTAAGGCACAAACTGATCAGTGGCGTCAAGTCAACTACAAGAATAAAGCCAACCTGGATATGACCTGCCGGGCCACACTTGTAGACTTGTCATGAACGGGTTCCGCAAGAACATCAGCCTCCTCCATTCCAGACCGAGTACGGAAACGAGGATACAGTGTAAGACCCTCCAGATTCGTCACCGTGATTTCGACACCAGCACTCGTAACGGGGGAACTGTTCCACCCCTCGTTTCCGACGCTCTCTATTTCAAAGACTTGTCGGCCATAACCATCCCTTATCTCTAATTGAAAGACACCTGGCTTCGCTTTGAACTGCAGATAGCCCAAATTTGCTACCACTTGAGTATCTGCAATGGGGGTCGAGTTACTGGTTGTTAATTGCAGCTGTAAGCCACGTGGAGGTGTGTTAGTAGCAGCGTCACGCGCGTGGCCTTCTACCACGAGATAGTCCAAGTCAAATATGGCTTCGACACCGGCGTCTCGGTCTATTCCAGTGAATGAAGCAAGGTGGATGTTGTCTAAATCATGGTGAGATTCATGAGGACGGACAAGCCATGCAGTGGGTACGTCCACCCCAAGAGTGTATATAGGGTCTGGCGGTAAGTCCCTGAACTCGATGCTAGCTAAGACCTCGGCTCTGAAAATGGTATAAAAACAGTACGGGAGGAGCATGTGATCATAGACTCACCCTGATTCATCAAACAACAAATGAGGTGGTAGGGTAAACCGATAGAACTGCTTGAGCGGAAGCTTAAACATATATTAGTCAATGCATGAACAGATTCAATAGTCTGAACAATACCTCTGATAACAACCTTACGGGATTCAAGTGCACTTGCAGATGGACTGAATCAAGGCTCGAGAGCCACTGGTTAATTATGCAATTGTCATTTACGAGCTGATTATCATACAAAGAACAGCACTCACTGATATAAGGGGTGCCCATCTAGAAGCTTGTTCGCTGGCTGGGTCTAGAATGAACGCAAATTGGTACGAAGCTGTCGCAATATTGCCAGACTTGAAAGATCTAGAAATTGTCCCGTGAGCTTCAGAAGTCTTAGAAGTAGTGACGATATGACACTAACGAATGGAGCTGGTTGAGTAAATTATACGCGCGATTTCTGGGTCGCTGCGGAATATTGAACAAGCCTTCCGCAGAAGGATCTGGTATCTGTGCCGCCGACACAATGGAGGACAGCTTGGCGATATCATCAGCGAACTTTATACTGAAGAATCACATCAGCCACAATAGTACGGTGGGACAAGGCTGATTACCTTATGCTCTCGGGCTGTTGGTTGGTAATGTTGGTGTATGCTTGCAACACAGGACCAATCCGCTTAGACAGCTCATAATCTGCGAGAATAGGGAAATCCTCCGCAGTGAATTCGTCTTCGTCAATCGGACCAACAATCTGTTTAGCAAATGAGTTGCTCGTTGCAGGACTGCTTAAAGAGCATATGCTTACACGACCATTGACAATCAGCATTTGCTGTCCAGGAGCGATCTCTAATTCTCGAGCGAGCAATCGGCTAGATTCGAAGAATTTGAGGCAAGAAACGACCGCTGTTTCGTCATCCCTCGCTAGAAATGCCTCCCGCAGCGGTTGCGACTGCTCTAATAAGGGCTTCTGTGCATCACCCCACACAGCCTCGTTTTGTAAATTGAGAACAGCAAGAAGATCCTTTGGGTGTGTCTGATTGAGACTAGACGCAACATGTAACCGTGACAACTTGCAAGAAAGGCTGTTCGAACTGGGTTTTGTCTCTTCTGTCACCTCTGAAGGATTATGAACTAAGGCAATGCGATAATTGGCATCTTCCTTCTGTGATGAAATGTCAGGACACCTCGCCCTCGCGTTTGGCTGCAGGGCTCACCATCGAAGTGAGAGCGTCTTTAAGAATTTTTTGGCCAGGTGTCTTGTCGAAGTCTGTCACGATCCACATGGATATAGGCGTGAAAGAATCAGGTGCTATCACCGGGAAGTGGCTTGTGTCAGTGACTAACTGGCGACCGGCTGCAAAACAGAGCTGCGCTGACCAGGATAGATGAAATCCGACGGCACAGGCAGAACTTTCAAACGTGAAAAAATTTCCATTAAATTAGCCACCCTCAAACGCCCTGCTCCAGATGCCGGGTATATATGGCGATTTCGCCTCGCTACAGACATCGGTAGATCGTAGAAGTATACAGATACATCAACGTCATCGGTCAAATTGCCACTGTATAGCTGTGGCTCGATGTGAGTGACCCTACTCATTCTCTTGTAGTAGCACCCACCTGTTCCTGCAGGTACTGAGTTTGTTGCGCGATCTCCAGTTGAAGTGATGTAAGGAAGTCCTGAGACATTGAAGCTGAGCTATCATTCAGCGTACACTGACTAGATCAATACCTCTGCTACATTTGCATGCTTTCCGTTAATGAATGCATGGCCTTGAGGGGATGACCTTAAGTTTGCGCCCAATCTATGGGCATACATGCGAGCTTTCTCTACAACAGCGGAGAAGTCCTGGCCTGACGCTGATTCATGAAGCCCTATCACTGTGTCAAAGTCGAGCTTCTCTCTGGGCTCATCCTCGCTGTCCGGAGATGCATCGGTACTTGCAGCCAATGTTTGGAACTCAGCACGGGCTAGGCGGAAGTCAAAGTTAGGGCTCGAGGATTGAAGTATCTACCACGCGTTTAAGAGTACATATGATTATCAAGAAACGAGAACATACCGTCTTCAGGAATGTCATTGTCTTGCTCCGCCCATATGTCTCTACAAGATAATAAACCAGCCGGGCAGCCTTTAATCCTGAATCATGATATCAGAATCAATTTATATGACATAGCATAGAACACGGTGGCTGCTTACCTTCTTCCGTCTCCACGATGGGAACAACACCAAATCGGAAAGGGAGTCCTCTTTGAATGATATTGAAAACTGGGCCAGTGATCCACGCTAAACTAGCACGCTGTGACAAATCGAGCAGTAGCACTATGTTATATATATTTCGCCTGATATTATGGAACTGTCCTGCATATGTAGGACGCAGCAGCTGGAACGAAGTGTCGTTAGACAGTCCATCAAGAACATTGAGATGTTGTGTGTACCATGTGCAATGCGGGTGACCACCTGGCATATCTATCGCGAAGCGG
Organism: Cantharellus purpuraceus; assembly: GCA_025174535.1. Classification (NCBI taxonomy): domain Eukaryota; kingdom Fungi; phylum Basidiomycota; class Agaricomycetes; order Cantharellales; family Hydnaceae; genus Cantharellus; species Cantharellus purpuraceus. Next base: position 1,561,200 of record JALBUN010000003.1, on the reverse strand, counting down.
CATAAACGATATAAGATGTAACGCAGATGGTCAACTAACCGACTATCTTTTTCCAAGTCATTCCACCACATGATAACGCCACCTTCTTCTGGTCGATCACTCGCATCAAAAATGCCGTCAACAGCACGATTCCCTGCTTGAGACAGCATAACAGCCTCATGTGTCAACAGATCGATCGCTTGAGAAGCTGAAAGGCCCAGGTCACTGATTTGACCGATGATTTCACGCTCCTTGCGCAGAATGCGAAGCAAGCTATGTAGTGACGATCGTCGTGTGTGAATACTGAATATTGAACAAAGGGGCAGCCTCACCTAAAAACATTAACATCTGTGTTTTGCAGCACCATTCCATTAAGCCAAACCATACCCAGTCCTTCTTGAGCCTTGTGTTGGTTGTTCTGTAATTCTTCTATTAACGATGAGTTAACAATGACGCGACGTGCAATAGAAGTTGCATATTTTGGAAAGTTTTGAGAGAGGTGTATAAGGGCTTTGAGAGGATCAGGAGATAACATCACAAGTTGTGCACATTTAACTCCTATGCCTGATGAACAGTTTGAATAACCGTAGATCTAGAAAAAGATATGACGCACTTGATATTTCTTCCTCGTCAAGGGGAGTGGTTAAATCAACTTCCTGACCGGTATCTCCTAGGACATCCAATGGCTCATAAACTGCATGTTCAAGCTCACCACCCCTGTCGGGAGCGTCATGTGTGGATGCTACGTAATCTGACAGGTATAAGGGCAACGCTGTTAGACATCTAGCAGCCATACGGTAGGCGCAGCTTACTAGTGCCTCGAGAATGCTTGCGATCGTCCAACGCCAAGTAGTCCATCTTCTTGAGGTCCAACGTGACACCGTAACCCGAAAGATAATTAGGTAAATCTTGCTGGGTTTCAGGCGGTATGTGGCGATAAACATATTGCAAACGGGGCGGTTTCTCTTGCGTGAGAGAATACATATAATTGTGAAGCGAGCGCAAATTTCGCGAATTAATTTCGCCATACAAGATTGCAGTTTTTGATGGAGGATGTAGCAAGCCCGATGCTGGGGGATAGATATGATCAAATGACAGAAGCTTTGCAGGTCTATAGCGAACGGAAGAGGTCATGCAACGCTGTACAGTTGAACAAGCTCACGTACACAACTGCCACTGAACCATTCGCCAACTCCAAACTGCCCTCTATTAAAGCTCGGAGGGTATCCACGCTGCAGACACGACGACCATACCATTCAACCCAGGATCCTGTGCAGGCGTAGACAGCTTCGCCGTCGACAAGTGGTACTTCCGCAAGATTATGATCACGGTAGAATTCATAGAAAGCTTCTATTTTGGGACTGGCAGTGTGCAGAGATAAAGAAATTTCAAAGGATTCCAATGCACCAGGCTCAGAGAGACGGCCACTATCCAACAAGGCTCGCACTGAGACGTCATGAATCGCCTTGCTAGTGAGGGACGTCAGGGGTTGAGGAAATACGTCTGGAGAGGTAAGAAGATCCAGGAGAGGAAGGAAATCATGATTCTCTATGGATGCTGTCTCACTATTGGCCAAGGTCATGAACTACGACAGCATTGAGGTGAACAACGCTCACAGTATTTCCAAAAGAAGGCTCGGAGCAGGCCACGAGGATCGCAGGTGCACTTTGACAGGAGGAGAGGCATATGCAAGGCATGCCAGGCCTATTAAAGCCCAAAGGTTCGTTAGACAACAAAATGAGGGTGATCTCATGAAGATTGTGCTAGTAAGACGAAGTGGCTGAGGCGCTTATCTATATATTGACGTGTCATAAGTCCAAATGTATAAATATTGTAGATGGTGTACAATGTGGCATCATAGCAACACCCTTCTTCAGTAGCGAGGAGAAAACAGTGGTGCACAAAGATTAAGTCTTAAATATGCGCAAGAGTCTCTGCTCTGTAACGATGCGTGTCCTGCAGAGAGGACATTCTCGGGTAGTCTTCATCACAGTTTCCGAACAACCCTTGCAAAGTGCAAGATGGCTGCAAATGAACGTAAGTCAATTGCATAGTACAGGTAGCAGCATGGCTAGCGCACCCGCAGTCAATAATGGCCATAGTAGCATGCTCATCCTGACATATAACACAAAGCCCGTCATGTGTCTTGTCAGAAAATTGATATGAAGGTGGCGAGCGCGAGCGCGCGTCTCTAGGGCCATTATTGGGGTCATTCATGTGATCATTCGTAGGATCAGTCGTGCCCCCCCCCGCTTCTCCACCTGCCCTGACCCCCCCGAAGTCCCGCAGGTGTTCTTCCATTAACTTTCGGTCTCTCTCAGTGGCCTTCCTTTCTTCCTCTGCATTCTCTCTCTCTCTCCTCGCCCATTCCATCCTCTCTGCCTCTTCACGTTCTTCGCGTTCTTCTTGTTCTTTGATTCTTCTATCTCGCCTCTCATCATCCACAAGTGCAATAACTTTCTGTACCAGATCCTGCTTTTCAAGGACTCCAAAAGAGGTATTGACACGGTTCTCGAAAAGAATGGACTTCAATGTCGAAATAGAAAGGTGCGCGATATCATCAGAGGTCATCTGAAGCAACGAGTCCAAAGATGGAACAGGAGGTGGAGGAGCCGGAGGCCTTGGAGGAGGTACAGAGGGCGCAGCGGAACGTGGCCTTGGTGGTGGTTGCCTAGCGCGAAACTCATTCCCAGTCGGGTATGCACCAGCTGCCGGAGAATGGAAATTAGTCTGTGAAGCAGATGATCTGAGATTACTCGAGGGAGCCTGTGGACGAGTTGAATATCGAGGTGATTGGGGCGTAGACGCTGGATTGTGACGGGAAGGCCGCTGCTGAGGCGAGGACATCTGAGGGGAGGACGCTTCAGGACGATGCTGCTGCTGGTATTGATAGCGTGGGGGAGCTGCACGCGCATGGGGAGGGGGTGGACCAGGAGGAGGACCAGGAGGTGCAGGATATTGTCGATGCTGGGGTTGAGGTGTTGGTGCTGGTGGTTCTTGACGAGGGGTACGCGAGAATATACTTCTCGGCCTTGAGCGCTCGCTAGACTTCAAGGGAACGGAATGCTTTCGGTAATAGTCCTGCGCAACTATTAGTTGAGTTTTGACTGCAACGACAGATTCTGGGAAAAACCTCGTGAGCAGGAAACAAGCACCCATTGGAACCCTACAAGATGTAGTATTAGACTGCACGATCGTGGAATTGATTCAATCGTGATACCTTTGCTCGCAAGATGGCCTCTACTAGATCATCCTTTTCTAGTGCTGCGCCGCTTGTTCGAATGTCGTATGCCTTCATATAAGATCGTAAGGTGGATAAAGGCAGGCTCCGGAGCCTGGGCTTGCTACTCGCAGTAACTAACCCAAGGGAAGCGCTTGATGGACAGTCATGCACACGGTATGCCAGCACTTACTAGTCAGCATATCCATGCAGAAGGAACAGACAGATAGGGCATCATACCCTCTATCTGCGCCAGTGCGAGGCATCATGGCTTGAAAGTCGGCACAACTAGAGCAATAAGCATATCCTATATATCTCCATTGTCATTGGTATTCACGATCTCGAGACTACAGACGGACCACAATGATTACAACGCTTCTGACGACTGAACAAGAAATTGAATTCTTTATTGCATCTTCTACAAGCAGAAGCACCTGGTCCATTGTCTGGAGGTGGATGGCTCAGAAGTGGCAATCCGTTCATGGTTGTAGGCAAGAAGCGTCAGGCCACCAAGGACGTTGACACAAAGGAAGATTACGGAATGCACGGCAACCCCCGTGAGCCCAAGGCTCGGCTGCCTGCCATGGACTGATGCTCACGCTATTGTGTTCAGGAGTACTTATAAGGCCTGTCAGGCATTGACCTTGCACTAACTCAGGATGGTCCACCCCGCTGTTAAGAAGTACGTCCAGGCTCAATCAACCCCTTCCTGTCTTTCGTCTTCTACTGTCACAATATTACCTAGTCCGTCTGTGAGGTCTACCAGCTGTGGCGTACCCAACGTTGACGACAAGTCAACTATATCACCATATCAGCCTATGCCGGCCACATTATCACACACTCTATCCACAAACCTTAGCGATTTGACTTTTTTACTGGGCATTCAGACGTCTCTCTGCACATTGCTGGATATGATGACCCCTTTGGAGTTCTCTGATACCTTGAACTCTCACATACAATTCGTTCTTGACCACTGGCCCCCGCTCCCAGCTCTTGGTATACGAAGCGATTCTAACCCATTGCCGCTTAAGGTCTCCCCCACTAACAGATCAGATGAAACTGTCACCATTGCCTCAGTTATGGGTCTTGTCAGTTTCTTTAACCCAGCAGCTGTATATCAGTTACCCATCCATGACCAATGCCAGACGTCTCTGTCTGACTTACACCATCAACTTTTCCAAATCGAGCTTTTTCTGACTTTTCTTTCTGCTTCTGAGCTCATGCATGTATTTCGAGCTCGACTTGCAGCGCCCAAAGAGCCTGCTTTCCCGCCGTATGTTCTCCTAGGCCTTCGCGATGTCGTGCATAGCAAATTTGTTGCTATTGATGATTTGAGAGGGCCAGCGTCGCACAATTCGTCGGCTAATGAGGAAGGATTCGCGAATGAGAGCGCGAGAAGCGAGGTGGAGCTAGGTTCAGGGGACTCACAAAGCGTCACAGAAGCGTCTCGTTGTGTATCAAAAGCAATCAAAAGAGACAGGGATGACTATCAAGATCAAAGACCTCATAAGAAAGTCAAAGTCGTTTTGGAAAGTCGTTTATATGACTAGGAAAGTAAACTGGATTTGGTGAGTCTTTTCAGCTCAGGGGTCATCTTGATTTTGTTCAACAATTTATATACCCGATATTAGCAAAAGCCATTACATTTGGTGGAAAGCAGACCATCATCTACTTACCGTGCTATCCCTGAGGATGAGCCGTTATGACAACATTGCCCGGCATGTTCCTGCTCATTCACCGCGACACACCACGAAATACCGCTCATCTTCATTCATATATACCTCGAGTGAAAGGAGATCGTCTCCGGGAGATATCGATGGATGGAAAGCGTCCCCGCCCCCGATCGACTCGTGCAGGGCTGATGCACCTTTGTTGGTGTCCATCTTCAACGAGAATAGCGATGTCCAGTCTGTACACATTGACCCACTACCATCAGCATCACTGCAAAAGGTGGACATCCCCTTGACAGATGACGAGGATCTGCACTTGCCTGATACAAGCGAAAAGTTGTCAGTTGTCAGTCTCTCCGAGTTAGCACGGCCTAGGGCGTTCAGGGTTGGTGGGCGCCTTGCTGCAAGCTATATATGCAAGCCGTTCCTACGTCGCATGGAGATATCGCCTCGAGGCACGTTCTAGTCACAAGATACCTTCGATGTGTTGGGCGCGATGTGAGGCCTATCTCTTTTGTCGAATCCATTATTGCCACATCGTCTCTTTTCGATGCCTGGCACGCTAGTTCTCTGAAGGACTAATTGGAAACTCGACTAGGATACACGCTCCACCACCCGGCCCTATATTAGACACAAGGGGACGACGATACGTTAAGTCATGATCTACGTCTTACTACTACCTCAGCTACCCGATGGGGCACAAGGATCTCGCTACGTCCATAGAACCCTGATGGAATCGTTGCTGAACGTTTGCGGCAGGCTACAAGTAGTGGAACACTGCGCCGCGCAATGGTAATCTTTTAGCTAGGATGCTCTGTTGTCTCCCATGTTGTAGGATCCAAATCCAACCCTTCCATGCATAACTCTACCAAAGAGGGGCTAATAAGGACCTGAAAAGAAGACCAACGACGACGATGCAGATGTCTCCTGATGGCAGGTAGCGCTTCATGGGGAGATTCCATCTTTAACACAGCTCGGCAGAGGACATTAGGAAGAAGCATCACCTTCTCAAGATACCAGAACCTCTTTACATGGCTGCCAGCAATTGGCAGCCCCTGTACTATTTAGTTCTAATGACCTTTGCGAGAACCTACGCTGTGAGCGTGAAATAATCTGGGACAGCAAGTTGTCACGATGACAACCTGGCTCAGGTGGCGTGTTGCCAGCTTCCGCAGGTACAGTTCTCCCCCTCTAAAACTACCCAATGGAATGTATGAAATGAGTTGTGTGTTGTCATTCCATCAAGCGGCTTCTGAGGGGCATCGAATAGGTCCTGTAAACTGTCCCGAGGACTAGAAAGACCAGCTGCCTATCATAGTGGTCAGAGGCAAGGATCAATAGTCTCTCCGCTTCCTAGGCAGCTCATTTTCAGCTCAACTAGTAGCCCACTGACAGCGTTGCGGAGAAGTGACGGGATGATGACATAAGCAGTTGTTGCCGCGCCTTCAACCGTGTCTCGAGTTCAGGTGCCCTACTCATTGACCACTTGTCCACGTCGTCCATGTCGACAGATCCTTATCATGCAGTGAAATCTGAGATAGAATCGTCCTTGCAGGCCGCGAATACATTGAGGGCATCGTATTTGCGAATACGCAGCACTGCCCCCGAAGGCAGCGAGGAGCTGGACTGGGCACGGAATGAGGCGAGCCTGCCCGTTTGCTTATTATTTAACACACACACTTGAACCATCAATTAGCTCAAAGCGACATTAGCCGCTCTAGATGCTGACCTAGAAGACCTTGAAGGAAGTGTTCGGTATGTTTTCCGTGGGTTGATGTGCTTCATCACTGAAGTAACAGCTGAACTTGGCGTATGTCCAGGGTGGTGGAAGAGACGGGAGGTCGATTGTTTGGATTGGAAGAGGCGGAAGTAATTGAACGGCGGAAGTATGTTGGACGGGTGCGGCAGGTAGTGGAGGTAGGCGCTTTGTACAGATTCCATATACGCCTACCATGAATGTTGACTCAGACATTACACTATACAGAGTATGCGTAGTGAGGTTTCGGGTGCACCGGCACCCTCCTCCACTGCGAGAGCCAAACCGAGTCCAGATCCTCCAGCACCTAGGGAAACACCTGACGACGAAGCGCAGTGGTCCAGAGAGGAGCAACAAGTTTGTTAGTTTTCTACGTGCCTTAGAACTAGTTTCATCTCTTCCGCAGATGTTAATGGAACGACAAGACCATACTTTAACTTCCATTTCGGGTACATTGTCGACACTGGCTGAGCAGGCAGGGTTGATGGGTCAGGAGATTGGGGAGCATAACGAGTGAGCACGCAACCATGCTAGATACTCACTATTGCACTTATGGACGATATTTCCAGAATGTTACATGATTTAGAAGGCAATGTGGATCAAACAGAGACTAAGTTGAGCGGCGCCATGAAGAAAATGCAAAAGTTTATCCGGGACACGGAAGGTTAGATCACTAGTTCTTTGATGCACATAAGTTAGCGGCCTATATGCTGACATGTTGGCCTCCGACAGAAACAAAATCTGGCTGGTGCATTGGTATCCTGATTGTAATTTTATGTGTCCTCTTACTGCTCGTGGTTTTATTGTGAGGATCTTAATATGTACTTCTACTGTGATACCCGTATTATGTGATAAAGCATCATGTGGATATCTGTTCCAAAGCTGTGTACTGTTTGTCAATGGACATACGTCACGTGATGGTATGAGAGCGATATGGAGAAACGGGTTTCATTTGTTTCGCACGAGCCAACTACAAAGCAAGAACGGGGCAAGAAAGACGAGGTATGCATAGTAGGCCACAGGTATGACATGAGTGTGCATGATGGAACGAAACGCTAACCCAGATGGTATACAAGACGCCAAGCGATCACGGGAACTGGAGAACAAAGTTGGAGAGCGAGGTTTCCAAAGTTCCAATGTCGATGAGGTGACACAGTGAGAGCATATGCAAAATGATATGTATAAGGAAATGGGATGGGATGAGTGATGTGTCGCAAGTTGGATGTAGTTGTTGTCAGTTGTGAAATGTTACGCCTCTGTCGCGAAAGTGACTGTTGTTAATATTGCTTCCTTGGATGATGTTTCACACAAATCAGTGGTGTGCTGAAAGTCAAGTAAGGACGCTGCCGCAAACCGCCTCATATGGTCGCGTACCTTCTCAGCCACTTTATCGATGGCCATGTCCTCGGGAGACGCGTCGTCCTCCATGGCACAGAGACCATCTCGGGTAATCGCCCGTGTCGCCTCTCCCTCATCATACGCCTGAGTAACATCGGCGAGTGGCATGACAGTGAATTCATACGCCCGCCGATTGCCCAACGTTGTCTGCAACTGCTCCGCTTCGTCCGACTCTGTACGGCGGACGGCATTTAGATTGCCACTGGATCCAAGCACTGCTCGTTTTCTCCCTTTCTCCTTGCCATTGCTCGAAGACGAAAACTTTTTGGATTTCGAGGCTATCTTAGACGACGACGGGAGAGGCTTGACCTTGAGTGCAGAAGATGAAGATGGTTTTCGTTTCTTCAGCGGAGGCTGACTATCGAAGGCGACCCCGGTTAGAGGGTTAACGTTCTCTTTCGTAGCTAAAGAGAAGTCGGAAGGGGCCTTGCATTTACGAAAGGACTTCGAAGTGGAAAGTGCTGTCGCTTGGGACGAGATGCCTTCATCGAGAAAAACGGAAAAGGTAGTGCTGGGCATAACGACCTGACTTTTGGATGATGGGTGTTGAAAAGTGTAAATTTGAGAGAGGATGTGGATTGTGGAAGGTACCAATTTCCTCGGAAGCCGCAGCGGAGTTTGGCGAAAGTTTCAACAAACTCGCGTCTATCACGTGACCTCCGCCCATGCTGCCAAGA